>QLTV01001472.1:229519-294412 GCA_003457575.1 Thermophis baileyi
CCGCCGCACATATTTGGAGGGTTTGGGCGCGTAATGCGTTTTCAACATGCTCTGAAGAACGGACCAGGTGACTGTCTGGACTCACGTAGGTTCAGCTAGTGCCTGGGCAGTGTCAAAGACATCTGTCCCACAGTAGCTCAGGAATAGAGCTCTCTTGCGGCTGTCTGACAGCCCGAGGAGGTCATTCGCCTCCATAAAGCATTCGAAGCGAGTCATGTAGGTGTCCCAGTGCTCTCGTGCTGGGTTGAAATGACTCAGCGGGGCATGTGTCGTCATGTCGGCTGCATTGGCGCTTTAGAAAGGCCGTTTGTCGAAGACTTGATGCCCTGGGCTGGATTGCGTGGTAGTCAGCTCTTTTCTGGCTTATCTGTCTTCCAATCCCACCTTCGTCGCCAGTGTTAGATAGGGTGAATGGAAGAGGCAGAGTGACTTCAAAACAACAGCTCTTTATTAGTCAAGTGCTAACAATCCAGCAAAAGCCATCTGACAGCCAGCCCTTTTATAGGGAGCTGTCACTGGAAGAGGCAGACAGAGTGACTTCCAAACAACAGCTCTTTATTAGTCAAGTGCTAACAATCCAGCAAAAGCCCTGTCTGACAGCCAGCCCTTTTATAGGGAGCTGTCAGACAGGCTAACCAATCAGCAGACAGTATTTTCCCTCCAGAATGGAGGACCTGACTGAAGCCTATGTGCTTCAGTCTGAGAATGTAACAGTCTGGATGTCAGCCCTCCCAGATAAACCAGACAGGAAACGGGACTGAATGAATTAATTCTACTTTATTGTGTAAGGTTACGTGAACAGAATCTTGCAACTCTGAAAGTACCTGCCTCCACTTTTAACTGCTCAATCTATTAGGGCGGATCCTTTCTAAGTTTCTTTCTCTGACTGCTAAACCACTGGGAGTTCCTCCCTCTCTTATCTGATTGTTTCCTCGGCAACATCTCTTCATCTCTTTCCCCAAGGTCATCCATATATCCCATCCTCTGAGCCAGTCCAGGATACCACATTTGATGGCATTGAAAGCTGCTGACAGGTCAATAGGCAACTTCCATCCTGCCTATGCCAGAAACCATCCAAATACGATAAATGCTGCCATCCCATACCTGGGTCTGAATCCTGACTGAAAAGGATCTAGATAATTCACTTTATTCAGGGCCCCCTGAAACTTGATCCCCAAAACCAAATCCTTGAAGATCAAGGACAGGGAACCTCCTATTGTCCTTACCAACCATCCCTGGGAGAAGCCAGGCATCCCATGGCATTATAGCTTCACCACCTCTCCGAGTCTCTGGCTCTCACCCAAGAGAAACCAGTCCATTCATAACAGCCTTGTAGCAAATTGGTGGAGTCACCTTGTTTCTTCCTTATCAGGGAGACCTTGAAGGCAGGCAAAGTCTACTACAAATGTTTTTAATATTTATGATTGCCACTCAGCGTCGCTTTGCAAAGAGAGATGGACAGCACATACATTTAATAAATAAAGACATCAATAAATAAAGCATTTCTTTTTTCTTTTTTAATCTCGGAACTGGTGAGGCTTGCCTCCACTAGACGTTTTCAAAAGACCGAACAACTATTTGTCTCAAAAGGTATAAGGGTTTCCTGCCTGAGCAGGGGTTGGACTAGAAGACCTCCAAGGTAGCTTCCAACCCTTCTGTTATTCTGTTACTTATTGGTCCACTAGATAAGGTCCAATGACAGACGCCGGAAAGGTTGTAAGAAAGGACGAATCCGAGTCAAACCGGGGTGAAGAATACGGTTTGCTGAGCCAGCCACAACGCACGGCGAGGATTTACAGCGCTGCTGCGGTCGGCTGCTTAGGTACGCGGCGCTTTTCGTGCAGGCTCCCGATGTACCCGTTCAGCCTCCGGCCACGGCTAAGCAGCCCCAGCGGCTGCTCTTCTTCTCCGACCAGGCGGCCTCATTCTCCCTCTCCCTACCTCCCCGGGCGAGCCCGCGTGACGCCGCGGGAGGCGAGGCCCTCCTGGGCGGCCGGCTCGCTCAAGCTCCGCCTCGCGCGCCTGGCCTCGCGCTCTCCCGGCACAGGGGAAGCAGTTGAAGCGGCGCCATGGCGACCTCCGGCAGCTGCAGCGGGAGCGGCCGCCGGCCAGAGAGCGGCTCCGAGAGCAGGAGCCCGCAGCTTCAGCAGGCCGGCGGCCGGCGGCGGAGAGGCCCCGGCGCCTTAGCGACGGCCTATCTAGTCCTTTATAACGTGGTCATGACAGCCGGGTGAGCGAGCGCCGGCGCACTCTTGGCGGGTGGGTGGGCTTCGGTTTCGGGGCGCGGAAGGAGTGCGTGTGTTGAGCCGCTTCTTCTCGGGGGAACCCGGCGGCCCTCTGCCTCCCCTGACTTCTCTCCCCTCTCCTGGGTGTAATGGCCTTTGCTCCTTTGAACCTGCCTTTCTTTGCCTTTACCCGGGCAAAGGTTGGAGATGCACATGAGCAGGCGCCTCTTCTCTTTGGGATCTTTACCGAGGACTCCAGCTTGGTGATTTAATAAAAAATATTTTTATTTCTAGGTCGGAGACCATTGTATAATTAATATGCGAGCATTTGCTTCCCCAAAGAGCTTTCTTTGTCATGCATCATAATGTATGCTTTTAACGGGGTAATAATGTTCAAGGCTTGGCGTATACACTTTGTGCTGGGAGGTGATTATGGAGGCTGAAGCGCTCAGCTTAGGCTCTGGGAAATGCTGTGGTCATCTCAGCTTGCACCTGTGGCCAGCCTTAAGCAATTCTCATTAGAAATATCAGATTCATTTCTTAGGGATGGAGATATAATAGGTAAAACACCTTTGGTGGGTGGGGAAAAGTAGAGGGATTAGGATTTTACAGTAACAGAGCTGGAAATAATTGTCAGTAGTGCCTTTGATTTTTTTTTAAAAGCATTTGAAGTCTAAAATATAGTATTGTGCTGATTAACATTGGGCATTTGGCATTTTCCAAAGAAATTATGAGAATGTTTTGGATTATCTGCAGAATAACTTTTTCTTTAGCTCCTTAAATTGACTGGGGTTATTTCATCATCACTTTCTTAAACCATCACCTTAACAATGTAAGATAGATATGTGCCATGTTTGTTAAAATACATTTGTTCTTTTTGTTTGCCTATAGAATTGCACTGTACAAATGATTATTAGACTCTAATAATAATAAAGCAATAATTTGAAAGGGTGTGTATCAGTTGATTTTTGAACTCACGTGTCCATTCTAAATGTCAGCAGGTTGTCTTTCAGTATAATCAGCGTCATTTGCAACCATTTTTTGGATCATATCATTCATTGTCTTCCACTATCACCTTATCTCTATCTAAAGAAAGAGAGAACAGCCAAGAGGTTGCTCAGGGATCACTGTCATTATAGAACTGCTTGTCAACTAAAGTATCACTTGTTTTGGATGTATTTGCATATCGTGAGAAATAGGTGCTGTTTCTCAATGCTGATGCATCCCATGCATGTAATGCACAAGATAAAAATTAAGTCACTAAGCTGCTCAGAGTTGCTTTGAATTGCAAGATGGGCAGCAAATAAATTTGATAATAATAAGTGGGAGTTTTTGAAGAAGCAGAATGATAGTGAGAAAAAATTGATTATGAACAATGCTTCTCATAAGAGTTTTTCTTTGCATCGATTATCTGATTATCTTTGCCTTATTGTCTGGGTAGGTGGACATATTTCTAAACAAAATTTGAAACTGTAATTACTCCTATTTTTTTTAAAAAAAATATTTTTGTAAAAATACCAATACAAGAATTGTAGTAAAGGTACAAGCCAGTACTACAAGCCAGTACTTAACTTTGCAGCGTGCCAGTTTTCCATTCAGTCTATTTAAGTAAAAGGTAAAAAAAGATAGGATATGAAACTTCATGGACAGATTATAACTGTAGGCCAGAAAGTATTAAATGGGAAATGTTTGCAAGCATGTTAGTGAGCCTAACTCCACAAGTATAGTCATTATCACAGCTTTCATGTGATACCACAATCTTGTAATTCCTGCAAGGCCCCAAATGATGATCTAGAACTTCCAGAGAGTGTGCAACTCCATTCAGAACTGGATGAACAGCTCTAGCTAAAATGTATTTTCCCATCATCCGTTTCTGTCTTGTCTGTATTAAGTTGCAGATCATTTTCATCCATTCCAAAACTGTCTCTAAACCTCTGGAGCTCTCTACTTTCCCAGGGATTAGTGGATGTTTCTTAAAGATAAAGATGTGTTTCAGTAACAACTTTGTGACACTTTAAGTTGGATAGAATAGATTTCTCTAGCAATGTTATCTCAAACATCAGCTGAACACATTCTGCTTTTAGAAACATAGAATCATAAGGCTGGAAGGGACCTCAGAGGTCTTCTGGTCAAGCCCCTGCTCAAGGCAGGAGCCTTATACCTTTAAAACCTTATCTTTTTAAAGAATCCAAGTTCCGAAGTGCAGAAATCTAAAGCCAGCACAACATTGTGCCTCCTGAATTTCCCCTATGCGTGCTTTGCCATAAATAACCATGAGTGTGACTAAGTTGGTTCATTATGAGATTGCTAAATAAATCACATAGTAATTTTAAATTAAGATAACTCCCATCTAGTTCCCATTGATGTTATGCCTGCAGACACTCACTTGTTTCCAGGTCCTACCAGATTTTTTTTTTTTTTACAAAAAGGCTGACATGCATAACACCAACTTTCTGTCTAAGAAAATAAGTGTATATAATTACTTGGTAAATCTCATTGGATCTACTGGATCCTAGTAAAGAGTAGCTAGTAAAGTAGTAGTAGTAGAACACAATTTATTTGATGATGTGCACTTGTGCTTTGTTTCCTTGGAGACATTTAATATTGAATTCTGCTCTTCATACAACATTGCATGACATTGTTAAGCTTCATATGAGAGCTCTGTGTTGGAGAAGTGAGCAAATCATTATCAGTTGATCAAAACCTAATGGTTTTAGACTCAGTTTTATTCCTAATCTTCAGTTAATACAGGTGCTATTTACTTCTATTTAAAATATTTAAAAGAAGCTCATTTTTAGCTTTGCAGTTGTAACTGTTAGACTATAATTCACAGTTTTTTTCAGCAACCAGACAGGTAAAGTATATTTCTGCCTTGGTGGAATATAATGCTGAATCACTTATTTTAAGAAGGGTATATTATATTACTCTTAATATTTCATAGTGCATGGATCCAGATTGTGGGGGGCAATATGCTGACTCTGTAAACCGCTTAGAGAGGGCTGTAAAGCACTATGAAGCGATATATAAGTCTAAGTGCTATTGCTATTGCTATTTCAAGAAAAAACATCACCATGTTTTCCTATCTCTTTTTCTTCTAGGTGGCTTGTTATAGCAGTTGGTTTAGTCAGAGCATACCTTGCAACGGGTAGCTATCATAAACTCTATCATTCAATAGAAAAGCCTTTGAAATTCTTCCAGACTGGAGCTTTGCTTGAGGTAGGTGTATCACAGGGAAAGTCTTCAAACCCTAGGGCAGTAATGGCAAATCTATGTAATGTATGTCAGAGGTGGCATGACATGCCATTTTTGGTGACATGCCAGGCTTCAGGAACCCTTTGGAAGTTGTGCAAGAAGGCCTTGCTCTTGTGCAGCCCGAAACATCCAAAAATTGCACATTCTCATTTTCATACAATTTCCTGAGGCTCCAGAGGCCTCACAAGAGCAGAACCCTCCCACATGACTTTCAAAGGGTCCAGAACCCTCTGGAACTCACACAGCTCTGAGGTGTCCAAAAATTGTGCAATTTCCAGAGGGTCCAGAGAGGAAAGGACAGTCTGAAGAGGAGGTCCGGAGAGACCTTTTTTCCTCCAGGATGCCAGCAGAGTCAACATAGGCATTTTCTGATTATTATTTTTTTGTCACACCAAGCCCAAAAGGTTCGCCATCACTACCCTAGGCATTTCGACTTATTCCTATATTGTAATGCTGAATTAATTACTATCCCTTTTAAATGGATCGTCTTTTTGCAAGGTTTATTCTGTCAAATGAAAAAAAAAACATTTTTATTTGATAAAACATAAACATAATAGGAAGCATAATGATATCAGGTGCAACAAAGAAAGACTGACAAATAATAAAATTACTACTTTCAAGTGAAATGTGTTTTCCTTTGAAATTAAAGTTTAGGCATTTGACATATTTGGTAAAAATGTCAAATTAGAGACTTCATGCTTTTTTTATCACAGTATAAAGAAGAAATATTCTATTGATAGTTCATCAGAGAAAATTAAATTCTTTTTAAAGGTGGTTCTGATATCTCAACAGACGCTGACATACTGTAACTGCCAGATCTTCCAACATGTCACTCACTTCTCTTCCCAATAATGCATACAGAGGAGGGATTGCTTTATTTCATGGAAGAAGTTCTGATCTGACAATGATCATTGTCTCATGAACATACCCAAGGAAGAATGAATGTTTGAGAACCCCAGAATCTCTTTTGAAAGAAAGAAGTCAATCTTCCTCTAATAACATAGTTTTCTAAAAGGTGGCTTCTCGGCACAGCAGAATTGTAGATGAGGAATTTAGTCATTGGTGAGATGAAAGTTGCAAACAATTATTATTGAACAGATAAGAGATACATGTTATGATAAAAATGACTGGTGGAGATACTATTTCAGAACAATGTTCTTAGTCATAATGATGCTATTGTAGTAAAGAAAAATATGTTACAAATGTGAGAAGTCTTAATTTTTTCTGACCTTTTTTTTTAGATTGTGCACTGTGCAGTAGGTAAGTTTTTAAATTAAATATTTAATATCTCTCTTGGAAGGCAAGGAGGGAATTCTTGTATTCTGCGCTCAGTCATTTAAAGGAATAGCAACTATATATAGCATGATATACATCCAGTTTCTCAGCATTTGGTTTTTCTTATTTTTGTTTTAAACATGCATTTATTTGAGCATGCATTTGTTTTAAACATGCATTTATTTGAGCAAATATAACTGTTTTCTCAAAAGTAAGAATTACATGTTCAGACTAACAGAAGTTATTTCAACATGTTATGTTTATTGCTTGTATTGAATTGAATATAGCCGTTATGGTGTTAATTATTTAATAATAAAAATTGGCCTTCTGCTTCATACTGCTTATGGAACAACTGTTAGGTATAAACATTAAAGTTTGCCAAAATAAAATGCAGCATTTTGAAGCAATTTACTTACAAGTTGAAAATTTGATCCAATTTTCTGTTGTTCTGGCCTCATCACAGGAAAGTCAAAGTGACCCCCCCCCTTTAAAAAAAAAATAGCTGACCTGGCTGCCAGAAAGCAAATGAGCATGCTATTTCAACTGCCAGGCTAGAAATAATCAAGCTTAGGCTTTATTGCAGTTAGGTGGAAAAAGTCCTTTTGCAGGACCTCTGAGGAGAGATCATTGTCCTGGGACAAACAGGCAAACAGGGATGGAGACCAGTCAGAAAGGGAATCCAAAGGAGAAGGAAGAGTTAATAAGGTAAGGATAGTCACAGGCAAGAGATGGGTTTTAATTAAGTTGTCCTCAGCATTGTCCAAAGGGAAGGATGGCCATTAATAAGCCATGCTGAACCTCTGCCTAGTCCACAGCTGAGACTCATAGGATAGTAGTCTGCTCTTCCCTCCCCCTCCCCCCCATGCCTTTTGGCCAGTCTCAGATTTGTGCAGTTCTGGATCTTCATGAAGGATCTCTGCTTCAGGCCAAGGGGCTGAATATCTGAGTCTGTTACTATGGGAAAACAGTTGAGAGATCCTGTGAACTTAGAGAGGCTGTCAGAACAAGTGGGCTTGCTGACACCAGTATTGCTGGAATCTCCAGCAAAGGGATTGCTGCCTTCGATGCATTTTCCCTATCCTGTACTGAAGATGTGTTCCTTAGCAGGGTCAACACTTTCTCAATCCCTAGTAAGGCAATCATACCATTCAGGTGGAGGGGAAAATCTTGGTCTGGCAGAGGAGACTGGATCTCCCAGTATCTTTTATATGAATTGGTTAGATTTATATAGCACCTTCTGTAGCCCATTTGTCACCAGATGTCCAGGAACTCCCAACACCTAGCATGGTTGTTGTTATTTGTTATACAAAAACAAACTTTCTACATGTATGCATCTAATAACTCAGTGACAAAATCTAAAGCAAAATTTGATTATGTTGATTGAGAGAAATAGTTGAATTAGAAATAGTGCTTTATGTATGCACAAACATTTACAGGTGAGAACTGATATCACTTTACTAGTGTTAAATTAGAATTTATAGAAATGTATAGAAAGACATGAGTTTTACACATGAAAAATCTTTCATATATTGCCTCTTCCAGAGTTATTAATTAGTTAATGCTATTCAGACATTTCAGTGGAAATGTTTGGATTTTAATTATAGTCCCTAAAGAATCATTGGTGTCATGAAAATAAAATTACTGGGGAAAAATATATATTTCCTTCATCTGTCACAGGCAGTTGAATATTCACTAGTCATTTATTCAGATTTGACATTGTCCCTTTACTGTCTGAGATAAGTGCTGTTTCATAAACAAGAGTTTGCTGTTCAGCAAAAAAATTCATTGAAAATGCTATTGTTGTAATTGTCTTACTGGGTGATTATTTCTTTCTGTGCTTGGCACCAGCATCTAAGAATCTCATACAAGTATATTACATGGGACATAATATCTTCTGTTGTTTTAGCTCTGGCATCTGATAATCAGAAGGGAAACTAGTCATGTGTTTAGCAAATTTATTACTTGAAAATCATAGTTTGCCGTATTTTGAGGTTAAGCTATAGCAAACCTTGTGTCTTCATCTCTGATCCAAAATTCAGCCATGACAGAAAATGTGAAACCAATAAAAGAATATTTAACAATATTTTAATATTAAAACATTAAAATTAATTTTCATAACTGTCTCTTTCCAAATCAGATTACTATTAAGGGATGGGTGGGTAGTTTAGGAGCTCAAAAATGTATTAAATCTAAATTGTCTTTACAGGGATTGTTCCTTCTTCTGTTGTCTTGACTGCTTTCCAAATCATGTCAAGAGTTTTTCTGACATGGGGCATAGCCCACAGTGTAAAAGAGGTGAGTTGAGATTGAACTATTTTATTTATCCTTTATCATGAAGCTCCTATCTCTGTTCACTATGGACATCACTATATAATCTCTTTTGCTGATATCAGATGTGTATGTAGACATGCAGTAAACAAATAACCTTTTCGGTACTGTTGGTTTTAATGTCATATTTCAACACCTTGGACATGTAATTTAGAATACTTTTTGGTAGACATTATTTTGTTGCCATTTAGTATATCTCAAGTGAGATTCAGTAGGCTTGAAGAGAACTAGGGGTCATTATCCAACTCATTGTTTGGAAAGGACAATCAACATTCACATGAACAGTTTCATTTTTTTACTTCACTGGTTTCATTTATTGTATCCAATTTTCCATAAACCAAAGTTATCATTATTATTTATTCAGGTTGTATGGCCAGATACCTTTCTAAGTGACTTTGAGCAGCTCCCAATTAAAAAAAAACTATATAAAGGGGAAAAATATCTTTTTAAGTAACTTAGTTTACGATTTCCAGGTAGCATTGCTAGCAAGTCTGCTGGAAGAATTGAGAGAGGATCTGTTTTTCAAACCTTTAAGCAGCTTTAATGTAGATTCCATTGGAATACACAGTTGTAGTACTAATATAACTTAACCATATGATTAGAAATAATTCCAATTTCTTAACTATAGCATAGTAAGAACTGGATTGTAGAACACAAACATCCAAAATTAAAATTGTAGCTGTAATAGAGTGTAATTTTATTGATTGATTACCTAAGCAGCCCATGCTAGTTGAAAGGATGTATTGTTTTCTTTGAAAAAATAGTTACTTGCATTGTTACGAAAGCATTTACATTTTTTTTGAAAGGCTGTCTACATACCTGAGTTCTTTGAACAAGTTCAACTATTGAGGATGTTGTAAGATGCATGTGTTTGATCTCTTGCATAAATCTTCCATGTCTTTTTCAAGTCTTTTAGTGAGAGAGACTTAATAATTTTGATCAGATTTCTCTTGAATATAGTTTTCTCTCAAACAAGATAAAGTTATCTTAATTTATTTGCCAGTCTAATGAAGGAATTATTTGTTTTGGTATCAAATATATGATAGCAGATTG
This sequence comes from Thermophis baileyi, assembly GCA_003457575.1. Taxonomy (NCBI): domain Eukaryota; kingdom Metazoa; phylum Chordata; class Lepidosauria; order Squamata; family Dipsadidae; genus Thermophis; species Thermophis baileyi. Next base: position 239,653 of record QLTV01001472.1, read on the forward strand.
TTCTTCTAATATTTTCTTGGATGCTTTCTGATGTTTAGTGCCTAATATTAATTGCATGAGTCCAGTGATGCCTGAAGAATGTGCTTGTTCTACTAAGATAACATTGTTAACTTGTCCTGTCTTTTCCCCCCTCTTTCAAAAGTTGAATTCAAGAAAAAAACACCTGCCAAATCTTTAATTTAAATCCTGCTTTCTTACTTTTCATTAGGGAAGATAAGTGATTCAAAGATAGGTGTGCCTTGTGTGATTTCCCTTTAAATCAGTATGGCAAGCAAACGTGAATTAAAGCCAAAACTTTATGTCATGTCAGATTGAAGACAGTGTGCCAGCATTCAAAGGTATTGCAAACTAGTAGTTAATCAGGCTTGATTATATTTTGTTTTCTTGATGTGTCAGGCATTGCTTAACTTTAATATCTTTACATTATTCTCATAATCTTTAGTTGGTGGGAAAAAGCTTAGTGTCCAGTACTGTAAAGCTCTTATTCAGAACACTGATATGTCATTAGCTTTCTGCGTATTATTTTGATGGGCAATTTATGATTCATGTGGCAGAATAAATCCAGCGGATCTTATGATTTTTAAAAACTGAGTATAGAGATTTCACCGATTTAATCTAGTTTAATCCATACCTTGACAACTAACCTGCTTAGCAAAAAATAAAATAAAAAAAATCACTTGGTATTGCTGAAAGACTCAAAAAGCAAGTGAATCTCCCTTTCAGATGTTATTGAACAAAGCTTCCAATCATAGCTACGCATGTTGATAGTTTGCAATGCTAAAATTATTGCCTCTAATAATAATATGGAACTATTGATGAGACTTTTTTGTGGGAGTTATTGAGCTGATGGTAGCAGAACAAGTTTGCAGCTCTCTTGATGAAGGAGATCACGTGAATTTTTTCATTCAGGGTACTGCTTCCAGGTTCAGTATTGAGGCAACATTGGCCACTCTCTTAGAAGATCTTTGTCAGGACTTGGATGGGGGTAATCTATCCCTCCTGATTTATTGGAACCAGCAGCAGTTTTTAATACCATCAATCATGATATAGCAATAGCACTTAGACTTATATACCGCTTCATAGTGCTTTACAGCCCTCTCTAAGCGGTTCACAGAGTCAGCATATTGCCCCCAACAATCTGGGTCCTCATTTTACCCACCTTGGAAGAATGGAAGGCTGAGTCAACCTTGAGCCGGTGAGACTTGAACTGCCAAACTGCAGCTAGCAGTCAGCTGAAGTAGCCTGCAGTGCTGCACTCTAACCACTTCGCCACCTCGGCGCATTATTGGACTGTCTGCAAATATTTGGGATAGGAGGTGGTGTTTGTAATGGTTCTTTTTCTTCCTCAGTGGATAGTTCCAACCTGTGATGGTGGGGGAGGAGAGGTTGGCTGAGTGGCCTTTGATGTGTAGATGCTCTAGAGGTCATTCCTCTGTCCCCTGCTATTTAACATCTACATGAAGCTGCTGGGAGAGATCATCTGATGGTTTGGAGCTTAGTATCAATTGAGAAAGAGATACTGTTAATATTACTTACCAGTTCCTGTAGGCTGTGAGAATCTGGGATGAGAGAGAATAGACTGAAGTTGAATCCTGGTAAGTCAGAGTTGGTGTTGATACATTAACGTTCTCTGTCACCATCAGAATTGTTTCTTGATGAGCGAGCACACCCTGTCAGGGAGGGAGCTAGGTCATGACTTGAGACCTTCTGGACTCATGGCTCTAGCTAGTGTACCATTTGTGATTCTACCTGCGGCAGGAGCGCCTAAATAGAGCTTATCATCACCATCCAGTTGGATTGGATGAGTATAATGGACACTTGGGCCTTAAAGACTACTTTAAGTTGGTCCAAAGTTGGTCCAAAATGAGCAGGCTGTATGCTTCCTGTCTTCCAATATCATCAGCAAATAAGACAAGTTTTGCCAATAGTTTTCCAGGTACAATTTAAGGTGCTAGTTTTAACCTATGAAGCCCTTTATTACTTAGTACCCAATATCTATATGATCACCTACTACAACCAGTACTGGCCCGACTGATCAGATAAACAGAGATATATTTTTGAGAATGGAAGGGCTGTGCCTTTCTTTGACAGCACCAACATTGTGGAACAGCTTCCCAGTAGAGATTAGGCTAACCCCCTCCCAGTTGACATTTTGGAAGCTACTAGAGACAGAATTGTTTCAGAGATCCTTCCCCTGATCTTATCACACAATTGGAAACTACTATTTTTATTATTTTCATTCTTATATTTGGTGGGTACTGTTTTATTGTTCTTACTGAGAACTTTGTGCTATGGATGTTTTAACTGGTTTGTGTAAGCCACCAAGTTTTTTTTTTATCAAGGCAGAATAGAAATAAGTAAAATAAATAAATGTTTAAATTTTGATATTGTTTTTCTTTATTTGTGCAACAGTAAAGAATGAATTCCTTACTGAGGACTATTTTTGAAAGAAAATATTTATGTACCTGACATTGGAGAGAAATAAAACCAGCTATTGATTGTGGATGGAGGGATAGCTGTGTTTCATTTTAAGTTATGAATTATTTGTTAGTGTAACAGCATTAATTATTTATAATAGCTCCAATACTCTATTAGTTTTGAATGATGCTGAAAATGGTTTTCCAGTCATTAGCCGATCTTGAGTAGCCATTGTTTAGTTCATTACTCTTGTCATTGGAAGAGTGGAATGTAAAACAGTGTTCATCATATGCCCAGTAGGTGGCAGTAGGTGACATAAGATGTACTCCTTTAACAAAATACTTATAATGAGAGTCTAATAAGATATGAAATGTACTGTCTGCAGTCTTGTATGAAGTTTTTTTTAAAAAAAAAATAATAGCACAGAGGGAAGATTTAAGTGCAAATAAAAGCTTTTTCAGTAATTACTAGCAATGTGAGAGATATCACTCTCTTCTCTCTGCAAGATGCAAAATTAATGCAATGATACTACAATTGATGTATTTAATACTGCAAGAAATTAGAACCTGTAATTTGTTAATTTACATATTGTTTCTGAAAATGCAGGTGACTCCTTAAACTGAAGTTTCTTTTTGTATTGTTAACAGCAATGTCATTGATATAAAGTATTGGTTACTTTAGGCAGAGTATTCTTTTGAAAGGTAGAATCATTGACTGTTCTTTTCTAGCACAGAAACCAATCATAAAGCATTGTTGTTTATTCAAACATTATCACATGGTTACTTGGGTGATGTCATTTGAGCTATTCTTTTATAGAGAGAACTATCCCATCCATCTCCTCTGCCCTGGTAGAGTCTGTATATGGTGTTTTGTCTGCATCAGCCAATTTTTACCTTAGAACACTCCTCCTCAACCCAATTTTATTGGTATTAAGTGATAAGGTTCCTCCCTCAATTCTTTCCTCCATTCCTCTTATTCTGTACTATCAGAATGCTTTGGTGAGATAACCAGCTGTAAATTCTACTCTCCAAATATCTTCCATATTGAATCTATTTCAGAGGGAGAGCTGTCCAAGCTCCTAGAATAAGCATGTTTCTGTTGGAGAGTCAGTGAGGGAACCTTGAGAGAAATAGACAACAATTACATAAACAAAGAGGGCTAAAACATTCCTTAAATCCTTGGGAAACAAGATCATAGGAGAAGATATACAGGCAGGCTCCTGAAGTAAAACATAATCAGATCTACAAAATTGATGTCAACCCTACGAGGTAGATCAGGAAACAGACTCCTCAGGAAGACTAGAATGATACTTTATTGAGACATAATAAACTTGCAAGCTTGCTTGTACTTTGCCTTGTCTCCATGTTGGAATGACATATAGTACCAGTGAACCTTGTTCCTTCTGTTCATACAACACTATTTTTTTTTTTAATATGGACTAAATGACCAGTTGTTTCCTTTTTGCATAAAGGAGTGTCAGGATTTCATCTACATGAATAACTTGTTTTTTTCATAGATCTACAGCTCTCCTTCAGTAGTTTCTTCATGCCCTTGACACTAGGAAGTCTGTTGCATTTTGCTTCAGCAGAAACATATCCTTTCTAAAAGAATCCCACATTTGTTCATTTCCTATGTTAGCACAAAGCAAGGTACTTCAGTTTCATTTCAGTGTTTTTTAAGAAGAGTGATGGCAGCTCTTAATCCTTTCTTTGATCTCTGTTAAGTGACTATGAAAGTTCGAGGCTACTTACAGTGGTGCTTAAAAGTTTATGAACCTATTTGAATTTTCAATATTCATGTTTTAGGTCATATTTATATAGAAATATTGAACATTCAAACAGTTCAAGAGACTTCACTATATAACATAGGTTTTAGTCATCTTAGCAGCCTTTTTGGGGAGCATTCTTTTATCCAAGATCTGTCAGTCTCCTAGTTTCAGCCTTCCTAATTAATTTGGCAGTATCAGTTGAGCCTTCAATTTCAATAAGGTGGAATTGGCAAGGCTCAATTTTTTCCCCCAGTTATTATTTTAGCTGTCCCCTTCTTTCTGATAGATTAGCTGGCTGATTCCTCATATGTATGTCACAGACACCACAACGAAGAACAGGGTTAAGGTTACCGCCCTCCCTTCCTTCCCTGAAGGAGAGTTTCAGTACAGGTAGTCCTACAACAAACAATCGGGACCAGAATTTCTATTGCTAAGCAAGGCAGTTGTTAAGTGAGTCATGCCTCATTTTGCAACCTTTTTTGTAGAAACAGAAAACTGATGGCAGAAAAAGACCTAGCAGTCTATCAAGTCTGCCCTTTGAGTTTTTTGTTTTCTTTTTAATGAATTATTATTTTTAATGTTTTATTTATTTTTAATTTTTGCCAGATGATGGACATATGTTTATCGCAAGCATGTTTTAACTCAGTTACTAGTGACTGACCAACCTCTGCTGGAAGTTGGTTCCAAGCCTCCACCACTCTTTCTGTGAAGAAATTGTAATACTTTGATATTACTTTGGTACTTCCCTCCTGTCTGAGATTCTGCCCCCGTGTTCTTAATTTTGCCATGGCTGTTAAGCGAATCACTACAGTTAAGTGAATCATGCATTTGTGAAGTGATGCATTTTTTTTGTACACCTAAGCCATTGCATCCGAATGTGCAGCAATTCCCAAAAGATAACAAATGTTACTGACTTCTGGTCCAAAGATGTAATTTTCTCCTAATCTTTATCCTTTTCTATAATACAACAGAAATAGTTTCCAGATGAAGCTTTTATTATTCAATTGCCTCTAATTCAAAGTTTTACAGGGATTCTTAAGAATGTTTTCTACTTGAACCCTCCTTTTATTCACCCAATTTCTTTCTTTTCTTATTATAGAAAATCTGTTAAGCAAAGACAGAATAGCCATCCAGTATCTTTTGACTGGTAGAGCTAGGAGCTGTGTTGATCTGAAGTCACCCAGAATTCTTTACAACAATGCATTACATAGACGACTCCTTTCTGCTGCATTTGCTGTCTTTTAATTATTTCATTTTAGAGTAATAACACAAATCAGAAGTTGATATTTTAAAAATGAAGATTCATTTGTGCAACATTTTTAATTTTCTAAAAGACTCCATTTCAGTGTTTATTGATGGGGGAGCCAAAAATCAGTTTAAAACTACCACTTTCCTGTAGTCTGTTCTGGAGGGAGAATTGAGATGGCTTTTAAACAATAATGAAGAATGAATTCGTGTGATTATATGTGCAAAGCTTGAAATCATTGGAAGGATGGTTATCCCGAAGCCTCATGTTGCCTGATTTGTATGGGATAATTCACCTGCTTGGGGTGAAAGAATATAAGCACAGCTTGATATTTTAGATTATATATATATAATTTATTTTCCACTTTCAACAGCTGCATTTATCTTTTTTAGGTGCAAAGTGAAGATAGCATCCTTCTTTTTGTGGTCGCCTGGACGATCACAGAGATCGTCCGTTACTCTTTCTACACATTTAGTTTACTAAACCACCTTCCTTATTTTATCAAATGGGCCAGGTAAGGTGATTAGATACTTAATAATTATCAGTTTAAGAAACAGTAGCTCAATGAAGCAGAAGAGAAACAAACAGACACTAGGCACTTTATGTAAGGAAAGAGTTTAATGGGGGCATGAAAAGCATTTGGATTTGAAGCATTTTGAGCATGGAAATACTGTTTCAAATGTGAAATGTTTGAATATTCTAAATATTTTATAATGTAATGTTTCAAGCTCAGAAGCAGCGCATCTTCTGTATGTGATCCTCAGACTGCAACCATTCACCCAACAACCATTTAAACTTGCCACAGTGCTGAACAAGGACTTGCAACCAGTTCTTGGAGTACTGGCCATTATAGCATCCCCATGCTCACATGATTATGATTTGGGCACTCAGTACCTGGTTTGTGATTACAAGATTGCAGTGAGCCACAATAATGTGATCGTGATTTCTGATATTCCCTGCTGGTTTTCTACAAATAAAGTCAATGAGAAAGCCAGCAGGAAATCAGAAGACTCGGTCACATGAGGTCCTCACTTAACAATGGCAACCAGGACGGCCGAAAATACTGTTGCTAAGTAACATGGTCATGTGTTGTTGCACTTTATAATTGTGTCACTTAGCAAGATCAGTCCCAATTGCCATCATAACTTGAGGACTACCTCTATTCAAAACAGGTCCGGTCCAATTTGAAACATTTCCAAAAAGATTGGAACAGCCCATTTAGCATTTCAAATAAGGAGTTTTGAAGCTGAAATGGTTTGCATCTAAAGCCTTTTGCATAGGGAATGTGTTGACTGACTTTGAAGATCATTAAGAACATCTGGGTGCTGTATGACTTGGAGAAGTTGCATTTTGATTGGGTTGCAAAAGACCCTTTGCTCCCCTTTCAGTTTCTTACAATTAATTATAAGATAGGAGAAGGGGGATTAGCATTGTTGCTGTTTTTTTGTGCTTGCAAAGGAAGAAAGTCAATAGAATTGGATCCATTTTGCTTAATAAGGCATGTGCATGAATGCTTGGAGGGAGAAGAGAAGTTGTAATTGGTTATAGGAATCAGTTGCTTCCTAATTTAGATTATACCCGTGCATGGAGGGGGCATTATTTTCTTTCTTTCTTTTGTATATTCAGAGAACTAGTTGATGAACAATTGCATTTTTATTTTGCAGTAACAAATGGTATAGCACATAAGCATATTAGCCAGTTAGTGTGCTGTAGTTTATAAGCTGTTTCTATTTAAAAGTATCCCTTACTTATTTGCAGAAGAGTTAACTGTGTCAAGGACCACCAGTTTTTCTTTTCTATATACTGGACTCCTTTTCCTTTCATTTATTTTTAACCTGTCAAATGGCTCTTTAATTTGTCTTCATACTTCTCTCTCTCCCCCTTTTCTTTGTTTGTCCCCTCTTTCAACTGTCTTGCTATTTTTGATTAAGGAAATGTCCAGGAAATCCTTTGCAGAATCCTACTGAAGCAACAATCTATACTTATGAAGCAGTTCTGTTTTTGTGTCTAGAGGTTCCCAGTGTTTTTAATGAAACTTTATCCAAGTAAATGTGTGTTGGATTATAGCCTGAGTTCCTAGAAATGAGAAATTTGCAGTTTATTAAATTTAACTTTGAATATTTTATCCTCAAGGTATAACTAATCAGTTATAAGAAATTTTATATTGATTTGGTTATGAAATGTGGGTATTTTTAAGTCATTGAAATTTCAATAAATATATCTAGAATTGCCTCTCTGACTTTTATCTCTATTTGAATATTTGTTTTGGTTTTGTAGGTATACTTTATTCATCATACTATATCCAATGGGAGTTACTGGAGAAATGCTCACAATGTATGCTGCTCTGCCCTTTGTCAAGCGATCTGGTTTATTTTCTATTAGTTTACCTAACAAATATAATTTTTCATTTGACTACTACACATTTCTGATCCTGGTTATGCTAGCTTACATTCCAAGTAAGTGCAAACTCAGTTCATATTTTCTTGCCTCATATGTATCTAAAACAATTTGAAAATATTTGTGATCTTTTGCAGTTAAAGATTTTGTGTGTTGGTATTCTAGAATAATCTTGCAAAAAACCTGGCAGGATAATTTTCAGACCTGACTTCCAGGAGTTGTCCTATAACGGAATTCTATGTTGAAAATACACTCCAGTCATCTAGTAAGGTTCTCTGGCTGAAAATCAATTAGTAATCCACAACCTAGTTCTGCCCCTTAACCTTACACCAACCTGTATGTGTATGTTTAAGATTACCACAGTGAATGTAAATGTACAGTTCCTGTATCTATGAAGGGGTTTTCCGCAACAGTTGTTATGATGATCATCTGCTAAAGCTCAGAACTGTCAGCCCTGCAATGGAAAATCTACACATCTGTTAAATATACAAAACTCTTCATTAAATCTCTCTTTCCTGCATTTTGTTCTGGCAACTTTCCACATTAGCTGGGATACGCAGATTTCACATTGGGCTCTTCCTCACAGCCCCATTTATGTTTTTCCCTTCCATCATTGAAAAGCCAGGAAAGCATCTCATTTTCAAAACTGATGCCCTCCCACAGCATTATTTTTACCTCATGCCTCAAGGGTGAATAAGCAGCAGCTCCTGCTGCTGCTATTAAAGGCAGTGCTGTCCAGCAGGAGTTTCTTATTACCTATTTCTGGATGACATCAAGAATGTCTCCCTCCCTCCTTCCCTCATGGCCATCCTGGTGTGATAGAATAAATATCAAGTTAAATAAAAATTATATCAACTTATAATGTTACACAACTATAACTATTGAACTGTTTGGAGTGATGTTTTTGCTTTTCTCTTGTTCACCAGAAACAACAGCTTTGCAAGACTGTTCTCCTTGTAGTTTTAGTTGGAGACCCGACTCCCCATCCGTGCACATGCTCACTTGATGGTGGCCAAGGAAAGCCACCATCAAGGGAGCATGAGGGTGGCTTTCCTTTGTGGAAAAGGAAGGGGACAGGCTTTGTGGAAGGTCGGGACAGGCTACACAGTGCTTGAGATTGGCAGAGTGGAATGAGGCAGTGGGCTGTGTAGCACTTATCAAGAAAAGCACCTTGTGCAAAAAAACCCAGTTTTTAGAGAGACCAGTCTGCAGGCCCCATGCCAGTCTGCAGAGCCATCTTTTAAGGACTTTCCTGAAGGGTAAAAGAGAGGGGCAGGTCTTACCTCCTGTGGCAAGATGTTCCAGAGAGCAGGAGCCGTGGCAGAAAAAGCTCTTTTCTTGGATCTCACCAACTGAAATGCCTTGGCTCAAGGGATCTGTAGTAGCCTCTTCTGCCAGTACAAGTGGGGTGGGCCAATCCCATCGGAGAAAGTCGATTCTGAAAATATGCTGGACCCACACCCCAAAGGGCTTTAAAGCTAGTAACCAACACTTTGAATTGCACCCAGGGACAGATCGGTAGCTGGTGCAGCTCACTTAAGAGTAGTGTTACATGTGCCACCCTAGAGTCCTCCAAAACTCTCTGCGCTGCTGCATTCTGGACCAATTGTAGCTTCCAAATGCTCCTCAAGGGTAGCCCCACATTCTTGTTCCTAGCGGAACATCACTTTTCTGCTGGATCACTCGATTCCGCTTCATTCTTCTTCAGAAGCAGCTGGCAGCAAGGTGGGACCTGCTCTATGAAGATGTGCCCTTAGTAAACAGTAAGCAGTCCATCTCAGAATCAGGGTCAGGTGGATGAGCCCATTGTCATCTGTTTTCCTAGTAGTAGAAAGTAATAATCGGTGCACTGATAGAACAACAAAAGTTGCAAATTTCATTTTGCTATTACTAGAAGATACCATCTCTGAAAATCTATCTAAGGCACCCCCCAGGAGTCGGCACTGTCTCGAAGGCATAAAAGAAGAAGATATGGTATTAGACAGCCAGCATTTTTATTGTATTGTGCTGTAATTGAAGCATAAATCTTATCAAAGCAGTGCTTTTTCATGGGAAGAACCAAAAAATATTTGAACAAAAACTTTCTGCAGCTGTTACATCAAGAATGAGATAATTGTTCTGTAAGATACTGATTTGTTTGAAAGAAGGTCAGATTCACAGTGCCCAAAGAAAAGTGAATAATAGAAAGAAAAAGGAAGTAGAGGAAAGAAGGACAGTTTAACTTCTGAATATTGAAGCTAGTAGCTATCATTTTCTTTTTGCTTTGACTTGTTTTATTAATGAAAGAACTTCTGCAGGGTATACTAGGACTAAGTATTGCTTGTACTTTAAGCATATAGTGTGCCATAGAGGGAAAAAATACAGTAAATTGAATATTGAAATGAAAGGTGTCCAAAGAAAAACTGTTCAGCCAATTAGTATTTCCTGAGTAGTTTTTTACCCTGATATATTGAAAGAGACCAAAAATGCATGTTTTGAGAGACCAATGTCTTTTTGTGAGAGTCTTTGAATAAATGAAACTAATCAATGTGCACAGATAAAACTCCTGACTTTTAATTACCCAATTCTGTTGTTTTTCAGGCTTCCCTCAGCTGTATTTTCACATGTTACATCAGAGAAGAAAAGTACTTTCTGTTACTGAAGAACACAAGAAATCTGAATAATTCCAACTTCTATTTAGAGTTGTGCCCAAATATGTGTGCAAACAGGAACCTACCCAAATATGAACACTCAATCCAAGTTATAAATAATACAGAATAGTAGTATTTTGAGAAACTCAAAATAAATACTTGATCAACTGCTCAAATATTACTAAAGTTATCAACAGTAGTAATTTTGGGTAAAATCATTACCCTATGAAATTGCATTTTCAGCATGTCTTGTTATAGTGAAACCCGTTTTTATTTTTTTAAGTGAATCTATAATCTGTTGATTAAAAACTACCATCACATGCTTGATAATTAAGCTCCTAGATAAGTAAGCGTTATGCTTGGATTAGGATTAGAATTATTTCAAAATTTGCATGTCTGACATTGCATCATAACAATATTATCTGGAATGCTTTTAAACATTTGCCTAAACTGCAATCAGCTTCCTAAAGATTGCTGATCCTGATCTTAGAGAAGATCATATTCATATCCAACAAGCCTAAACAAAGAGACAGTGTTACCATGATAATAGCTGTAACCAGTTGCATAATCTGCACAACTGATTTTTTTTATGTAGTTGGGCCTTAAAATACTGCATTGTTGCACAAGAGTGAATGAGTGTTTTAAACATGCAACGTAATCTTAATACCTCAAACTTGGCTGTTCTCTTGCTATTCTTGAATGCTTCTCTCCACCAAAACTCTGTTTTATTGAAATGCACACATTATAGATAATTTGTTTTTATAATCTGTATTTAATTGTTGAAGTACAAAGATAATAAATACAAAGAAAATATACAAAGATAGGAAAACGATAAAAAGACTGCTACATTAAAAAAAACAGTGAAAAATAGGAAAAGTAAATTACTTTTTAGTGATACATCTTCTTCCTTTCTTCCCTTTGTATTCCTAACTACTACACTAGTAGCTAGTAATTCGTGATTGATATTGACAAAAAAAAACCTTATGTTACGGCTTTAAAATTGCTGTCCAAATTCATCCAATTGTAATCTGTTAAGGAAATGTTGATACTTTTAGAAAAATAAGCATTTAAAGAAATTGAAGATACTTTTCTTAAAATCTGTTCCTGTAAAATTCAAAACATTTTAAGGCTCCATTAATTTTGGGCCTCAAGTTAATGCTATTGCATGAAAGTTTAATGTGTTTCAAAGCTAACTCATTTGGAAAATTGACGTTTTATATGGAAAATTATTGAGGAATCTTTGAATACTTTTTATTAAATAACTGCTTTGATAGTCTTGAAGAAAACACAAATTGTCATTTATATTTTTAATTAGACGCCATCATGGTAAGGGGATAAGCTTTATTATTGCTAAAAATGATGCTGGTATTGCTCATTTTCCCTAGTACTAAATTTATGTACATTAACTTATAGTCTAGGAAGCATATCCTTCTTTACTCCATCGCAGTAACTTACTTTGTATCTCACTGTCACTTTTTACTTCGTTCTACCATGGGGGATGCTGGGAATGCCTTACAGAAACCTTTGGCATTCTTGTTGATCATTCTGTAAAAAGATGTAATTTTGTCAGTCCCATTATTTCCTCCAAGCCAGATACATAGTGCATCGTGTTAAAGAGTTTGCCTTAATGATTTGTCTGTAACAATTTTGCATCAAGTAATGGCTTGTATTAAATGGTTCATAGGCAAATTTATACAGCAAACATAAGCATACATTTGTGTGAAGGTTGGAAGAAGAATAGCACTTAGCTCATTCCTCAGTTATCCATTTGGTGTGCTGATGAGACAGTCTTTCTGTTGGGAATATGGTGGCTTATTGTTGAGAGCAAGTTGTGCCATCTGAATCATTCTAAGCCTGCAGCAACGATCATGCTATTCCTTCCCTTTGCATGCTACCAGCTTAGCACATCAGTTCTACATTGAAAAGGGTACCATTGTCATCCCCATGTCTGGCAGGATCATTAAAATATAGCATGCGTTTTCTTGGAATTTTTGATAGCTGGCCATTAACAAAGCAGCCACATCCACCGATTCGGGATTGATTTACAAATTCAGCACACTTAGCCGTTTTATATTTATAAACTGGAAAAAAAGATTCTACCAGACTCTGATTCAGTTTTATTCTTGTGATTGTGCATAAGCTCAGGTTATCTTATGAAAACCATGGCTTCTGTGATTAACTTTAGAACGGTATATTCTTGCCAACTTGGACATAATACAATTCAATAAAATTTGAGTCCATCTGAATCATGCAAATGCTTTTCTCTGCTAGCCCACTTTATAAGGGCTTTAGGAACCTAGCAAATATTGCATAACCTCTCCTTTCAGCTCATCATACATCTAGCTACTCAGCAGGAAAAAAAGGACATGGAATACTTTACTACCTCGGTTAGCTGTAGTTGCTGGTCAAGCACTTCCCATTGGCATAAATAACTAAACCCCTGTTGCTGTTCTTAAGGCTGCTTTGCATGATATGGGGCAGCAGTTGTGGGATACAGGTGTATGCAGTGTTTTAGATTTGATTTGGGAAAAGTCTCAGCACACCAGAATGCAGGTGTAGCAACTGTGCAGCTCATGAAAATAGTTACATCTGCCCATGGATTGCATAGCTGCTGCTTGATGGATTTCTGCATCAGACTGAGATTGGACTAAATAATCTCCAGGATTATCTTTCCAATCCTTACACTCTGGGAGCTTGGAAATTGACATAGCTGTTGAACTACACTGCGCATCAATGTTTCCACATATTCCATAGTTCTTCCAAACTGCATCCAAGACAACGGGTCAATGTTTTATTTCTGATGGGTTAGTTCTATCCCCTAAACAGATTTACCTACTTTTATATGGCAGCACACACATTGTATTGATGTGATTGATTTTATTTCATCCTTAACAATCCTTCCTTTAAGCTGCTATGCTTCTGCTATTCCTACTGTCATATCTTTGCTTGCATAGGCTCAATAAGAATATTTTGTAAGCTGCTTGAAAATTGCCCTGGTGGTTTACAGCAGAGAATGGTAATTTCTTTATTGTTGAGAGCTATTCTGTATTTGCTTTGCAACTAAGAGCCATAAGGGAGATGACTTATACTGTGAATAATGCCACTGAATAAAGGACAGGATTTTACCAATTTCTTTTTATTTTGGTGGAATAGGAATCCTTTTAAATAAAAGATGGACACATGTAGTTTGTTTTAGGGTATTTTGGATTCCAAAAACTACAATGGAGGTTGGCTGTGAGCTGTCCAACCTGTAATAAAAAGGGAAATGTAAACAAGTTTGGTTCTAGAATTTAATAAGATATTTTTGTAGCAGTTGGGTGAAACATATCCCAAATTAAATTGTTCACTTTTCCAGTCCAAATTTATTGTTTCTGAAGCTCTTGGTGGAGAAAAGAAACATATCCATCGTTAGGAACAAAACCAGTTCAGAAACATTTTAATGCCCACCTTTTGAGCTTCTAATAAATGTAGAACAAATTTTTGAAATTGTGAAGAAGTAGCCATGTCTGACTTAAGGTTTTTGTAAAGTTTTTGCAGAATCATGTTCTTCTAAAATAATTTTGGTCTAAGAGTTGTGCCTGAAGCACTGGATTTCAAACTCATAATTCTATTTGTTTTATGCACCTTTGAGTTTTTACATCCCACCCCATCTGATTCTTACTAATGTTCTTCAATATGCCTTCTATTGTGTATTCCTGGATGAAAAGACCAATCCTGAAGGTCATTTGATCTCAGCTACTGGTAAAAAACATGTTGACTATTAATGTATATGGAAAACTCCTAAAAGAGTAAACGTCTGTTAATTACATGCTTTTTACCAGGGGTGGGTTCCTCCCGGTTCGGACCAGTTCTCCTGAACCGGTAGCGGCCCGCTGGTGATGTCACGATGATGTCACCGAACCGGATCGGTCAGTGCCGGTCCGTGGGGGCCGCCATCTTTTTTTTGAAATTTTTTTTTCCTTCTGAGCATGCGCAGAAGCCGACTTCCGGCACTGTGCATGCGGTCGCCATCTTTTTGTTTTGGCTTTTTTCCCCCGGATTTTTTGTTACTGTGCATGCGCGCGCGCCCACGAGGCACGCCCACGCGGCGCGGGAGAGAGCGAACCGGCAGCGAGGTAAGTTGGAACCCACCCCTGCTTTTTACCCACAGCCATTGTGAGAGGCAAATCCATTTTTGTGTAAAGTATTGCTCTTATGTTACCAGTTTAGACTAATGAGCCTCTATTTCAGACCTTTACCTAACCAATATAATCAGGGCATAAGGAACTATGTATCTGAATGGCCCATATAGATTGTGCTTGCCCTTTAAATGTGACACCAAAGAGGCTCTTCTAGAACACCTGAATGGCATATAAAATGCCATAGGAAGGTATAAATATACCTTCCATAAAAATATGCCATAGGAAGGTGGCTGGCTTTGTAGTTTCCACAATATATTTATTTGTAAAATTTATTGGCCACCCATCTTACTTCAAGGTAATTCTAGTAAGCACCAACCTTCATAAACAGCATTGATCTGGGCATAATTCTAAAACAGAAAAGATAGAAATTGTGTTTGTCTGCCTTAACCTAAAATTAGGAATTATCTTCAATCATTTTAATGTGAATTATATATTTTATATTCCTGCTCTGAATTATTTACTTCCACCTAACCAAATTTATTACCTTAGGGCACTGCTATGGAAAGTTTCTCCTGGGAGAGAAGGATATCAAGCACTTAATTCACTTACATTTTTCCTTCTGATAGACTAGTGTTCAGGCTCTTCAGATGGATTTTACCATAAAGAGGTGGATAGGAAAAAAGGGAGAAGCATCTAACTTGTGATTAGAGGAAATTAGTCTACCCGTTGGGTCTATTTAGAATGACTTTTTCACTAGGCTTGGTAGAAGCCAGACTAGGACGTAAAAAAGAAATAAAATCTCTTTAAGACTGGAGAATGGATTTCTAGGACCAATTATTTAGAAGCTGGCATTTGAAGTTCCTATACATTGGTTCCATGTCTTCCAGTAATAAATGAATAAATGCTGCCAGCTGTGGTATTGTATAAACCTGAGTTGTTACTAAGTCTGTTCAAAAAGCAGCAAAGGAACCTTGTTTTATTATAAAACTTCCTGCTCAACATTTCATCACATTGCCAAAATATGTTCCAAGCAGATACAGTATGTACAATAGTGTTAATTGTGTAAGGAAACCAGTCTCTGAAGGCAGCTGCTAGAATAGGAATGGTGTAGTAGAGTTGTTAACATTTACTGTGTATTCCAGTGGTTACAAACTCGGATACCATGACCCCCTAAATGAATTAGTGCAATTGATGATTTCAATTTTGTGTTAATAATACTCAAAAGTCTGAGTTAGACTTCTATATATATATTTTTTTTTTAAAAAGTGGGACTCCTAAGAAATTCCTGAACCTGCCAGGGCCCCCAAACCACAGTTGAGGTCCATGCTGTAGGTTATTTTGCTACTTGGAATAACCTTCAAGCATTTTTCCCCTTGAAGCAGAAGAGTTATGGGTACCCATGTGGAGTCCCTATGTGGAAGGGGAAAGCAGCTGGGGGAAGGAGGTGTTAATTTTTCTCCTCTTGTATCAAAAAATATTTGCAACCTTTGAGCCTCTTTGTGTTGAAAGAAAGAGACTTTTGCGTGAGTTCTGCGTTTAACCTATAGCCAGCCCTTAAATCCATGGATTCTGTGCTGTACATTTAAACACTGCACTGCTTTTTAACTTGATGTTTCTCATGCCGCAGCAATGACAATTGCTAGGTTGTTGAAGAATAGAATAGAATAGAATAGAATAGAATAGAACAGAATAGAATAGAATAGAATAGAATAGAATAGAATAGAATAGAATAGAATTCTTTATTGGCCAAGTGTGATTGGACACACAAGGAATTTGTCTTTGGTGCATATGCTCTCAGTGTACATAAAAAGACAAGGTACATTCGTCAAGAATCATAAGGTACAACACTTAATAATTGTCATAGGGTACAAATAAGCAATCAGGAAACAATCAATATTAATATAAATCGTAAGGATACAAGCAACAAGTTACAGTTATACAGTCATAAGTGGGAGGAGATGGGTGATAGGAACGATGAGAAGACTAATAGTAATAGTAATGCAGCCTTGGTGAATAGTTTGACAGTGGTGAGGGAATTATTTGTTTAGCAGAGTGATGGCGTTCGGGGAAAAACTGTTCTTGTGTCTAGTCTTGGTGTGCAGTGCTCTATAGCGTCGTTTTGAGGGTAGGAGTTGAAACAATTTATGTCCAGGATGCGAGGGGTCAGTGAATATTTTCATGGCCCTCTTTTTGACTCGTGCAGTATACAGGTCCTCAATGGAAGGCAGGTTGGAAGTAATTGTTTTTTCTGCAGTTCTGATTATCCTCTGAAGTCTGTGTCTGTCTTGTTGGATTGCAGAGCCAAACCAGACAGTTATAGAGGTGCAGATGACAGACTCAATAATTCCTCTGTAGAACTGTATCAGCAGCTCCTTGGGAAAATGTATTAAATTATGTACCATTGGTTTCCATTACAGACTTGCTATTAGGACCTGAATGATTTACTTAGTGAGCTAAGGCAAAAACAGCTTATCAGTGCCTTCGATACTATTTACTTAAGATACAACAATGCAGTAAACGAGACTTTTTCAATTAAATCTCCTCTGGAAGAGTTATGGTTGGACTGCTGAGAGCTGCTGTCCCCAGGGTAGCTGGAGAAGGCTGAACTGCTCTGCTCTTGCTTAGTCAATCAATTAATGCAATATGAATTCTTCAGTCATATTAGTGCTGTGCATGGGCACTGTGCTCATTAACGTAAATGGCAACCAAGGCTCTATGCACATAATACTTTGTGGAGGGTTAGGCACATTGTATTTGTGAAAGGTTAATTAGGTTAATTGTCTATATGATGCATGCTTCCTTGAAGGAAAAAAAAATCGATGGTGATTACCAGTCCCAAATATACACATATAACTGCACGCAAGGTTAATGTATCCCAAATGAGAATTTATTGAGTGTTAAGTATCCTTATCTAATACCTTTGTACTATTTCCATTTACCAGATGGCTATTAAGATGACTTGATTTCAAGACAATTTTGCCTTATTTTTCAATTCTTGTAAAGACAATCTTTAGAATCTGGATTAAGCTGCAGTGTTGCTTTATTAAAATACATTTTACTTCGACCATATCGCAAATTCAATATTAGTTTCTCAATCATCAGAAATTAAGTTTGTTTGATTTGTACTTTTTGAAATAGTTGAATTTTGTCTTTTGAAGTGTATTTTAGTGAATTATTTATGGGATTTTGTTAGGAGGATTTTCCTCCTGTACTATAGTCTGGGACCATGGTGGCGAACCTATGGTACACGTGCCAGAGGTGGCACGCAGAGCCCTCTCTGCTGGCACGCATGCCGTCACCCCAGGTCAGATCTCCGTGGCGTTTCTTTCATGAGCTTCTGTTTCCCTGCAAACAACGAAAAAGAAGCTCACAAAAGAAAAAGATCTTACCTCTTGCTGCGCTGCCGGTGTTGGGATGCCCCGCTTCCCGCCAGCCAGCTGGTCTTCGGGTCTCTGCTGCGCATGCGCGCATGTCCGTGCATGTCGCATGCATGCATTCGCGCATGTGCATCTTTCAGTTTGGGCATGCGGCACGTGCAGTTTGGGCACTCGGTATCTAAAAGGTTCGCCATCACTGGTCTGGGATATTCTTCATATATTTATTAATTTTTCTTCTGCATGTATATTAAGGCTGCAGCAGAAGCCATGTGCTTATGTTGGGATAATTTTTGTGATGTATATAATAATAGTATAAACAGGATATCTAGTTTGTATCTTTCACTGAACTTACAGATAGCGATTTCATCTCTATTGATTATGATAAATAATCATGATTTCATTTAATTTGGTAGGAAAGATTTGAAGCATGTATATGTAGGCCAGTTTATAAAATTGTTATGCTTCAAGTAACATGTTTGTTATTGATATACAACTGGATTTTTAATCCATATTCCTGTAATAGAATTTGATAGAAATGGTAGTCTTTTGTAATTTTTTAATGTTGTGAACAATACAATTGTAATTTTATAATAAATACTTTACAGTGCAAATGTTTTCAAATATTTTTGAAATTTGATATTAACTGAGGCTTTGAGAGACAATGTATGTGCATTTGAAAGATATTTTTTTGTACTTGCTGTGTAGTGAAATGGTTGGCTGAGTACATTTTTCCCTCAGTACTGCGGTATCGAAGTAATGATGCCTGCTTGAATTTGGAATAGTAACCAGTATTACTGAAGCAGGATAATCCAAATAAAATGCTCCTGGGACATTAACCTAGGACAAATACATTAACTTAAGCATACTAATTTGTATGGGTGATTTCTTCTACACAATTACATAGTTGTCTTTTCTTTCTTCTCTTGAGCAGATATTGAATGTAATTTACTGTTGTTTACATATGTGGAACCAATTTTCTACTTAAGATCATCCTCGAACCTGAGATGGTTTTTCTATGAATGTTTTCAGATACTTATTTGCAAAGTTAAATATAGAATTGTAATGAATCCATCAAATATATAGTCTGTGCATTGTTGCTACTGCTACTCAGTTAAACATCTCTGGCTTCTGCATCTACTTTGCATTTAAAAGAGGTAGGGGCTTTATTCTATGAATGTGTATTCAAAGTATAATTTGACCCTTGCCTGCTCTCCTCAAAGGAGTATTATCAGAGATCCCTTATTACCTAGAATAGGCTGTAGTTGCCTATTATTTAGCATTGGCTGAATCACTAGATTCCTGGCCTTGTATGAAGGGGTTTAGTCACTCTTGTACAGCTTTCACATTTGGAGGTCTATAGTAATCCAACCTGTATGGAAACTCCCCCCCCCCAAAAAAAGCTTTATATGAAAGTTACAGCTAGTACAAAGTACAAACACATATACATTGGACACATCTACCCTTTCAAAGTAAAATACTGCCAATTAGCTTCAGAGGTGAATTTAGGATAGTCTTGTTTACATAGCTTTTCAGGATAGTAAAATAAAAATTTGTTTTGAATGGACGAGAGCCATAAACTAGAGGTTAATGCAGCAGAGTAGAAAGTGGGAGCCCATGAGTTTAAGTCCCATCCTAGCCATGAAAGTCAGCTGGGTGACTTTGGGACAGCCACTCTCCCTCAGTCCAGCCCATCTCACAGGGTTGTTGTGGAGAAAACAGGAGGAGGAAGGTGTGTTGGATATGTTTGCCATCTTGAGTTATTTGTAAAAATAATAAAGGCATACAAATAAAATTAAAGAATAAAATTTTAGACTTAAGCATATGCTATCATGGAGAAGCCCAAAAATGCATGGAACCGCTTCATTTGGGAGGACAGAATAGGATAGAAATCATTTATCTGCCAAGTTCAGATGGATAAATGCAGTTTTACTATAAGGGATGCTGTTAAGGCAGAACTCATAGTGATGAGAAAAGGAAGCACAGAAGCTTCCAAATTGTCCAGCAAAGAGTTGACTGAGAAGCTGTATCTGCATAGAGAACCAATGTACAAAATATTCAGTTCTGGCTTTGACTACTAAGGAATATTTTAAAAGTAGGCTCTCATAACCAAGGGAAAAAAGTCCATCACTTTCTGATAATTTGTTTTTCTTTGACAACAATCTTGTTCGCATGGATCAATGTAATAAGCATTACACATCGATATCCAAGCATTAGCAAAGAGTCAAGTTTATAATGCTAAGACTTCTGCTAAAACCTATGTCAATAGTGCAGAATTTAGCAACCTGTCATCTTATAGTTGATGTACTCCATGGCCATTCTCCATCTTAACAATACATTTAATTAGAAGGGCTACTAATAGATCAGTACAGGAGTCCATGTAACAGGCAGGTGCCACTGTGCCTAATTCCTTGATTTCACATAAATCCAACCCTTTCTATTTGTGTGTGGTGCTGAACTAAGGAGAAGGAATGTAGCCAGAAGAAGGATAAGCTTTTCAAGACAACAAATCAGTATTTGACAGATATAAAGATACTGTTCTTGACCCCATTCCATTAAAATGCAGGGGTTTGTGAATAGGATTATGGGCAAGGTTACTACAGTAGTTTCTGGGAATTATGTGCTACGACTGCTACACGTTGTTAGTAAAACAAATGTTTTTGTTGTCAGATGTGTTTTAAACCTACCGATATGGCGATACGGTGCCTTGGATTTGAAAGGGAAATGTTGCTTCAGAAATATAGGGGTCCTCATACTCTGCCTTTCAGAAATTTCTTTAAAATAGTTACATCTTTTCCCAGGATTGTGTATCCGCCTTAATATATAATGCATTGTAACACAAAGAGTCTGTATTAAACTTAATAACCAAACAGTAATCATACTACCTCAGACTTATCCATAGAAGGAAGTTTCAGTGAAGATTCAGTCACTCAGTACAAGACGAGACAGATTTAAATTGCTCCAAAGAAAACAGAAGATTTGTTTTTGTTCAAATTTTAGGGGACTGGAAGAATGAAGAGAGGACTGAACAAGATGACAAAGTGATGGCAGACTGGGTACAGAAACAAAGTGGGGCAAATTGAGGCAAAAGAAAGGGTCGGGGTTAAAAGGTTATGGTAAAGATAAAAGGGAAAGGATTTGCAGAACGTAGATGATCTCAGAAGAAAAAGCAAAATAGATGTCTATTTTCAAAAAGCTCCAGAATGGATTTGAGACTGCCTTCCTAGGGAACCTGCCTAATTGAATTCTAACAGATAGCAGAGCAGCACTCTTGACAACCACTCTGACAGGTGGTTGATTTGCAGAGGTCAAAAAACTCATTGGTCAGCAACTGCTGTCAATATCAGATACCGTACCTCACTGCGTAGTTCAAATTCCATCCTACTCAGCTATGTCCATACATGGAAAGAAAGTAGCAATAGTGTTTTGAGATGCCATAAGCCACAAAGTCCCAGAAAATTTTATCAAATCACTCAATTGTCATCAAAGTAATTCAAAGGTATCTGATTCTACCCATGAATAGGTTAAAATACTTCATTCCCAATAATAACTTAGTGAGATGGCTTTGTCTAGAATTAAAGCACCAGGCTAGAAAGCCAAAGAGCATGACTTCAAGTTGCGCCTTAGCCATGAAAGCCAGCTGGGTGACCTTGGGCCAGTCATCTCTTTCAGCCCAACCCATCTCAGTGTTGTTGTGGGGAAAATAGGAGGAGGAAGGTATGTTGGTTATGTTTGCCGCCTTGAGTTGTTTTTAAAAATTAATAAAAGTGGGATATACTGTAAGCAAATAAATAAATATGCTTTTGTTAGCCTACCAGAATTCCAAATCCTGTGGGAAAGGGTCTAAAGTGATGTTTGCTAAATAGAGTGTGATATTTGGACAGAAATACCTTCCAACACAACTAAGAACCATAAGGGAGATGACTTGTTTTTAGCCCACAAAGCTTTTAATAATTCCATTTCTAGGACCAGTTGAAAATTATGGTATTTACCAGTAGTGGGTTTCACTTACCTTCGCTACCGGTTCAGAACTGTGAATGTGCGCGCTTGCTCGCTTTGTGCACATGCAGCGCTTCTGCGCATGTGCAGAACCTTCTGCGCATGCGCAGATTGTCCGTGATGACGACCGGGCGGGTGGGCGGAGCCTCCCGCCGCCACCGCTACCGGTTCGCCCGAACCGGGGCGAACCGGTAGCAGCCCACCACTGGTATTCACCTATCAATAGGAATAATTATCCATATCAAGTGTCTGTATGTTGAAGTCACCTTTGAAGGCTCTTTTCAAGTATTCAGTCCATTCAAGCTGCATGAAAAATGGGGAAAGAGCTTTCTCTGTTCACCACTTTGCTTATGGAACACTGATCTTGAAAATACTCCATTGAGGTCAGTTTTGATTATTTGGTTCACATACTGCACACAATTATTATACCCAAATATAATTGAATTAGCTTCTAAATAGATTTCTGCACATGCCTGAACAAAGCTTTTTGATTTTATTTGCTCGGGATTATTGCTCAATTGCATAATTTTGATTAATGGCTTAAAATGTATAAGATCAATTATCAAATCTTTGCCATTAACAAAATTTGGAAGCAGATGTTTGCTGTTTTGAGATTAACACCTATATTGGCAAAGATATTTTCTTGCAACGAGTATGTGAGAAATAGATGATAATGCTTCTCATTGCCAGTTTTTATAGGTGGTTGTAATAACAATGAGAATGAATTTTAAAATATGTATTTTAAAACTGCCAGCTTGTGTGTTTGCGATGTCATAATCAGTTTTTAAACAGACAACTCCAAAATGAAGGAAATATACGTAAAAAGAAAAAATGATAGTGACAATGTTTACTAATTTCAGATAAAATATAACCAAAGAAACAAACACCAGGAGTATGTGAAGCACAAAGTATTTCTGAAAGAGAAACTACTCAGGGGTGGGTTCTAACTTACCTCGCTGCTGGTTCGCTTCCTCCCGTGCCGCGCGGCTGCGCCTTGTGGGCGCGTGCGCGCTTTGTGCGCACGCGCATGCACAGTGCAAAAAAATTAAAAAAAAATCCCTCCACAAAAAAAGCCGAAAGCAAGATGGTGACGCATGCACAGTGCCGGAAACTCTGCTTCTGCGCATGTGCAGAAGAAAAAATTTTAAAAAATAATTTAAAAAAATAATTAAAAAAAGCTGGCAGCATCCACGGACCGGCACCGACCAAACCGGATCCGTGATGTCATCGTGATGTCACCAGCGGGTCGCTACTGGTTCGGGCGAACCGATCCGAACCGGGAGGAACCCACCTCTGAAACTACTGTAATTACTGTAGGATACCATATGAAGCAATGTCTAAAAATGCTGGTGTTTGCATAATGAACTTTTTAAAAATGTATATACTACATTTCTAAAATCCTAGTTTTCAATGCACTTGTGTATTGTTCAGTTTTGCCTTTTCATATTTATGGCAGTGGACCACCTTCCACTTAAATATAACTAGCAAAAAGAAGCTCACCATTTAACGAGGTAATGAGTTTCATTGAGGAATGTGACATTGTTAAGGTATTTTACCTAACATTGGCACCAAATGCTCCGAGTCCTGTTTAGTAGACTAATGGGATGAAAAAGAATTACCGTCCCTGCCTTCCCCAATCTGATCCAGCATCTATCTAATTGGACTGGATCTCCCATTCTCTCTAGACAGCATGGTCAGTTTGGAAGCTGCAATTGAAAGGCAACTTCTGAAGTTGGAAATGGCTGGGCTAACTCCTTATCCCTTACAGTTCTTTCTCATTAACATTTTATGAATAATTTCACATAAAATATACCGGAGGATGTTCAAAGTATTCAGAAATCGTCCAGTTCAGATGAAGCTGTCTTTAAATAAAATCACAGATTCAAAATACATACAGTATGTACAAATACATACAGCTTGGGTTTAGGTCGGCTCACTCGATATGGAACATTTATCAAAAAGCCAACTCAGAGACTTGGATAATGGCAGTTTCACTGCTTGTGACCTGATTTGTAGAGGTTAGTGATCGCAGTTGCAGCTGACAACAAAGAAACCCCACAAGCTCTCCAGAAGCAGGGCAGAAAGTAGGTCAATTCCTCAGCCCAGGAAACAGCAGCTGTTCCCCAACAGTATGCTCTGGGACATTTATCACGTATTGCATTCAGCCATAAATGGTCTGTTTGGTTATGGTTTGAAGTAGTGTTTCCCAATAAAGGTAATTTCCAGATATGTGGACTTCAAATCCCAGAATTCTCAGGAATGGTCTTTTCTGGCTGGGGAACTCTGGGAGTTGAAGTCCACACATCTGGAGTTACCTGTTAGGAACACTGGTTTAGAGCAATGTATGTATCAGCTGTAGTAACTTATTTGTACTGTAAGTTCAACAGCCCAAGTACTCTTCTTTAAAAAAAAATGTCTACAGTTTTAATGAGAATGTCAAAATCTAGAAAATATTTGCAAGAGTTTATTAATTGATTTCCCCCCCCCAAATAGAACTATACAGCTGTATCTTTCACGAATCTTCTGCTTTATATGGATGCAATAATGACAATTTGTATGAAGAGGTTGAGCTCATCATGGCAAATATGGTGCTTAAGACTACAAGAATAGTTCTTTTTTATAGCCAGCATATAGATTTCCTGGCATTTGATTTGCTGTTGTAGTAACCCGTGTTGAATTGTGACTTCTAATTTGATCAGAAATCAGGGAACTTTTGTCTTACCAAACTTGTTCCTGATCATACAACCAGTTGAGGAATGCCAGCTAGAGGGAAGGTTACTAAATACAGGTAGTCCACAAGTTACAACCGTTTGTTTAGCAACCGTCCAAAGTTATAACAGCATTGAAAAAAGTGACTTATGACTGGGCCTTGCACGTATGACCATCACAGCATCCCCACAGTCAGATTGCAACTTGTCCCCCCTAGCAACAATCAGTAGCTTTTCCAAGAACATTTCAATAATGTTTCTGATTCTGTCCACCAACTTAACCTAGTCTTTTGCTTCTACTTTTTTTCCAGTTTTGCCACGTGAAATCAAGGTATGTGAATATCTGCTTGCCATTGAGAGAGGGACAGGGCCAGCTTTAGGCAAAAGCCTAGGGCGCCAAAGCTTAGGGCAGGCCTGAACAACTCATAAAAGGAAAAGAGTCACATTGATACCTGAAAAAATAATCATGGGCCCCAAAGGAATAGTTGGCATCAACGTTCCCTCTAACAAGGGAAATCGCTGCGTGGCAGTTCGAAACTGCTGCGCGGCGATTCCCTGTCACGTGCGCGGCCGCGCAGCAACGTTCCCTCTGACATGAGAAATCGCTGCGTGGCAGTTCAAAACTGCTGCGCGGCGATTCCCTGTCATGTGCGCGGCCGCGCGGCCGCGCACCTTAGAGGGAACAGTGGTTGGCATGCCAGTCGTTCTTTGGCAGCTGTGATGCAATGATAGGACTGGAGCTGGCAGTGACTCGTGGAGGCATTAAAGTTGTTTGGCAGTGGGTCTTTTGGGGCAGAGGTGGCTGCAAAAGAACAGGTGGTGGTGGCGGCAGCAGACCCTTCCTGGTTGGCAGTGATGTTTAGAGGCAGTGGATTTGTTGAGTTTTCAAAAAACTCTGACAGGTCACACTAGGTTGCTTGTGCAGGTCTTTCTGAATTATTCTAAAAATTCAAATCTTCACATTGGTGGGAGGTGATGCTATCAGGTGAAAAGGGCTAGCCTAAGGATGGTTACCTGTAGAGACTAAAGAGGATGATCACGATGGAGAGAGGGATGATCCGTTACCAAGTCAATGAGCAGATAAACATTGCACAAACCCAGAAGGGCTAGAAAGCATCTCAGACACCTCCAAAATTTATATAAAGGTAAAAGAGAGACTCATTGGGACCTGTAAGGTTTTGTTACTGTAGCCAATCTTAATCAAAATAGCTTTAGGCACATATGGTTTGTTCTGGTCTACCTTCCAGGTAATCAGATAGGCCAAGCATAAAACAAACAGTGAAGTTGTAACAACAGCAGACCAATTAATTGTGAGGTCCCTAAAGGAGTAAAAATAACCTTGCTATCATCCTCATCCTCATAATCCTCCTCCTCCTCCTCTTCCTCCTCCTCCTCCTCCTCCTCATCCAAATGATTATTACAGCCTAATTTACTTCATGTTTACTTCATGTTAACACTGTTGATCAGGGTTCTAACCAAGAACCTGAGATTCATGAAAGTATCACATCTATCTATATATACTACGGTATTAAAACTCTAGTTCTCGTAACTTTTAACGGGGCACAATGGTGCATTGTAAGACCACAGTACCTCAAATGGGCTAACTTAAGAATGTGTCCAAAATCTGGAGCCCATGAGTCCTGTGGAATTGAAATTTTGCAAATTGTATAAAACATTTTATAACAAACATCATAAAACAGTCTATGATGTGATATAATACAAAATGTCATAAAATATTTCTCATGCTGATGTTTGTGTTATACAGTTCAATATGTGGCCATTTTGTTTTTCTGTTTAGGTAAGGAAATATCTTTGAAAGTTTGACCCAAAACATATGCTGATTGAAAATTAGTCTTGTTAAATCCATTCAGTTTGGAATTTCTAAATATTTGCTAAATCCTTTTAATATTGCATCAAGAGCTTCAATTACAATAGGTACAACAACAGATTTTTCTTCCATAATTTTCAAAGCTCAATTCGTAAACCATGATATTTTGTTATTTTCTCCATTTCCCCCCCAAATCAGCTTCACTGTCTTGAGGCATTGCCACATCAGGGAACCATTCGTTCTTTTCTATAACAGTAATACCTGCTATATTGTATTATGGTCTATTAGTTTGATTTCTGAAATTTCACAAAATTTCTATCAGCCCATTTTGCAAAACTTTTTCAGGTGCATCATGCTAGTGGTTTTCTGGCAAACAGTGAAACAATTTTTTATATAAACTCTAGTGGACAATTTCAGTAACCCTATCACAATGTTATAGTTTATACTGTTTCAACAACTTTACTACAGCCACCCATGAGAGGATCTCCACTTTTGCCCTTAATTTTACATAGCAGGCATTTGGTGTTCTTGGAATAGTATTCAGTTTTGGCTTTGATTGTATTGCAAGGCTGGTTCTGGAACTGCCATGATTATTTTCCCCTCATTTTCTTTTTTTAAGTGTTCCAGAATTCAACCACAACCATGTTAGACTTTGATGATGATGATGATGATGAGTAGCAGGGCAGCAAATCAACATTGCCCGCCTCCTAAACTACCCATTGGAGGAGAAGCCAATCCAGCAGATTATCTCGCGAAGCCAACCAATCCTACACCGCGGCGGCCGACCGACCAGCCAATAGCCTCAAGACTGAGGCGGAACTCTGCCAGGCGGCAGCTCGGGTGGAAGAGGGGCCGTACAAAGGTTGGTTTGAAAGGGGCGGGCTGCCGTTCCCTGCAAGAAGAGCGTGCGAGCGCGGGGCGAAGGCGAGGAGCCGCAGCTGAAACTGAGGGGAAGCTCCTCCGGCGTGGCGCCGAAGAGGCCAGGGAGCCAGCCGTACGCGGGAAAGGCCCCTTTTGCTCGTGCAAAAAGAACCGGGCAGCCGCTGCCTGGCTGACGTTGTCGGAGGGGAAGGTCGCCTCTCCTCAGCCCGCCGCAGCGTCTTGCAAGCTTAGGCGCGGAGGTCTAGCGCGGCGGCGGCAACGGCAGGCGCAGGCAGGCG
This sequence comes from Thermophis baileyi, assembly GCA_003457575.1. Taxonomy (NCBI): domain Eukaryota; kingdom Metazoa; phylum Chordata; class Lepidosauria; order Squamata; family Dipsadidae; genus Thermophis; species Thermophis baileyi. Next base: position 267,302 of record QLTV01001472.1, read on the forward strand.
GTCTCCGAAGAAGTCGCGCCAAGGCAGCTCCTGCGCGCTATCCAACCTTCTCCCCCCTCTGCCAGCCCCACAATTAGCTTATGATTGTGCGTTTTTGCCCCGCCGCTACAGCTGGTGAACGGCTGGTGGTTCCTTGGCTGCAGCGGAGAACGGCGCATCCTCGCGTGGAGAGGCAGCAGCGCAAGCGTCGGCTTTTTGCCGAAGAACTCCCTGCCACCGCTGGCTGAAGCGACTGTCGAAAGGAGCCTCTCGCTTTCTCCGCCTGCGCCCTGCTTCCCCACCATCACCCGCCGGCCCTGCCTGATTCTGCCTTCGATCCACCGGAGCCGGATTTCGGGTCCCATCATTCCAAGGGCAAAATAGCGGCGCCCGTCCCGGCAAGCGTCAGCGATCCCACCCACTTGGCTCCCTCCAAGCAGGGAGAAGAGGGAAGATGCCCGGGCCGACCCGGTGACCGATTCGCTTCCAATAAATAACGCTTCAAATGCCGGCTCCGGGGTTGGTGGTGCTTCGCTAACCCTTCCCACTGCAGCAATGTCGCCGCTGCCTTGAGCAGGAGGAATTGAGGGAGGGGGACGGACGAGGGGCTTCGGAGAGGCGGCTGGCTCGCCCGCCAGCCATTCCTCAGGCCGATCCTTAGGGCACCCTTCTCGAAACGAGCGGATCGGACAATGAGCCAGTCGCTTGCTAGACGCCTCGGGCGCTGCCTCTGGGGCTGCCCTCTGCCACAGCTGCCCAGATGACCAACACATAGACGGGTTGCCTCCAGGCCAAATTAAAAATGACGATTCTGGATGGTTTTGCACCGCTTCCTGGAGAGTAGATCGCGAAGGAATGATGCCACCTCTTTGAGTTCGTTTTGGACAGCCAGGTCCTTCGCGGGGAGGAGATCCCGAGAGAGAGAGAGACATGCCAAGATGCTCCACAGTGATGATTTTACAAAGTTACGTTCTGGTTGTAGAGTGATTGTGGCTTAAAGCGAGAGGGGAAAAATATTTCAACATTCCAGGTGCCTTTTCCTCCTCTGTCTCCGTTTTCTATGCATGCCGGTGTGGTGGATTTGAATTCTTGAGGCGCCAGCGAACTGCCAAAACCCCCGGGGACTTGGGCGGGAAAATGACAGAAGGGGAATCCTTGCCAGAGAGCCCACCTTTCCCTGGGAGGGGAGGGAAACTTGCTTCCCAGCCAGCTCTCTATGTGGCTATATAAATCTTGCATGAGGAAACATTGGACTCCTGGGAAGGGAAGGAGACCCGAGTGGCTTTCCAGCTGGCAACTAAGAAAGATTTGAGTATCCTTGGGACACTGTTGGATCTGGTTCTGGATTTGAGGTTTGGTTTCCTGCCCTTGCTTCCACCCTCCTGTTCATTGGTGGAGAGATGCTGTTTGGAAGAGCTGGAGAGATGCTGTTTGGTTCTGTGCCATGAACCACCCAATGTCTTCTGGTTGATTTCCCTCCCACCCTCTCGTGGTTTCCTGGAATTCCTGCCCTTCCTCTGCTGCCCCAGCAGGGCATGTCCCGCTCCAACAGTGTGAGCCCTCCGGGGTTTGGAGTTCCTGCTGCGCCCAGGGGTGGAAGGGCAGAGCCCCATCGCTCTGCCTGGGGAGAAGCTGAATCCAGAGCCAATGGCTACTCCTACCCTCTCCCTACCAGGGCCTCCTCAGTCAAGGAATCTTCCAGAATGGCGAGCAGGTGGAGGAATGAGGAGGAGTATGATCTGCCAGGTAGCAGGAACCATGGGGTAAGTGGCTGCAGGATGATGAGCTTCAGGTCCAAATCTGCTTGGCAGGATCGTAGTGGAGACAAGACCCAGCACTCCTGTCGGGCAGGAGATCCCTCCCTTGCCCCAAGTCCGAGACACTATGGTAGTGAGCAGGGTGAGGTGCGCCCACGTTCTGTGGAGCTGGGACTCGAGGAGAAACGGATCAAGGCCAAGATCGACGAGTTGGAGGAGGAGGAGGAGCAGGGGGGTGATGAAGGGGGGTCCGAGATGATCTTCTCAATGGGCAGCTGTTGTGGAAGCCTGCTGCAGATCTTCAGGTCTAAGAAGTTCCAGTCAGAGAAGTTGGAGCACCTCTACCAGCGGTATTTTTTCCGTCTCAACCAGAGCAGCCTGACCATGCTGATGGCAGTGCTAGTCTTGGTGTGCCTGGTCATGCTGCTCTTCCACACTGTTCATGGCCACTACCAAGTGCCCTACGTGGTGGTGCTGTCCCTGGCCATCCTGCTAATGGTGTCCCTGGGGGCCGTCTGCAACCGTAATGATTTCCACCAGGACCACATGTGGCTTATGTGCTACTCTGTCATCCTTGTGGTGTTAGCTGTGCAAGTGGTTGGCTGCTTGCTAATGCAGCCCAGAAGTGCCTCAGAGGGCATCTGGTGGACCATCTTTTTTATCTACAGCATCTACACTTTGCTACCCATCAGGATGAGGGCAGCAGTCATCAGTGGTGTGGTATTGTCTGCCATCCACCTGGCCATTTCTCTCAAAATCAATGCAGAAGACAAAGTCTTATTAAAACAGGTAAGGCTGAGATGTTGGATGTGTGGCTGCTAATTTGGACTGAGAACTTGCAATACCTGGGGATTGTTTCTGGAAGTGCCTGGCTCCAGGCTTCGTTGTCTGTGTTGATGCTCCCTGTCGTTTAATTTCCTTGCATTTATTTTTATTTATATGCCTAATTGACCTTAACTGAACACTTGGAAAGGGGGTTGGGGCATGGATTATTTGGCCAATAGGAAAGAAACATAGCCTCTTGCTGTTAAAGAATTCTATGGATTTGATTATTGATACAATACTCCGATACTGTTAATTAAAGAGGTGAAAACAGTTGGGAAATACATGTTTACTATGGTACCAAGAACTGCATTGTTCTGTGGCAATTGTCAGAATTTTTTTTCCCCAATGAAATTCCACAAAGTTGTGGAGGGAAAAAAAGCTTCTAATAAGTATATTGCATAGCAAACCTCCCAAATTAGCTTGTTTCTCTGGAAGGAAATTTTCTTTCTGATAAAAAAGCAGTTTCCTCTTTGTGTGGGTGTAGGGAGGATTTTGTTTATAGTTATGTCACTATTGTCAAGACCAGAGAATAAAACATGATTTCATCTTGAATGTTATATCACTTTGCGCATGCATATTTATTGACTCCCCCCCCCAGTACTTTTATTTGGGAATTGATACCAAAGTATACCATATCTGTGCTGCAAAAATCATAATAGCCATTAGTCTGTAAAAAAAAAAATTCATATGATTTTACTATCATTTAGTGTACATCTAGATATTTTCAATCCAGAGAGTGAAGCCCTTAAGTTATGCTGTGAAAGATTTCTTAAAGCGTGACTGTAGTTTTGTGATCAGTTCATTTAATTTTCTCCTATTAGCATGAAAATTAAATAGTAACAGTAACAGAATGGCTTTATTAATATTTTTTGGAAGAACCAGCTTATGGAATAATATTACATGTATAGGTGCTTCATGAAACTTACTAAGGGAATTGCTAAAGTTATGCAGTTTTGCTGAAATAACACTTCGGCAGGTCATTTCATAATTTTACAACACTTTCATCTTTGTTAAACAAAATTAGTTGACGAAGGCAAGGAGGGCTGTCATATCTTGCCTCCATTTTTTAAACTTAACTTAGAAAATCTTTCCAAACCTGTTTTTCCTTAGAAGCAGCCTAGTAAAGCTTTCGGCTTCAGAGCGCTTCTGTTTCAAACTTTGCTGCTATAACACAACTTGTGTTGCGGTTTTACTTAAACTTTAAATAAATGTTCCTGATTCTCCCACTGATTATCTGCAAGTTGAAGATGATAATTCCCGGTTACTTTGTTGGACTCTTGTAAGGTTCTCTACTAACTGACCGATTGAGCTTCAATTTTGTGCTTTTTGCTATCACATTACCTGATATTCCCTTGTTTATTTTCCTGTTTAGCACACATCACATTTGCACTAACACCTGAAGTGAAACAATAGTTTCACAGATATAATAGGAAATTGTAAATCAACTGGAATGCATGAAGAAAAAGGGATTATGTTGAATTAGTGGTTTAGTTTAATTGTGAAGTGACCCAGAATATAAAGTGTTTGTAACGCTTGAAACTTTGGACACAACACTAGCCAGCTATGTCCTATGAACTATTTGTACTACAATTAGATTTATTTTTAATTTACTTTAAATTGCAGGTTAGTTCTTCACATCTTTTCTATCAGAAGAGTTGATACCTAGTCTAAAATTTGCCTTTCAAGCTATAAACGGAGGTTATACTTAGAGCCATCTGATACTAAAATTTAAATTGGCAACTGCCTCACAACTTAACAGGCCGTTTATTACCTAGACTGTAGCTTGTTACCATAGAAATCTAATTTTTCTCTGACACTGCCCCGCTGATGCATATCCTTCCTTTTTCTTCCAAATAAGAAAGTCTGGGGTGGGGAGTGGGGGTAGGAAACATGGGAATGGACCGAATCTAAATATATTATTCTAATACTTTTCCGTTATTTTCAGTTTTTGTTTCATTCTTTCCTAATGAAATCCATATAGACAGGACATTTGCATGATATGGGCCAGAACACTGCCTCTATTTTCATGAGAATAAGAGCCTCTCCACGCTTGTAGGGATTATTTATGGGTAAACTAATCTAGGACCGCATCGCATGCAGATAAGGTTGGTGAATGAAACCCAGTATTGCCTTAGTGCAGGGTTTCCGAATCTTGGCCACTGTAAGATGTGTGGACGTCAACTTCTGGGAGTTGACATCCACACATCTTAAAGTGGCCAAGGTTCAGAAACCCTGCCTTACTGGACTTCTGGCGGTGTTCCCACAAAAGCCTCAATATTAAGGCTTTCCAAATTGTTCCAGATTTTTCTGTGAGAGGGTTGCAGGATGCATTCGCTCCTTTCCCCCAGCAGTTTTGGTTGAAGGATCTTAGCAGGAATTCTTCCTCTGTTCGATTTCATAGCCATAACCTGAGTGGCTCTGTGCTTCTCAGGTGTGTTGGCTCACATGCATTTACTAGGAACAATAAAGCCAAAAAACCCATCCCATTTTATTTTAAAAAGTGTATACTTAATTATGTGTTATGTTGTAATTCATACATCTTAGTTTTCTAAGCCTAGAGTGATTGTTATACAATCACTTATCATGACTCTCTTCAAAAATCTGTCCTAAGAAAGATCCCTAAGTTCATTTTTAGCTTTTCTTTAGGTGAGATTTCAGTGGGCAATTTCTTGATTCATTTTGCTAAAGAGTAAGGTGTAGGGCTACTTATGATTGTATATGCCCAACAAATGTTCCATGTTGCAGCTGCTATGTTATTGTATGTATGCTTTAATATTGTCCTTTTTTTTTTAGAATATTATTTTTAGTGTATTTTATTTGGGCACACATCTTAAAAAACAGAAGGATTATACAGTTTCCTGGAATATAAAATGCATCACACAGAGAGATCCAAGCCCTGGAATAGAGCTCTCTGAAAGTCTCAAACATACCTACATCTGTAAATGATACTATACTTTTAATCTACTGTTAGCTTTCCCAGTGACCTGAGATTTGACAGCAGCTACAATCTTCTTTTCCAACTCTTGCATTTTTATTCAGATTCATCCTCTTTCCGGGCAGAGCCTGATAGCATCATTTCTAAACAGCTGCATCATCATGTGTCTCTATTTTATAACACTTCTCTTATCCAAGCCAGCCTCTCAGCTGTTTAGACCTTTTACCAAGGACTGTGTCACAATACCCCCCTTCAGTGCTCTTGGCTTTTCATGTGTGAGAATAAATACAATGTGGTGTCTCTTCTGCCCACAATCCATGTTCATTTGAAGCAACCTAGTTGTAAGATGGTTACCTTTATAAAGAATGTAATAAAAGCCCACCTTCCCCTTTCTAAACGGAATGGGACAACTCACCATGGCCAACTCACCGCGGCCAAGTCGCAGCGGCTACTTCGCAGCAGCCAACTTGCCGCGGCCAACTCATCATGGGAAAACTCGCCGTGGCCAACTTGCTGCGGGACAACTCGCCATGGGACTCCTTTAGTTCCTTTATTTTTGTTGACCACGTTTTCATCAAAATTATTTTATCTCTTGCATGAAAGGGAGTCATTCCTATGACTACCGGCTTTATGTAATGCTTTGATGAATAATAACAGGAACCAATCCTGCGTTGAATTGTCCCGTGGTGAGTTTTTTTTTTAATGAGTATCATTAAATGAGTTGTTGAGGTTTAATGGCAAGAGATAATGGCTTTAACAACACACGCGTGTTATATGAGCTCATTGTGAACTTCATAGCAGTTCTGCTGATTTTGGAGCTAAGCTGTGATTTGATTCCCATATATGATGGGGCTGCTCTTCCATGCCAGGTATGAGTAGCCCAGGGGCTCCAGGGACTACTTGTAGCATCTGAGTCTGTTTTTCATCTTTCTGTAGCCCTGGAATGCCCTCCAGCTACAGTTGTTGGAAGTCAGCAGTGTGACTTCTTGTTCCTTTGATATGGGAAATGTATGGAACTGTTGGATAAGCCATTTACTAATTATAAAAAAAAACAAAAAACACCCCACCTTTCCCTAGATCTTGTTTGATAAAAGCATTTGCTTCAGGAACAACACCTCTCCTACAAGTAGACAAAATAATGAGAAGGACAGAGTTTTAACACCAAGCTTATCGCTGGTTTAAGAATGTTCCTGTCTTTCCAGAACCAGGACTGACTGACTTTCTGTCCAAGTTGAAGCCATTCTCTAAATTATATTAGTATCCTGGATATAAAAGATATAAAAACCCTACATGGCATGGGACCAGATTACAGGTAGTCCTTGACTTACAACCATAATTGAGCCCCAAATTTCTGTTGTTAAGTGAGACATTTAACAAATGTCTCACTTAACAACAGAAATTTGGGGCTCAATTATGGGGCAAAAGTGAGTTTTGGGGCAAAAGTGAGTTTTGCCCCATTTTACAACCTTTCTTACCTCAGTTGTTAAGTGAATCACTGCAGTCATTAAATTAGTAACACAGTTGTTAAGTGAATCTGGCTTTCCCAATGACTTTGCGAGTTTTATGGGGCAAAAGTGAGTTTTGCCCCATTTTACAACCTTTCTTACCTCAGTTGTTAAGTGAATCACTGCAGTCATTAAATTAGTAACACAGTTGTTAAGTGAATCTGGCTTTCCCAATGACTTTGCTTGTCGGAAGGCCACAAAAGGGGATCACATGACCCCAGGATATAGCAACCGTCATAAATATGAGTCAGTTGCCAAGAGTCTGAATTTTGATCACGTGACCACGGGGATGCTACAAAGGTCGTAACTGTGAAAAACGGTCATAAGTCACTTTTTTCAGTGCCATTGTAACTTTGAATGGTCACTAAATGAACTGTTGAAAGTTGAGGATTACCTGTATTTGTGAGACTGCATTTACCTATTCCATCAGGTTAGGTAGGAGGAGTATGCTATGGGTCTCCATCTTCAAAGGAGCTCTATCTGATGAGACCCTGACAGTGGGGCTTTTCTGGTGTGATCCCTGCCTTCTGGCACAGGGGTCTCCAACCTTGGCAACTTTAAGCCTGGAGGACTTCAACTCCCAGAACTCCCACTAATTCTGGGAGTTGAAGTCCGCCAGGCTTAAAGTTACCAAGGTTGGAGACCCCTGCTCTGGCACATCATCTCCCTCCTCCCACAAGGTTAGCCTTTCTAGAAGATCCTTAAAACATCTTTTTTTATTTTTCTTACCAGCCTTGGCGATCCCAGGGAGAGCCTGCAAGTGGCTGTACGAGATTAAGTGATGTTTGTTTTCCTGTTTTCTTGGGTTTATCTGTTTATTTTATCTTTTTTGCTTTATATGTGTATTTTATTTATTTTAATTGTTTTTAAATTGTTATGGAATTTTAAAGTGCGGTTATGGTGTATGCTGCCCAGAGTCTTCTGTTTGTGTGATGAATGGCTGTATAAATATGGTAAATAAATAAAAGAAATGTTTCCATGGGCCAATAAGGGTGAGTGGGATGCTTATCATTTGACTCTTAAGTTGTTAAGCAACGGATATTAGTTTGCCTTTTAAAATATAAAATTATATACTACATTATAAAATAATATAAAATTATATACTATATTATAAAAATATAGTCTGCCTTTTAAATTTGATCTTAATCTTATTCAGTTGGTTGAGGCAGAAATAAAGTTGCTGGATTAGGGATTTGGAAGAAATTTTGCTGACATCAAGGAAATTCAAACCACTTTTGGTTTGAACAGGTTTTTTGAACAGTTTTTTTTATTGTATTCCAATCTGAGTTTGTGATTGGGTGATACTTGTGGTTCCGAAACAAATGCTAACACCAGAACCCAGGAAATAAGATGGGATTTGCACTGGGACATCCTCATGTGCGGATTGTTGGGGTATTTTTTCATCAGTGTGGTCAGCTGCAGACACCCATGCTCCAAATGCCTTGAAGATTATTTATATCCAGTACTAGCAAGTTGTGGTAGCATTGTAATAGAATTCACAGTTGACCAATCCAAAGGTGTACATGTTAATTTCTATTTTTATGTTAGTATATTATTAACTTTAAACAATCATGTTAAAGACTCTAATTTCATAGTTTCACAATTCTTGCTTGTTTAAGTAATTAATATTTTCATCAATCAATCCTTTTAAATAGTTGCTAATTATTTAATTGCATAAGCTAAGTGTTATTTTTTTCATGGCCAAATGACCAAATCTAGTAAAATTTGACTTGGATTAGTTTAGATTCTGAACCTTGGCAAGGTTCTCATGACAGCTAATGCTCTATTTAAATTAACAAAACTTAGTTGCTATTCTTATAATACACCTGTGGCCAAACCAAAAAACCCTAATTATTGCTTAATAATTTATTTATTTATATCTCACACGTATCAATTTGTCATACACAACTCAAGATGGTGAATGTACCTAATACTCCTATTTTCCCCACAACAGCAACCCTCTGAGGTGAGTTGGGTTGAGACAGAGTGACTGGCCAAAGTCACCCATGATTTTCATGTCTAAGGTGGAATTAAAACTCAAGGCTTCCCAGTTTCTAGCCTTGGTGTCTTAACTACTAGACTAGTCTGGCTCTCTTCATATAATGGTCTCAGCCACAGAGCATGCTCAGATGTCTGGGAGCTACAGCTACCATCTAGTAAGTTAACCCTATTTTAGCCTAGGCTAGCGTGTTGTGAGAACTCATCTGTCCCATGATTACCAAATTATTAAAAGGGGATAGCATTCCACATATAAATTATTCTATATTATTCTATAGAAAAAATGCAGTATAGTGATTCAAGTCCAATACAAATGCAGGTTTGACAAGATGGCTTTGAACCAGCAATTATTCTTTAGCTTAGCTTAATTCACATAGTGGTTGTGGGAATGAAATGAAGGCACACCATCACATATGTCTGCTTGAGTTTGCAGAGAGAAAGTAAAATATTAATAAAATAATAGTTATTAGTAGAGGCTTTCTCCAGACATAAAAGTTTTGGATGTGATTCTTCTCTCTAGAAAAATAAATGCTCACTTCTGTAAGCTCATCACAAACTATTGAATGCTCTATTAATTTGGTGACAGTATAAAAACCAGTGGTGAAATCCATATTTTTTTACTACCGGTTATGTGGGCATGGCTTGGTGGGCGTGGCAAGGGAAGGTTACTGCAAAATCTCCGTTCCCTCCCCACTCCAGGGGAAGGATACTGCAAAATCCCCATTCCCTCCCCACTCTGGGGCCAGCCAGAGGTGGTATTTGCAGGTTCTCCGAACTACTCAAAATTTCCGCTACCGGTTCTCCAGAACCTGTCAGAACCTGCTGGATTTCACCCCTGATAAAAACTAAATCTATACTGGTTATATTGTGTTTGCAATAATGCAATAATAAATTTTAGGATTGATATCTATAAACTGAGTATTCTCCTTGGGACAAAGAGAGCTAATTAATGATGCAGCTCCTCTCACAAATGGACAGTATCAGGCAGAGGCCATTGATCTGTTTGTTGGTGGACAAAGTTTGTCTTTTAAAATATTTGAAGGACTAAAGAGAAATAATTGTAGCACCAGTGGCAGTAGGCATCAAAATCTTATGTTTCTGCCATTGTTAAATGGCAATTCTACAGAATTTTACAGTGACAGGTAAGATTTTTGTAAGAAAAATATTATCTGACATAAAGCAATTACACCAGAGGCAACACAGCAATCAAAAACAAGCAGTCCAGACAGGTTCACAAAATAATCTGACCCCATGCTGGGGAAAACCCGAGTGTCAAGGACTTATGTAAAGAAGAGAAGGTCAGAAATATCTGGATCTTGGAGGGGCTGGCGGGTAGGGCAAAGAATGATGTTCTGTGGGGCAGGTGTATTGACAGAGAAAACATGGGTTCTAGATCCCACTGGATGATGTTTCTTTAATAGAAAGTCAGATTATGCCCTGGAGAACAGTATTCCTCATGCTGAAGCACACAGATGTGGTACAACTGTGGTAAGACTACTATGGCTGTTTCCTCATGAATGTTCATGATCCATATTGCTGCATCACCACAATGCAGCCATATTTATAACAAACTGCAGTGATGTCCAAACAGCAACACAGATGTGATGACATCATCTCACAGTGCCACAGTTAGATACATTTGTCATGACCTCCAGTGAACGTATGTGGCATTCACATGATGTTACAGGTAGTCCTGGATATAAAAGATATAAAAACCCTACATGACATGGGACCAGATTACAGGTAGTCCTTGAATTACGACCACAATTGAGCCCAAAATTTATGTTGCTAAGTGAGATAGTTGTTAAGTGAGTTTTGCCCCATTTTATGACCTTTCTTGCCACAGTTCTTAAGTGAATCGCTGCAGTTGTTAAGTTCGTAACAAGATTGTTAAGTGAATCTGGCTTCCCCAGTGACTTTGCTTGTCAGAAAGTTACAAAAGGTGATCACATGATCCCAGGACATTGCAACCGTCATAACTATGAATCAGTTGCCACGCATCTGAATTTTGATCACATGACCATGCAATGGTCATAAGTGTGAAAAACGGTTGTAAGTCACTTTTTTTCAGTGCGGTTGCAACTTCGAACGGTCACTAAACGAATGGTGGTAAATCGAGAATTACCTGTATTAGCCTTCTGATCATTCCACCCTGTACCCCAAAAGGATGTCCTTGGTTAACTGGGCATCGTTGAGGGGATATAGCAGTATAGAGCAGTCCAGCAATGATCTGATGGTGGTAGAAATTGTTGCATAGCACTAGAGAGGAAATGGCCTAAGATTAGGAGTAGAAAGGCAAATTATCATGGGATGTTTACACATCTGGAATGTGAACTTTCTCCATCAGGCCATTTCTGAGATGGGTTAAAGCAACAATATAATTTGCCTTTTTGTTTAACTTTGTAAACTGGGAGTAACTCAAAACTTGTTATCTGTTGCAGCCTGCCTGGCTCTTCTTATAAAGCTGGAACGTTTCTGGAATGTTATTTTTATTCCTCCTGGGGTCGAGTCAACAGCAGTGCCTTGAGTCCATGCCATTAACTGGAGCTGTTAATTGCACGCTGAGTAAACATTATAGAGTTTATTTGGTCACAGATCGGACCTATTGCTGGTAACCAAATGTTGGGCTATCCTTGATTGTAGTCATGAGGATATGCTAAACTATTTATGGGTTTCAAAATCCAAGCAGGACTGTTTATCTTTTATGGTCTGCCACTGTAACTGTTTATTAGTGTTATGATAATGAGCTGATGTTCTGGGGGGAGAAAACTTAATCCCCTCAGAACGGGTTCGCAATTTGGGTGTCCTCCTGGATTCACAGCTGAGATTAGATCAACACCTGACAGCAGTGGCCAGGGGGACCTTTGCACAGGTACGTCTTGTGCACCAATTGCGGCCCTATTTAGATCAGGAGGCTCTGCTCACAGTCACTCATGCCCTTATCACCTCACGGCTTGACTATTGCAATGTGCTCTACATGGGCCTACCCTTGAAGAGTGTCCGGAGACTACAACTGGTCCAGAATGCAGCTGCGCGAGCAGTCGTGGGTGTGCCAAGGTACACCCACACAAGTGCCATCCTTCGGAGGCGCACTGGTTGCCAATTTCGCCCCCGTCACAATTCAAGGTGTTGGTTGTTACCTTTAACGCCCTACATGGCTCAGGACCAGTTTATCTGCGTGACCGCCTTATGCCACATTCCTCCCATCGACCAGTGAGGTCGCACAGGGTTGGCCTTCTTCAGGTCCCGTCAGCCAGACAGTGCCGGCTGGTTTGTTTTGATCCCAGAGATTGTGGAAATATGAATACATAATATACATCATTATATGTTGGTGAAATAATAAATTATTTTTATATGTTTTATTTTTTTATGATGTAAGCCGCCCAGAGTCCTTCGGGAGTTGGGCGGCATATAAATTTTATAAAATAAATAAATAAATAAATAAATAAATAAATAAAATGTCCCCTAACTGTGTTGGGACCATAACTTCTAGAGTTCTCAGCCAGCATATCAAATGGGGTGGGTTTCTGAGAAGTGTTGTCTCAACAAGACAAAAAGGGAACAAAAAGACCCAAACATCTCTCCACCAGCAATGAACACCCAGATGAGCATAGATTAACATCCAACCAACAATCAAGAAGTAAACAGTGCCCCAATCAAGGAATTTTCAGTCAAGCTTACAGCAAATAACCCAAAGAACCTCCACTCCCCCCAACACTGACAGGGCAAGCCACTAGAATATAAACTGAGAATAAACCCCCATTCCTTACTAGCACTGATGATGTTACCTAATTTGGGTAATGAAATGTCGTGCAAGAAAACATTGAAGCTTAGAGAGTACCAAAGACTCCTCAGTGTTGTCTCTGGATGACTGCGGGGAGATATGACAGGATCTTTCAAGGACCTGGGAAGATGTCTCATAGGGTAGGGGTCCCCAACCCCCAGGCCACAGCCCACTACCGGGCCACGACCTGTTCAAAACCCGGCCACGGGAGAGAGGGGCAAATGTGAAGCTCTACTCACGTGAGCAGAGGGTGCTTGCGCTTGCATGAATGGCGCTTCGCACGCGTATGCAAATGCTTGCCGCTCCTGCGAGTGGAGCTTTGCGCACGAGCGCAAGCACCTGCCACTCACGCACGAAGCTGCATTTGCACAACTGAAGGGCGCGTGCACCTGTCGCTCACACAAATGGAGCTATGCTATGCGTGCGCACGTGCGCCTGCCACTCACACACCCTTCTCCCCTGCGCTGGGCCGGGCCGCCAAGCTGGAATGGTTGGGGACTGCTGTCATAGGGGTTATGTGAACACCATTTGTAACCTTTTGGCCAGCAAAGTCAATGGGAAAGCCAGATTTACTTTACAGTGATATTACTAACTTAACAATTGCTTTGATTCAGTTAACAACTGTGGCAGCAAAGGTCATAAAATGGGGCAAAACTCACTTAACTGTCTCACTTAGCAACAGAAATTTTGGGCTCAATTGTGGTTGTAAGTCAAGGACTATCCGTAATGAATTGTGTAATATGTTTTACAGAGATAACGAATACATTGCTGTCAACACTCATATTTTAAAACTCATTACATATAACATTCTAACTCTTGATTATGTTTTCTAGGGTGCTTTCTTATTCTTCCCCCCCCACACACACACTCTTTTTCCTTTCCTCCCATCAAAGAAAGGAATTATTTTCTTATAGAACTGTGATGACATCTGCTCCTCCTCCTAGAAGGAAAGAGATGAAATCACCCTGGTCCACCTACAGTGGCCCTCCCCAGTCATAAAAAAAGCTGCATTTGATTAAACATGTAAATGCACTTGGGAAATCAGTGCGCTGGCCCACAGCAATCTCCTGCTGAATGGTTGAACAATACTAAGTGGTGCTTGATGCCAAATTACACAAGTTCTGTAGCGCACAATGTTGATAACTGGCATAGCTGTTTATCTCTTTTGCTTTAGATTAATGGGATATCTTGTTTCATTCAGTTTATTGTTGTCTTTCGGAGGAAGTAGCAATAAAACCAATCTCGTGACAGTGCCAGTATGTATATATGGCTTTCCATAACTAGTCAAAATGTGTTGCTTACAGGCAGGGTACCCTGAGCTAGAATTACTAATTTTTGTAATGCAGTTTTCACTCAGTGTTCTTTCCCCCCCCAAGGAAACAAAACAAACAAACATGTTTTGGAGAAGGCCTGGATTTATATTGCTTCGGTGCAGATATAAAGTTTTTATTCTATTGCTTAAAATGTTACACGCTGAACATGTTTTTGAAACTTCAGCAGATCCAAACTGCAGCTGCTCTGACTGATGCTTATAAACTGCATTGGGTAATTCTTTTATTTATTTACTTAAACATTTTTAGCCCACCCTTCAGATCTTAGGGTTGGTTATATAGAATAAAGTAAAATGAAAAAATAAACCTTATTTTAAAAGATTAAAACAACAGTACTGTAACCATAATACAATAATAAAGAGGCACAGATTGTCCTAGGGATGATAAGTTATGGCCGGCTATGATCGTTAAATTCTGAATACTAGCCTAAAAACCAGATCTTCTCTTGACAATGAAAAGAATTGGTGCTAGCCTTCCAGGGGGACATTCCAAAGTTGCTGTGCCACAACAGAGAACCCACTTTCCCTTGTTCCAACTTAATGCATCTTCTTCAGTGGAAATGCCAGTAAGATTATAGGCCGTGTCAGAATGTTAGCACTGATGCTAGATAAATTCTAAGAAATGTTCCAGACACCATGACCTCTGATGGGTTCTGCACCAGTTGCAGTTTCAGATTGTTCTTCCAGAGAAGATAACTGAACACTGCATAGTCTGACCGGACTATCCTAATTGAGGAAATGTCACAGCTGGTAGATCAACTACTGCTGTCGAATATGCTTCAGATTACCAACAGTACCTGGGCTTCAAGTGATAGTGTCAACTGTCCTGACTTGGTCAGTTAGGAAAGAAAGACTTCTGGCCCATGGTTAACCAAAAGTATACTTTACTAAAGCCGAAGTGGTTACAGAATAAGCAAAACTGGATCTGAGTTTTTTGTGCGCAGATAATACAGTTGGCTTTCCCTTGTTCCTGGCCAACTCCCTGATTATCCGTGACTGTTCAAATAGGTATTAACAAAGTGTTTGGGAAACGGTCCCTGGCTTCACGAGTTCACCGATTCTGCATTCTTTTGGTATGGTCTTGAAATGGCTGGTACTTTTCACCGGATGGCATGGCTTGGTTTTGATTCCTCTTGACCTCCCCCCTCCCCCCCTGCATCCCTCCCCTGCTGCTCCCCCCCCAATACTAATGTCCAGCTGTCAGCTTGCAAGGCGTAGCTTAGCAGAATGGCAGTCATGACAGATAGAAGTGAATAAACGAGAACTCCAAAATGTCATACTTTTTCATAAGGGATGAAAAATCATCCATAGAAACTTATCCAGTTCTTGGACTCGTAAGCCATTACTCCATAGTGTTTGTGCCTTTTATCAGGATATCTTCTTGGCTTATTGACCCTCATTCACTCCATAGCAACATCCAAACTAGGTGTGGTTAGGGAACCACCTTCTGCTGTGTAATAAGCTTTTACCACTCCCTGACGTCACTTGTCAAACCCCCTGTGCTTGCTCTCCATAGCAAGAATAGGCAAGGGTCAAGCATACCTCCAGTTGGATAGAAGATGCAACTGTCAGATTTACATTCTCAACAACTGAAGCAAATCCCCCAAAATGGAATCAGAGGGTTTCCCAGATGCAAGGATGCAAGTAATCTCCCCTCATGGTGCTTACCGAACTTTCTGCAGGAACTGAGAGTTTAAAAGCATGCAATTCTCAAAAATTTAGGGCAGACCTGGGCATTTTACGGTGCCTGGGACACATCTGGCCCTTTGGCTGTCCCTGTCCCACCTGTGTGAGGTCAATTGGAAATTAGAAATCAAATGTAAATAAGTGTATGCCATGCACAACTGCGTTGCTTTTATTTTGAAGGTGACTACTGTTTGTTTTCATCTTACGTATATTTGTGCATGCCTACAAACCTTCATAGCCCTATTGGTTTGGCCCTCCCCAACAATCCCAGTTTTTCAGGTGGCTCCTTGGGAAAATTAATTGCGTACCCCTGGTTTAGTGGCACCCAATTACTTTTTTTTATATATTTAATTTTTAATTGATTTTTAAAACTACAAAACAATACACACAAACAAACGAAGACCTACATCCACATATATACATAAATACACTTTTAACAACAGTTTCGTCTCAGTATATAATCTATTATTTACATTTTTCCCTTTTACTCTTCTCTAATTGTTTTCACATTTGTTGACCTATCTATTTACATATTTCTGTCTTTATTCATTACGTACAAGTCGCTCATAATTTACCCATATTATTTCTCCTTTCCCTTTTCATTTATTACACCTTACATTCTATTTCTTCTTTCGAACCAATTGTAAAATTTATCCCAAACCAAGTAGTAAAACCAAGTAGTGGCACCCAATTTCTTATGCTACTGTATATTTTAAAGTCTTAAACAATTTGGATCTGGAGGTGTTTAAAGAACATTTTCCACACTCCTATTATTTATTATTGCCTGTTACATGCTGCTTGGTTGCTAAGGTCTTACCAAGCTCACTTGATAATCATAAAATGTATATTTTATATGGTGAGAGAAGGCTGCCTCAAAGATTGGCTATCTCATTATACCCAAGTTTATTTTCTAAAATTAAAAGAAGCGTGACGTCAATGCACAGAGCAGAAGTTCCGTCTTCCCAGCTATTGTGTGCTATACACTTTCTTGAGAGTTAGTAGTCAATTCCATATGAGCCCAATTGCCTTCCTCAGTTGCTATTGCCAAACACTGAAAGAAACAGGAATGTCAGTTTCTCCCTTAAAGGCTGTAGTTCTGTGATCAGAGTAGGTAAGGAAGGAGGAGCTGCTCAGAATTTCTGCGGCAGAAATTTCTATGCACTCACCCAATTGTAGTTCTCTGCACTGTTTAGAAGACAGGCAAATGGTGTAAAAGTAAAAGAAATTCATTATGTTGAGGTCTAATACAATTTCCTATAATTCTCATCTACTAAAAGGTTGAAAAAAAAGAAAGGACACCCCCCCCCCTATTAAATATGCTAGAATGTATTAACTAAAGTTGATACTGGTGCACATGTCTGTTGTTTTAAACACTTGGATCTTATATGTACCTTCCTTCCACATCAGAAGTGGCAATGACACCAGAACACCACACGTGCAATGGCATCATTACACAAATGCCGCTATTGCAGATTGGTGTCCTGACTGTTGTTTCAAATAGACAAGTCACAGCATTTGCACAATGCTGTCATTATGCACACTCCATCATTTGCATTCTCTCCTCTTCCCCTGCCGATGCACATGATTGCAAATAATTGTTTTTTCCTGCATCTGGCCAGCTTTGTGTTACAGTCACAATCAGCAAAATACTTTGAACAGATTGTAGAAGGTTTTAAGGCTATTGGAATTCTCCAGTGTTTTCCTAGTCCTTAAATATGAAGTTCAACTTAGCTCTTGAGAGATTGATAGTAGAAACCTCTGTGCAGTAAATGGAATCAGATGAGGCGAGAAGGTGAGCAGGATCTTTGAAGAGCAGAGCTGAGAAAAGGTATAATAGGGAATTCCTGTAGGACAGAGCCATTAGGTAAATTTCTTCTGCTAAAGAAAGTGAACTGAACTACATATGTCCTCAGTTATAATTGGAACATGCTGACCTGGTTTTAATTTTTGTCAAAAATATTAAATTCTTTTAATATCTCTCTCTCTCTCTCTCCCTCTCCCTCTCCCTCTCCCTCTCCCTCTCCCTCTCCCTCTCCCTCTCCCTCTCTCCCTCCCCCTCCCCCCTCTCTCTCCACACCACCCTGTCTGGTTCATAATTAAGGATTTTAGGAGAAAAAAACAGGCCCCAGGATAGAGACAAAACATTTTCATTCTTTCTTTCCTGATGCCCAGGAGATGCCACAGGGTTCAGAGATGTTCTGTATGCCTGTGACAATGACAGCACTTGTACAAGAGACTGATTAAGTTTTACACCTAAATGAGCAGTGTTTTTTAAGAGGAAAGGCAACCTTCCTGCTACTTTTCCCTACTCCCAAGGTAAATGCTCTCTTCTTGAATCTTTAATGTCTTTGGGAAATTGTCCAGAGGAAGATACAGTATTTATGAATAGCTTTTGTGTGCTTTCTATTAGCTTTGGTCTACAACATTATTTATAGATTAAATGAAAAAAAGCTTTAGTCATAAAACAATTTGAAAAAGCAGTATCAAATACAGGGGAGTTCCTTGTCAGCAACCCAAAGGATAAAAGCCACATCTACTTTCTTATGGAGGGTATTCCACAGATGGGCAACTTCTGTACCAAATATAGTTGAGTGACAGCCTTACTTTTATTGTGGAAAATAGTAAAGCCGATCAACATACTACATGGTTACATTTTTGCTTTGGTAAATTATCATTTTTGGAAGTGGCTTTGCCTGGTCTACATCTGTGCAGAATAGGGTTACCTGAGTTGTACAAATCAGACTAACCACTAGATGGCAGCAACTAACTCTTTGCTGCCATCTAGTGATTAGCAGGGGTTTTCATGCTTAAACCTTTGAAGGTCTTTGAAGAAACAGGATTGAAAGACTATTGACACCTTGGAACTTTGGTGTTGAAAAATCTTCTGAGAATGGACAGCCAAGAAAAACAAACTAGTGGATCATTGAACAAATCAACCAGAATTTGTCACTTGAGAAAAAAATGACCAGGCTCAAATTATCTTACTTTGGATACATTATGCAAAGTCCCACCTCTTTGGAGAAGGCTCAAGTGTTGGGAAAAGTAGAATGATAGAGAAGAGGATGGTCACAACAGTAAGGTGGATGGACTTGGTTACAATGGCAGTGGATGTAAAGTTGAAAGGCCAGGTAAGGAATAGAGTGTCATGGATTTAATGGTTCTGGAGTCAAAAATGACTTGATGGCACAGAGACAAAAAAACACAGCAGTATATATGTTGGATCTTCAGATGAGAATGTTGGACAGAATTAAGCATGGTAGGATGACAAGACTGGAATAATACTAACCTGATCTTCTGCACAGGATTAGAGCAATTCTGGACCTGTGTTAATGTACTTGAGAACAATTTATATTCCCAGTGTGGTCATTAAAATAGCAAGTGGAAGCTGCCCAGGTGTATTCTAGCTTCTTAATGCCTTTCTCTCGTTGTCTGATAATGACTATAATTGAAGGAGGGTCTCAAAGGAAGGAGCTATTTTGGAAATACTAATTGAGTTTGTCTAACACTTAATATGGCACTGCCATCTGTTTTGCTACCATTCTCTTTCTTGCAATCAAAGCTGGCAGTTCGGTAGCTGCACTTCCCCCCCCAAAAAACTGCTCAACCACACATAGGCTAAGCCTCATCTAATTGCAGGGATCTTCTAATAAAAATCCAGAACTTACCCCCAAACAGTGGCGTTTAAGGTTTACTGCTATTGTTTTGTCACATCCCTGTTACAAGGAGCACAGGATGGCAAAGTTATGTTCCCCTCTTCTCCCCTTACAGTGGTCTTCCAGTTAGGTGAAGGTATGATGATTGGCTTAAGAGAAGTTGGATTTCTTAATGGGCAGATGATTTGTTCTCTGCTCTCAATGTCTATTACACACCTCAAATTACATGAAATTGATTGACATTGAATGATATTATCTAACAATTATCTGTTTACTATTCCTGTAAGCATGGCTTAGATCTTTTGATTTTTAAAGACTTGGACTGGTTATTATTTTTTTTGTGAGCACTTTTAAGCTGATGATTTAACCTTCAAAATATTAAATAGCTTAAAGCCTAATTATTTCAGGGACTGTTTCTTATTATGAACTTGTAGGGATACTAAGATCTCTACAGATTTATAATATAGGAGAGGCCAGTATCAGGATTCCATTACAGAAAAAGTTTATTGGTTAGATATACATGAAAGTGCTATTTCCTTGGTCATTTGTACACTGTGGATTATGTTCCTCTGGAAACTGCATTTAAAAGAATTGAGCCCATCTCTTCATCCTCTAGCCTTCTGAATTGCTTTAATGATTTTTTAAATTACTTTTACTTATTTAAATTGAATTTTAGGTTTCATTAAATATCCATTAATTTAGATTTCACTAAAAATCCATTTATTTTCTGCAGGTGAGAATCCAAGTACTGATTTTATTTTCACATTTAACAGACACTTTGTGTAATTGTGTCATTTAGCAGCATGGTGTAGTGTATGTAGTGTTGAGTTAGCTCTGGTGAGATCTTAACTAACCTTAGGGGCTGTGAGAAAAATGGGTGCGGTGCCTTGAACGGAAGGAAAGATAGAATATATATCTAAAAAACTAACTTTTAAATGTAATTTGGTATAAGATGCATAAGCTCCTTGTTAGGTGGAAAGACAAGATACGCATTTAATAATGCAAATAAAGTGATTGTAAGGAAGCAGTTTGCTTTGTAATTATTACATTACATTACACTCTGTAATAATGCATCTATCCTACTTTTTTACTGTGAGCTCAAGGCAGCATCGATAGGAGACTTCCTTGGTATATTCCAGCAACCAGTGTTGTGAGTTAGATTGGATTAATGGAGAGCTCCAGTTAATTCCAGTGCTGAGCAAAGATTGATCTTGGTTCTCCCTGGTCCCAGGCCAACATATTACATTAGCTCCCCAGTGTATAAAGACTTTATATTCCTTCCCACCATTTGCAACATCTGAAAACACAACAATAATAACAAAATAACATTGAAAAAGAACTAGGAAAATTAGCTGTTGACTTTTTTTCCATCTGTCACATTGTCCAATCCCCAAGTGTCGTATTATATTTCCATGACTGAATGTCTTTTGAGATCCGAGCTACTTGAGTTGTACAGTGTATAGGTAATGATTTCCATGAGCTATTTTTGCTGCAGAGGTGAGGTGTTAACAATTCCTGTTGTATCACATGACTGGGATCACCATAAGTGACTGCAAAAATCTGGAGGACTGCTAGAGGGTGGCAAAGAGCTACAGAAATTTCTCAGTCTGCACATAATTAACTGCAATTAGTTTATATATTGAGGAGTTTCCTATGGTGAAATGCATGATTTTTGATTGGTACACGGCATGACAGCTGATTGAGTCCTGTGATCAAAGTATTTGTATGTTAAAGGCAGTTGCAGACTGTAAAATTAAACTGATATTTTTGGGTTAATTTGCTTTAGCAATATGTACCAGAGTTTGCCCTTCTCTTTTACTGACAGAAGAACAGGCCTGGATTGTCAGCTTTAAATTTGGTAATTGCAAAATAAATACTTTTTTCTGCCAAAGATTGCATCATTTGAGACAATCTTGATAGGTTTCAAGTTCAAGCTTCCTCATTCTATAGTATTTTTCTCATTCTTGTCTATTTGTCTGCCTTGAGTAGCACTTTTCCTTTGTTTGAGATGACATGGGCAATCACATGTGTTTTTTGTGACAGACCTCTGATGTTAATGAAATCGGGTATATAATACTGTTTAGCAATATTATCACAAAGCTATGCAGGATTATCCTGCCAATCAAACTAAAAGGTGATCAGGACAAATGAGGCCAAGGACAGTAATGGAGTTTGGAGGGATTGAGCATCATTAGAACAGTATGAATGGATTTGCAATGAGAGTTGAAAATTACTAAAATGGAAGTTATAGTTCCAAATTCATGGAAATGAAAGCAAATTGAGTAAGGAGCTTCTGTTCAGTCGATAAAGTGAGCAGCATGAGAATGAGTAAGATAGGAGCAGGCATTTCTTCACCAAAACCTTAAGATCACCTTCCCAACTTGGAGTCATCCAGGTACGTTGACTTTTTCCTTAATATCTGGCCATCGGCATCCAAAACAGACTTGTTGGGAATTAGTCAACATACCTGGCAGACACTTGATTTAAGAAAGCTATTTTAGAATATAATTGCTGAATATGTATCCAAGATCTGGTATGGATTTTTTTTACATGTTGATCTAGCTTTTGAGCCCATATGGATGAATTTTAGTATTATCATCATGCCCTTTGTATTGTTTGTTGCACATTGAGATAATTTGTGGACAGATGAAGCTGTTTTGGACAATGTAATCCAAACTTTCTCAAACTGTGCCTTTCAGAGGTATGCATGTTCTTCAGTGGTGAAATCTAAAAATTTCCCCTACTAGATCTGTGGGCGTGGCTTGGTGGGCATGGCTTGGTGGTCATGTGACCGGGTGGGCGTGGCCAACATGTGAAATGTGGTGAAACTCACTTAACAATGCTCTTGCTTAGCAACCAAAATTTTGGGCTCAATTGTGGTCATAAGCTTTGTCTTGTCTTGTCTTGTCTCTGTCTCTGTCTCTGTCTCTGTCTCTGTCTCTGTCTCTGTCTCTCCCTTCCTCTTTCTTTCTCTTTCTCTCTTTCTCTTTCTCTCTCTCTCTCTCTCTCGCTCTCTCTTTCCGCTCTTTCTCTTTCTTTCTCTTTTTCTTTCTTTCTCTTTCTTTTTCTTTTTTTCTTGTCTCTGTCTTTCTTTTCTCTCTCTCTCTCTCTCCCTTTCCTTCCTCTTTCTTTCTCTTTCTCTCGGCAGCGGGAGAAGGAAGAAAGTGCTCTGGGAGGGCGGGCGGCCCGGCAGCGGCACGTCCCCTGTCATAGGCTGGATTCAGGGAGCGGGACCCGAGGCGGAGAGGAAGGCAAGTGGGCGGCAGTCGGCCAAAGGCCCTGAGGAAGCCGAGTGCGCCAGGCCCAAAAGGCAAGCGAGCCTCGCCATGTCCCTCCGAAGCAGCTCCTCGGACGAGCGCAGCCTTTGGGGGGGTGTCTCTCGGCCGGGCCGCCGCAGGGATGCCCTGAGGTGCCGCTGAGATGGTGGAGCGGGCGGGGTAGCTCCTTGAGCAACAGACGGCGAGCCGGCGGGTGGGGGTGTCGGGCGGTCTCCGAGCCTCGCCAGGAAGGTAAGCCGAACGCTGGCCGGGCCCACACGCGCTCCCGCCCGCCCC
This sequence comes from Thermophis baileyi, assembly GCA_003457575.1. Taxonomy (NCBI): domain Eukaryota; kingdom Metazoa; phylum Chordata; class Lepidosauria; order Squamata; family Dipsadidae; genus Thermophis; species Thermophis baileyi. Next base: position 290,308 of record QLTV01001472.1, read on the forward strand.
TCGCTCTGGCCGTCTCCTGGGAAGTTTGCGGGAAGTGGCGGCGGGCGGAGCTGGGCAGGATGGAGCCGCCGGTGCAACGCCCGGCGAGGAAGGCCGTGCGTGGAGGCGCGGCTGATTGTCTCGTTCACTCCGCCCGCTTCGCTCGTGGGGTGCTGGAAGCCGTCGCTGATGCCCAGCAAAGAAGCGTGGTTGAGCGGGGCCAGGGCGAGGGCAGCGCAGCCTATTGTGCGGACGGGCCTCGTGGTGGTGGGCTTCGCTGCAAGCTGGCATCCCTGCCCGACCCGGCTGCAGGCTTTGCGACGCCCATCCTGGCACTTCACCTTAAATAAGTCGCCTTTTCCTAAGCAGGTGCGGGCCCAGCCAGGCACTCAGCTGGGACTCGAAGCCTCCCGAGAAAAGCAGATGGTGGAAGCCGCGCGGGGCTCTTCCCTGCTTGAGCAGCCATGAGCCCCCATGGCCTGGGCCAAGGGAAGCGCCGGCTGGTCTCCAGCCTGCCCGGTCCCACCCCTGAGAGGCTGGTGGTTGCGGCTGCTCCTCTGGTTCCGAGGGGGGTCTGAGAGTGCATGTGCAGCCCCGGGACATCTGCTTGTCATCCCGGAGCGCCGCCTCTGCTGCCGCCGCCCCTCTCAGCCCCAGAGCAGCAGCAGCTGCGTCTCCACCAAAGGCCGGCCGCCCACCCACTGGCCGGGCCGGGCTGGACGCCGATCTCGGAAGGCAAGCGGGCATGGGGGACCACCAGGAAGGCTGCTAGCTCCCTTCCCCGCAGCCAGCCAGCCCCGACATGGTTGCCTGCCTTCGCAAGCTGGCCACAGGGACACCGGGAAGGCCGCTTGGAAGGCAGGCAAGCATGTCGGGGCTGTGGGCCGTGGGGAATGGAGTAGGGAAGACAGGCTGGGATGGTGGGGGGTGGCAGGGGCAGCTAGGTAGGCCGCGACTTCACAGGCTTACCTGGCAGGCAGATCAGGGGCGCAGCGCTTCAGGCAGGCAAGCTGCAAAGCAGAGACTGGGCAGGGCAGGGCGACCGAGCGGCGACTGGAGGACCGGTTCGGGGGCATGGCCAGTCAGCCGTCGCTACCGATTTGGCGAACCAGGCCACATGTCCGCTAACGGTTCTCCCGAACCGGTCCGAACCGGTAGCATTTCACCCCTGATGTTCTCCTTCCAGAACCTCTATCACCAAGCAGAAGGTGCCAGGTTGAAGTTCATTGCTACCTACTCTGAGAGGCAGCAGCTGTTGAAGATTTTAAATGTATACTCTGCCTTTTTGTTTGTAAAGACACGTCGGCTTTGTTATAATGACTTCTTTTAGTCCTGCTACCTTCTACTCTTTAACTTAAGTCCCTGATGTTAAACTGGGAACCCTTTTGCATGCTGGTTCATGAGTTCACTATGGAACAATGAGCTGTTCCCTATTTTCGTAGGTCAATTATTCTCCATAGTGGGTGGAGCCATCATTCAGGATGGGTTGGCCTCTGCCCATCAGCCAATGAGGACCGAGTCTGTTTTTTCCTTAAGCCGGGATACTTCTTGTGCCCTCCCAGCTTAGACTCGGTCCTCAGCGAGGACGATCGTGGCAAGTCTAGCTCCCATCCTGAATTTTGGTTTTTTCTATTGGATAGACTGATCTACTGCCTTTTCAAGGTCTACGGTTTGTGAGTCTTGCTTCTCCCTTCGTTATTGGGAGGTTCAGATCTGCGTCTCCCTTGGCGGTGGTGGCTTCGGCTCCAGCTGGCCTTCGGGCCCGGAGTCAGGACATTGCGCTTGGTTACGCGGAGGGGGGTATCTCTACCCTTCCGCCCACCCCACGATCGGAACAGGATTTCCACCCTTGCCTGTCCAGATCTGATTAAAGGCTCCGCGGCACTTCAGAACGGAGCTAGGCAATAGAGCGGTCATCCTCTCTCTCAAGCCACTCTCCTTCTGGCCGAAATTCTTTTTGCGCCTCAGCCGCGGCTTGCGCTTTGGAATTCCACCCCCCCCCCCGTTCCCCCCATTCATCGGGTCTCCTTTCCTTCTGTCAGCGCTTATCAGCTGTTTGGCGCTGAGCGCTTCCACCTGCGGCCACCTCTCAGTCTTCGGAACGGGCTCGGGTAGGCATATTTCGAGCTCGCAGTTTCTGAGAGATTAGGAGACCGGGGGGATCGAGACTGAGGCCCTCTGAGCTTGCTCGGGCCGGGGGGGTGAGCCTAGCTGCCCGCGTTCCCGCCATTTCTGGCGCGGCAGTTGGAGCGGCCATTTTGCCAGGCCCCGTCAGTAGTACCATCAAGATGGCGGCCGCGGTTCCTCAGGGAGAGAAACCAGGCGGCAAGCGAAGCAAGAAAACTGACAGGCCGGTTCCAGATGAGGAGCAACCTCCCTCCTCAGGCCATGGCAGTACGAAACGCCATTGGACTACGGTGGTGGTCTCTAAGGCGACCCAGAGGGTAGAAAGACGCCGTGATAAGGCGTTGCAAAAACTGATAGCCAGGTCGTCCAGGGGAGTCTCCTCTGGCAAGCCCTGCACTGACCGCCCCCCCCTGATAACTCAGACTCTTCCACAGGGGGGGAGGGACTGGGTCTACTGGCCCTGGACTCAGTAGGACCAACGTTAGTGAGTCCTGATCTGTGGGGCCCGGGGGGCTTAGTGGCTCCTTCCACTGCCGCTTCTCAACGTGCAGCTGATCTAGGGCCTTCCCCCCCGGACAATTCGCCGGCAGATGTCTCACAATCGGCACCTGCCCTTCCCCCTCCTTCCACGGGGCTGGACACGGTCGCCCTTCAGCAGTTGATTGCTGCAGCGGTGCAGCAAGGGCTTAAAGCCGGCCTTCGCGCCATGGGCACTGCGCTCCCATCGGGAATGGGAGTTCCTTGTGAGGGGGCCCCGACTTCGTCTAGGGCGGGTCCCCTGCCCAGTCAACGTCTCCTGGAGGATTGCTCCGATGTCTCGGAGGCGGCCAGCCAGGGGGAGTTGTCGGAGGATGTGGAGGGGGCTGTGCTGGAACTCTCGGAGGATGAGTCCCTGGAGCCCGACCAGCCTGTAGCGTCAGGCCTTTTCCCTCCGGCCTTATTCAAGTCCCTGCTACATAAGGCACGGGCTACGGCTGGGCTGGATGACCCGTGGATGGACTGGCGACCCAGGGCCCTGATCAAGATCCTCTTTTTTCCGAGGTCAAACCAGAGACCTCCTACGTCCCCACCCCACAGCTCTTCTTGGATACGGTCCTCAGGCAGTGGGCTAGTCCGGCTTCCGGCCCCTCTCCTTCCTCTATGGAGAGGAGGTTCTTCAATGTGGCTCCAGAGCTGTCAACCATACTGGCCCCTCCGGCAGGAGACCCTCCTGTCCTCGGCCTTTACACACCAACGGCCCTTCCTGGCGACTCGGAGGGGTTGCTCAAGCCAGAGGACAAACGATTGGAACAGGCTCTCCTCAGGTGTCACCAGGCGGCCGCCTGGGCGATCAAGGCTTCCTCTACTTCCTCCTTTTTCGCCAGGGCCTCGCTCCTGTGGCTGCGTCAAGTCCAGGAGCACCTTCCGGCTTCTGATCTCAGGGCGCAGCAGGACTTGAACAAGTTGTTTGCGGCTTCCCAGTTTATGGCGGATGCCACCCTGCACGCCTCACGTTTTGCAGCCAAGGCGATGGCGGCGTCGGTGGTGGCGAGGAGGATGCACTGGCTTAGACAGTGGTCTGCGGATACCCGGCATAAGTGGAGACTGGCGTCGGGTCCTGTTCGGGGGTCTCTCCTGTTTGGGGAGTCTTTGGAGCCGATTCTGGTGGAGTCCCGGGATCGGAAAAAGATCCTTCCTTCGCTGTCACGTAGGGGTAACTTCCGGCAGGCTCCCTTTTACCGCCGTCCCTTTCGGGCGGGGGACCAGGGTTCCTTCCTCCCCAGGGCCCCTGGTCCCTTCGGATCCAGACAGCGTTCGCCTCTGGACAGGCCTTCACGAGGCAGACAGGCCAGGCGTCCTTTCCGGGGTGGTACCGGGTCCCGCCCCTTCAGACGGTCCAGGTGGTGAGGGGTTTTCCTACCCGATAGGGGGCCGCCTTTCCCTCTTTTCAGAGGCTTGGCATCGCACAACCCAGGACTCCTGGGTCCGGCGGACCATTAAACACGGCCTGATGTTGGAC
>QLTV01001472.1:305929-322115 GCA_003457575.1 Thermophis baileyi
TATTCTATTCTATTCTATTTTCTATTCTATTCTATTCTATTCTATTCTATTCTATTCTATTCTATTCTATTCTATTCTATTCTATTCTATTCTATTCTATTCTATTCTATTCTATTTAAACAAGTGGAGCAGAATGAGCAGCTACAATGAACGGTGTAGTTTCAACCAGTGCCTGGGTGGCGTACTCATATCTCTAAAGGTGTTACTGTTTTATTCTGATTTTATGATGATAGGATTTTATTTTGTTTTAACAGTTGTAAACCACCGGGAGTTGGTTTGAAGTTGGCAGTTTACAAAATCACGTAATAAATAAATAACCCAACGGCAAGAAATACAAATTCTAATTGCTTTGAACAATTAGAATAATAGTGGAAATCTTTTTAATTGAAGTGAGGGAGGTAATCGTGCTACAAATCCATATCCATTTATCACACCTGGAAATTCAGAAATGCAATTCTGGGCTTATTAGAAAGGACAATATTAACTTTCCTGTTGCTAGAGGATGGAAATGGTATTGCTGGTGGGAAGGACAAGGGACAGGGTTGTTTATTAAAGAAGTAAAACTGTACTCAAGCACTGAAAGAATGTGCCATCACCAGTTTCCTCAAATAGCAACATAAACCCATTTACCAGCTAGACACATTAATCATTGGGTTGACAATCCAGGGAGCATTGCACTAGTTCAAACTATTTGTAAGAGAAAGGAGGGTAATGTTTCTTATGTGCCATTCTGTAGGCAGAACAGCTTGGACATTAAACTTCCTCACAGTTTAAAGTCTGCATTTATCTCCATCTCCATTGTGATTTGGATTACCTTAAAGCAACTTCTCCCAACTAGCCTGCTTCAATCTGTTTTTTATTTATTTATTTTGTCAAGCATGTATATGATTACAGGTAAAGTATAAATATTAATATGAGTATATAATAAGTACAAACATAGTTTTGAGTACATATTTTTCGAGTACATATTTTTCGAGTACATATTTTTCGAATACATGGGGACTTTAGGACAGGGACGGTAGGCACGCTGGTGCGCTTATGCACGCCCCTTACAGACCTCTTAGGAATGGGGTGAGGTCAATGGTAGACAGTTTAAGGTTAAAGATTTGGGGGTTTGGGGAAGAAACTACAGAGTCGGGTAATGTATTCCAGGCATTGACCCCTCTGTTGCTGAAGTCGAATTTTTTGCAATCAAAAAATTTGACTTCAAACAAACAATCCTGACTGTTGTACTTCAATTCCAGAATTCCTAGCTTAGCATGTCTGAAGGCCACATAAAGGCATGCCTTAAAGTATGATGCCCCTCATAAGCAAGAACTTCAACATTAACCATAATCAGTTTGTTTTTGAGAAAAGTGATTCCATTTCACCCCAAGTCTCTCTAGTAAACGCAACACAAGATTTGCCTGTGTGTGTGATTGTTTCAGGGGAAATATTCTGGAACTATACCAAAATATATCCTGGGTATCCGGGGACATGTTGAAGTCACCGCAAGTCCACTTGAGGTCATTATTTTAGAATCCATATTGAGGAAGTCCTCACGGTCTAATAATTTGATTATGTTATCTTCTACTATATTTCATTTCAAAGAATGCAATGTAGACAAAGAAACAGGAAATGGAGAGCTGATATGCAAGTTACATTGTGCCTTGTTTTCATTCTAAATGGGACTCTGATTTATTTCCTCACGCAGAAAAAAAAAAAGTGAGCATTTAATACAATAGCTACAAATAAGGAGACTGTTGGCTATGTTGGGAATAAGCAAGCAATTTAGTATACCCATAAGTCTAATAACAAGACAACTATTAAGCCAGTGGCGGTAGGATCTTATTTTCATAAATTATATTTTGTTTGAATTTGTGGCTTTGCTTCTGAGCAAACATTAAATGCTGTTTCAATAAACCCAATAAATATTCTACCGATGTTTTGCTATAAAGTCAAGGGGGAAATTACATATTAGGACATATTTGGAACCTGGTGTTTCAGATGTTTGGTCTTACTGTGAAGGTGAAGACAGCATTATACAGTGGGATACATCCCTCCAATTCTTCCCAGAGGAAGAGCTAGGAGTTTTTGATGGTGCTTCTTGTAATAATTCAAATCAAATCAATTCAAATCTCTATTGTGAATTTGAATTTATTTTGAATTTGAATTTGAATTTGTAATAAGATGTAGCTCCACTCCTAATTTCAGAACCAGAAGCCAGGAATTTAAAGGAAGCTCATTTGAGAAAGGGTAACTGAAAGATATGTATATAAAACATGTACAAATGGTAGCTAAAATTGATGGGATGTCCTTTCCCCATTGTAGAATATATGGACCTTCATGGTTAATCCAATGCACCATTTTCCTACAGAGGAGCCAGTCATTTTATAATGTCCCAAAGGTGGTTTTACAAGAGGCAACTGGACTTTCTGGTTTTTCTTTGAAGACATTTTGCTTCTCATCCAAGAAGCTTCTTCAGCTCTGCAGTTCTTCTGGAGCTGAAGAAGCTTCTTGGATGAGAAGCAAAACGTCTTAAAAAAAACAAACCAGAAAGTCCAATTGCCTCTTGAAAAACCACCTTTGGGGCAACCATGACCTGGATGACTGAGAATCTCCATAATCATTTTATAATGGGACATGCCAGTGCTGTTCCTAAATGAGTGATCTAACTAGGAATTATTTTCTCAGCACTATCTTGCCAAAAGTTTCACCCAAGCATAGGACATAAGCTTATTGGCCTTAAAAGGAGAGTATCATGTGGCAGTCCAACAGATGTCTCTTAGAAGAATATGAATGTCATAGGCAGCCAGGATGCTTGCACCTCTAATGGAGTGGACCTCAATTCCCTGTGGGCTAATCTTACTTTGTGTCTTGTAGGCTACTTTGATACAGACATTGATGCATCTGGAGATCATGGTTGGTAAAGTTTGCAGCTTAGGAGACCAGGAGGCTGTTTGGACTCTTCTCGTTGTCTCTCCTGACATTCAGTTTGTGCACTTGGTCTTGGGATTGGAACAGAAGAAAGGAACGGTCACTTCCTGGCACTGAAAGTTTGAGCTTATGTTAGTAATCAAGATTGGATACAGAATGATAGTATCTGGTTGGATGATGCAAAATTCTTTCCTGACAGATTCCATATTTTGGATACTTGCCTGACCAAAGTTAGGCTGTCAGGAAAGTCATTTTCCATGCTAGATGCTCTAAGGCTGACTTAGGCAAGAATTGTAGCTTGATTTGAGTTAGAGTTTGAAATACTAGCTGAAGAACGCGTAATGGATACTTGGGCATGGTACAGGTGGTCCTCGACTTACAACTGTAAAGGAGACCGGAATTTCCATTGTACATCATGATGGTCATAAGCTGAGGCACTCAGATGACCAGACCCGATTTTACAACTTCTTTTGCAGAGGTCGTTAAATGAATGCCATGTTTATTAAGAAAATACCATGGTGGTTAAAGGAATCAATGTATTTATATGGGCATTATTTTGCTGGAAACTGGCAACAACTGTCATAAATTGTGGTCATGTGACTGCAGAACATTGCAACCAGCTATAATGGTGAGCCAGTTACCAAACACCCATGATGTAGTCATGTCACCATGGAACATGTGTGCAGCCGTCAAAACTCCGGAACTGTGTTGTAAGTAGCTTTGGGGGAGAATCTGTCAAACCTTTGAATGGTCGCTAAGTGACCTGTCATAAGTCGATGACCTGTAATGGCTCTTATTGAGAGGCCTCTTTAAGAATCTTTTAGTAACAAGAATGAGGACAAAGATGATGCCAATCTATGATGGTGAAGGCTTTCAAGAATTGTCATGGCCTGCTTGAAGGAAGGACAGGACTAAGGTGTTGAACCAGTGGTGAAATGCTACCGGTCCGCTCTTACCTGTCGGTCGCCGTAGAGCCGGTCGCCAAGGTAGCGCGAGGCGCTGCCCACCCACCCGGACGCCGCCATTTGAGTTCTTTTACCCTCTGCAAATGCACAGAACGCTTTGCGCATGCGCAGAGGGTAAAAGAACCTAAATGGCGGCGTCCGGGCGTGTGGGCGGCGCCTCGCGCTACCTTGGCGACCGGCTCTACGGCGACCAACAGGTAAGAGCGGACCGGTAGCATTTCATCCCTGTGTTGAACACTGATGTTGGAGAAGTTCTATTTCTTCTGACCTATCTGAAGAAGATTTCAACACAAACTTTTCAGAATACTAGGATGGTCTGAGTCATTTTGTTATTGTGAGAAGGCTCTGCTCAGTTTCTAAGCATATAATTGTAATCATCTGGAGTAGTTCGATCTCCCTTGACTTAGCAGATTTATGATACCAGGAAGTTCTATGGTAGGGATGTTGACAGAATGATTGAGTCCAATAAAAAGAGTATCCTGGGCTAATTAAGAGTCTCCTCCATGAGTGTCAGAAATGCAGGGACTAGAAAGGGGGAAAAAATTAATTGAAAATTAAATAGGTTTAAAACTTGGGTCAAGTGGGCCATTTACCTACCTGGGTTGAGAAACATGAGATGAATGACTTGACCTTGTGTTTGAAGTGAGTTGCTAGGAAGCCCCATTCTTGACTTCTCAAAGGTCAGTACAATTTGATGGTGTCCATGTCTATGCAGCTGATTCAGTCTGCCACCATGTGGTGGATTCCCTTGACACATTTTATATGAGATACTATGTTAGACAGTCTAAGTTACGTTTTCTAGAATACAAGAGTTTTCCTAGCCTTCTTGTTACTTTGTTTTCAAGAACCATACTGAGAGAAGCAGAGCCAAAAATAAACAAACGTTATATAGTTGTTGCAGTAATTTATTTTTCTTTATTCACAGGTGCTAAGGTTTATTTCGTTGTATTCTGGCTGATCCCTTGATCCGCCTTTGTAATGCTGTTTTCAGTCTTCAGTTCTGTGTTATTTATGTTGTTGTTTTTAATCTGGAATTATTAATTACATGTTTGTGTTGATCTTTATATTTCTGTTAATGCTTTTGTTGCTTCCTTGCAGAAGGGAAAAGCAAGAGAAAAGTTTTGCATGAAAAAAATTTTTTTATCTGCCTTTTCCCTTCTCTTTGATCTGCCTTCTTCAAGTTCTGATGATCTTTTCCGTACGAATCTGTCCCAAGGAAAGTTGGCTCAGCCTCAAAACCATATACTTTTCTGGATGTTTGTGTCAACTATGTTCCTCTCAGGCCCAACTCCTAATAAAAAGAGAAACCTATGATCACCATGGAGGTGGGAAAACATGGTAAGAATGTTATCCCCTCTTCTCAGAAATTGGAGATGAATCATCTGGATTTTAATTATTGTGGTATCTAATAGAGGCCTTGACCTGGAGGGTGGGTTATCTTTGCCTATTAAATGGCAGCTGGGTTTGTGTCAGAAGGTAACAGCTCAAGTGCTAACCTTTCTGGCATCGGAAGGATGAGACAACCAAGTTCAGTAAATAGAATTTGCATTAGAATCATGCATTCACTTATTCACAATGAAGAGTTGTGGGTGGAAAGAAAAAAAATGAGGCAAAAGGAAACATGCAACATAATGCTGCAGTCATTATCTCCTGCTTTGTGCCACTCTGTGCAGCCCTCTCAATCCATTGGGCTAATTTAAATTACAAGAGCAACATTGGATACCTTCTTTATCAGGCTTCCGGCAGCTTCCATGGTTTAATAACTCGTGTCAGTCTATTGAAAAAGCAGGTTGGGTAGTCACCTAGATACTGATAAAAGTATTGCATCTCATTATACAAAGGATGATGCTGAGTAAAAAGGCAGAAACATTGAGCCTGCCGGAGATTTCTCCTGTATTGTGTCTTTTTTGGCTGAGAAACACACCGTTGAGGCTCCACTTGGTTTTATCAGATCAGATGATGGGTTTATTTATAGTTGGATAACTAAGAATTGCAGGTGTGTTAATGCACTGCTAGAGCAACCTTATCACATTTTTGGTTGGATAACTTGATTATAAGTAGGCTGATTATACCACATTTGTCAAAATACTTTATGATGTTTTGATAGCAAGCTAGTTAAGTGTGAGCTGGATGCGCTAAGAGATATATAAGTGACTTGAAAATTGTTCCTAAAGAGTTATCAACAGTTCTTCATCAAACCAGAAGGAGGTATTGAATGGGTATAATGAAGTTTGGTCCTGGGATCTGTATTCGTCAGTGTTTTTTTTTAATTAACAGTTTGGATGGCAAAATGGAAGGAATGCCTACCAAATTTGAAGCTGACACAAAATTGACTGTAATGGCTAATACTCTAGAACAGGGGTGTCAAACGTTGTCACAGCAACGTCATGTGAAATATCGGGACTTTTCCCCCCTTCGCTAAACTGGGTGTGGGCGTGGCCAGTGCATGACGCATGCAGCCTGCAGGCCGGGAGTTTGACAGCTCTGCTATAGAAGATTTAAATAAAATTAAAAAGTCTGAATAGATTATTGAAATAGGCTTAAAATAATGTAATTAAATTTAATACAGATAGTCCTTGAGTTCATTTAGGAACTGTTAGGAACTGTTAGGAACCGTAATACAGTTCATTTAGTAACCGTTCAAAGTTACAATGGCACTGAAAAAGTGACTTATGACCATTTTTCACACTTACAACCATTGCAGCATCCCTTTGGTCACGTGATTTACATTCAGCCACTTGACAACTGTCTCACATTTATGATTATTGCAGTGTGCTGGAGTGATGTGATCCCCTTTTGCGACCTTCTGACAAGCAAGGTCAATGGGGAAACAAGATTCACTTAACAACCGTGTTACTAATTTAAGAACTGCTGTGATCCACTTAACAAATGTGGCAAGAAAAGTCATAAAATGGAGCAAACTCATTTAACAAAATTCTCACTTAAGAACATAAATTTGGGGCTCAATTGTGCTCATAAGTTGAGGACTACCTGTAATGACAAATGTAGAAAAGAAACCTTGCCAATGCTGCATCTTACCGAGATCCAAAAATCGTAGAGCATCTTGTATGGAACTTGTTAGTATTAAGAGGTTCATACATCTGATTGAAATGTAGTGGTTTATTGAAATAAGAGATAAACTGTAGTGATTAAATTTTAATAGTGTTTTAGTGATTAAACTGTAGTGGTTTAGAGATTAAACTGTACTGTTTGTGATTAAACTATACATTACTAGTTCAGTGACTAAATTGGGATGGGCAATTAATTTTCCCAAGGGGCCATACGAGAAACTGAGACTGTTGTGGAGGGATGCTGCCCCACCCCCTGTTGATGCTGCCCTGCTCAACGTCACTGATGCCACGGGCCAGACAGGCGCTGGCGGAGGGCCAGATGTGGCCTGCAGGTCATAAAATGCCCAGATCTGGATTAAACTGTAGTGGTGTAGTGAAATTAGGAGCCAGTCAAACAATGACAAGCCAGTGATGGTGAACATTTTAGGCTTGTTAAGTCAAAAATTCAGAAAATGCCTAATTTGACTCTGTTCTAATAATTATGAACTCAACCCTCCCCTAAAACAAAAGAGAAACAGTACTCTATCTCCCTCCTTCCATCTAGACCCCCTAAACAGTAGCACTTGGTGGCAGTGTTGAAACTTCCCCTCCACTTCAGCCCTAGTGCCATTGCTACCACTCAAAAAGGCCACCTCGCGCTATTCCTCTTCGCCATCACTGGACCAAGCTAACTTTTCTTAAGATGTAGGACAGATAGCAAAACACGATAAGGTGTCTGTATTTTTAATATTGGTGTTGAAAACATTCAGCAACATGTCAGATTATACCATAAGCAGTAATTTGCCCTCTACTGCCAGCAATCCAAGACTGTACTATCAAAATTCAGTGGCAAAATGGCTGCTTTCTGGAACCTGTGTTTGCTTGCTTTAAGAAAGGTGGAGATGTTAGCAGCAGGCCTCTGGGAGGGAAAATGCTCCTGCATTTATCCTTAAAAGTCCCTAAAATCCTTCAAAGCAGCCCAAAGTTGAGATGCTGAAGATGGCTGAATTTTAAATATGTAGTTTCAGCTGTCTTGTGGAGGAAAGTGTTTGAAAATTTGAAAAAAGAAAAGAAAAAAACGATAACAAAAACATTAAGTTTGCCAGAAATTACTTGTTGCAAAAATTTGGGGAGCTGTTGTACTGTGGGCCCAATTGCTCAAATTTATTCATTCCTGTCCTGTACATTCTGGAAACCTTTTCTTTCACTCTGCTATTAAAAGTGCAATAAACCTCTCTGCTTCTTGCATATTTGGTTACTTAAAATGCTTCATTTTCTTAGAGGCCAAGTGGTGCTAAAGAGTAGAGAGCTCTTTAATTCCTTTCACCTCAAAAACCATTTTGAACTTTGATAGTGAGGCAAAAATCTCAGCGCATCTCTATACTGCCAAATACCAGTGGATCCTATCAAAAGCCAGAATCTTTTTCAATTATTCTAGGAGATGGAAATAACTATAACATAATATAGTAGCAACCACAACAATGTTTTTGTCTTTCTCCTAAAGGAGTTCTAAGCAGCACAGATAAGAACAATAAACAACCTTTCCTAGAACAAGATAATAAAAATATAACATTTAATAAAAAAGGTTTTTTATAAAGGGGAGAGAGCCTGAATCAGGAGTAGCCTGTACATGTTCTAGATCAGGGCTGTCAAACTCGCGGCCTGCGGGCCGGATGTGTGGCCACACCCACGCCCAGTTTAGCGAAGGGGGGGAAGTCCCAATATGTCATGTGATGCAGCCGTGACGATGTGAGTTTGAAACCCCTGTTCTAGATGAACTGACATGCATCCATTTGCCCTAGGATAGGGAAATCAAAGGTGCTTGTCCCAGGATTGAGTCCCATCCTCAGTGTGACTCTCCTCTGCTCCAAGCCCATGCGTTGGGAGTGAGGCATATCAGGGGGACCGTTCTGCATCTGATCATAGCACAGGTTTATTTTCAAAGAAGAACCAATCTTTGCTTTACAGCAGGCAACATTGTTCCAACCTTACCTGAAAAATTAACATTTAGTGGGGCAAAGTACTTGACAGAAGCCAAGTGAGATAATCCCTGAGCATTTTAGCATTCATAGCAGGTGTCGCCTATCCAATTTAAAGCATTTACTTTGATAGTCCCACACCAATATTAAGTTATCATTACTTAGGAGTATAACTTTTGATAATTGCCTTTCTGACTCAATAATTATGAACTCTCTTTTCCTTTTTATTCATCACAACAAAGGGGATATTCCAGTAAAATTAGTATCGTATTTGTATTTGTGTGAATGTTCATGTTGTGTGTATGTGTGTATATGCTGTACATATAATTATACTCACACATATATTCTCTAGTAATGAATTTTATCTTTTATTTTTAAATATAATCTGGACTATTTTTGTATTACTAGACTTTTTATTTCTAAAGTATCTCTATTTTTTCTACAATTAAACATGGAATTAAATCTGTAGATTGTTTATATTCTTTTTTCACATTCTGAGCTAACTCCAAATTAAAAATCCTCAATTTTTCTGAGGAATGCCTCCTAATTTTGTATGATTTCTCTGATTTGAATAATTCTGCACAAGCTTTCAGTTTGTCAAAAGTACCAAGATAACAATTTATTCAACTTTTGTTTTAATTAGCTTATTTCTAGCAACTGCCTATTGTCTCATTTTGCTGCATTTCCCCATAATTTCTGTATCTTTCCCCGTGTAACCTTTGATCGCTTCTAACAATGATTGCCTTTCCTCTTATTTTCCCCATTTCTTAAATTATATTGCATGGAGTAGCAACTGTACAGATCCACTCAAAAATAAACCTCATTGAGGTTAATTGCATTTATATATTTCCTGATAAATGTGTTGGAAGTTGTGACTTTCTCATTTTAAAATGGTTCTAATTTATTAGCAATAGCATTTAGGCTCATACACCGCTTCATTGTACTTTACAAACCCTCTCTAAGTGGCTTACAGACTCAGCATATTGCCCCCAACAATCTGGGTCCTCATTTTACCAACCTCGGAAGGATGGAAGGCTGAGTCAACCTCAAGGCCCCATCAGATTCAAACTCTAAGCCTTGAGCAGTGTCAGCCTGCAATACTGCATTCTAACCACTGCGCCATCAGGGCTTCCTCCCATTTATTAATAAGCTTCTTTTTCCCTCTTGGGGGTGATGCCTTCAAGTTACTCTTGACTCCTGGCAGTTGCCTAGATAAATCCCTGCAGTTTTCTGGGCAAGAGTTTTGGAGGAATTTGGCCCTTGCCTTTTTTCTAACCAGCTGACCTTTGTACTTAAGACAGGACTAGAATTCACTGCCTCCTAGTAGTTTCTAGCCCAATTACTTTAGCCAACGAGTAAAACTGGTTCTCTTAATATTATTTAGCAAGTATTGTTCTTGATAGCTTCTGCTGTTAATTGTGTCCATCTTTCTAGCATATCCATTTTTGAGATCTCTTTGAAGAGCAATTTAGAAATAATGACATAAGCAGAAAAATGTTCTGTTCAATTAATAAAAATAAACTGTAATATAATTCAGCCTCTATTAACACCATTTTCTGTCTAGCTCTGGGTCAAAACAAACTGTCAAGCTTTGGGTTGTGTGCCATGGCAGACTGGAGCCAGCCAGCTGTTCCAGGGCAAACCTCACTGCTTTTCAGAAGGAAAACATGATTAAAAAAATAACTTTCATACTGTGCAGGCATCCAGTTATTTGCATTCTGTTTTCCTGGACCACAAGCAATAGAAAAACATCACCAGGAACAAACTAGATGGTAAATCTATATCTGGAATGATTTTCTCACCTTGGGCTTCAGAGAGTGGTTCAATACGTTGAGTTGTCTTCTATTTAAAACCTAAAGAAAAGGGTTTGTAGCAAACCTCTGCAGTATACAGTAATGGCTATGCTGACTAAGGTTTTTTGCTTTTAGTTTTTGCTTTTTAGACCATTTCATCATATCTGCTGACATTATCTGCGATTTGGTATTGTTTCAAAACAGATTAATCCAAGAATGAGTAGATTTGAATCCAAATACTTGTTTCAATTATTTCATGCTGCACAATAAACGTACTACCTCTCAAACTCCAGTTATACTATATTTGGAATTACAGACTACAAATGTGGGAGAAGAATGACAATACTCATTCAGAGAAAGACTTGACAATGGAACTTTTGATCTCACCTAAATTTATAAATATCGTGTAGAAAATAGAGTTTGTTTATGTATGTGTGGGCACAATGATCCTTTGAATGCTTTTCACAGCCTGATGTGAACATTCTTTGAAACTATCCATAATTTGGAAAAAGGGGAAACAATTACTTCTAAGGACTATCCAATTTATTGCACTGGTCAAACTTTTTATTAATCAAGAATTATTTTAAAATCTTTCAAAGTCTGATAATTGGTAGATGTGTTTTTATTTTCATGGTATGTGATATGTTATAATTTCCATTGAATTCATTGATTTGATACCACAAATCAAATACTAAAGTATTAAAAAATACTTATCAGTGAAGTCTCATTATAAATGTTCCCTTCCCATAATGTTGGTTCATTTGTACAAATGATTTGCTGTGGTCACTTCTCACTGGTTATACTAAAAAGGTAGAACTGAAATTATTTATCTAATAGTTATATAACATGTACATTATTTTAGAAAACAGAAGAGGATAGGTGTGATAGAAATAAATAATGAGTGAATTTCATAGTAACTGTAATCATACTTTGGGCTTGATATTGGCCACTTTTTGAATGCGGCTCCCCAACACAATGCATCCAAAGTGCTGCTTTTGGTGTGTAAATCTGGTGAATCCCTCATAAAACTTCCTATTTTAATTCATCATTTGATAACTGTAGTTTGGCTTTATTGATTGTTTAGTACTAATTCAAAGCATATGTTGCTGTCTGGATTTTTTTGTTCAGAATTGTCATTAAAAAAAAGTTACTATCCATGAAGTATTTTAGGTGGAAATGCATCTGCGAAAACAAATACCAGCTGCTCTGGACAAGTTTTGAAAATTTAACACTATTACCAGTTCACAAATGAATTTAAAAACAAGTGGTTAGAAATTTGAAAACCATATGTACTCAAAAGAGGAATGATCCTGGGTTTAACTTTCCCCCCCCCTCAAACATAACCCGCCCCCCCCCAAGAGTAAATTGGTGGGGAAGAACCTCCTGTCAAGCTCCATTGTCTTATTCTCAGTTAATTAAATTTAGTTCATTCCATTGTATTGGTCAGGGTTGTTGTTGGGTTTTTGTTTTTTGTTTTTGTTTTTTTTGAAAACAACCAAGTCCTGCCTTTGGATGTATGCAGTGCAATAGAAGTAAAAATATAAGAAGAAGAAAAAAATACTGAGAAGGGTATGCTGTAGACTAATTCCACCTGGATTTATTTCTAAGCAAATGTCTCAAACTGACTTGAAGGGGAAAAAAATAAAACATGGTGCGAAACATTCCATGTGGAAATGGGAATTATTTGTGTTCTAGACCAGGGGTCCCCAACCCTGGGCTGCAGAATGGCACCAGTCCATGCCCTGCCAGGAACCGGGACGCGCAAGCGAGTGAAGCCCCATCCGCACATGCACAGGACCCAGGCAGTGCACAAAACCACACTGCCCACTGGTCCGTGGAAAAACCACCCTCCATGGAACAGGTCCCTGGCATCCAAAAGGTTGGGGAGCCGCTGTTCTAAACATAAATGGTGGAAATAGATGCTGAATCATATTACAAGGTTAATTTTGTTAAAATTAAGAACTTTAAAATATGTGGTTACTTTAGTTTCCACTACTGAAATATCTTTAGTTAATTCTTCCCGGTAATAAGGTAATAACTCCAAGGTAGCAGATTCATTAGTGCCTTACCTCAATCTTTTGAAAGAAAAAATTATCACCCACCAAAGTCAAGAATTTATCTGACATCTTCTATTTGGTAGAAATAAGTTTTCCAACAGATATCTGGGTAATGGAAATCTTGTATCACAACTACTTCATATTTTCTTAGACTTCAGTAATCTGCTTGTACAAATGTTTATGGAGATTCTCAATCATCCAGGTCATGGTTGTCCCAAAGGTGGTTTTCAAAAGGCAACTGGACTTTCTTAGTTTTTTTCTGGAAAACATTTTGCTTTTCATCCAAGAAGCTTCTTCAGTTCTGTTTGTACAAATCTTCATCTATATCCTTTGACTGGTTTGGTGGTCTATAGCAGATCCCCAGGGTAATATACCTTCTTCTAGCCTTCCCTTTTATTTTAACCAAGATGCTTTCAGTCATCAGACATGTCTACACATTTTACCATCTCCTCCTTTATATTATACAATATTATACCACTCTTCTTTTGTGTTGCCCTTGAAACAAGGTATACTCATCATGCCCAATGCTTCATCCCACTCATATTTCTGTATTATGGAATATTTGATATGCCTTATGACATGTAGTTCATCTTGCTTGTGTATTAATACATAGAAGTATATGATAATAGACTGCATTCCCTGTGTTCAGTCACCTTTTTTCTTCATACATGTATTTCCTTTATTTCTTTGTTAAATCAGTAACTTCCAAAGCATTTTGCTTTGCTGTAATATTCAATCCATAATTTCAGAGTTTGTTACTTACTAATGATCTTATGACTCCAGCAAAGCACCCCCTTTTCTTTGAAATCGTACTGTTGAACAACCCAGACCTCTATTGTATATTCCAGCATTGTTACTGGAAGTTTACTTAAAGTTTACTTAAGAATTTTTCTTTTGCTTAATAATCTTTCTTTTGCTGGATATTTGTCTTCAATGGAAAAGTATTGGTGAGAATATTATCTGCACTCAAGAGCTTTCTCCTTCCTTCCTCCCTCCTCAAAGCCACTCTTGAAATGCTAAAAGTTATGTAGTATAGTGTCATTGGTACCTACACAGATTAATAGTCTGGTGGTGGAAAATGTTGCTATACTTATGGAATCCCTTACCTTCATCTCGGATCTTTAATTTTACTTAACTAGAAGAGACTAATTAAAATTTGTAAATTTCTGAAAGCAATTAGGAACATTGTCAGTATGATCCAAGACAAATTTGATTTGAGTATCCAAACAAAAACAAATAGTTTTATTGTTGATGTGCTAATGCAGCATAGAGAGTATAAGTAGTCCTTGACTTACAACCACAATAGAATCCAAAATTTCTGTTGTTAAGCAAGGCAGTTGTTAAGTGAGTTTTTCACCATTTTACGACCTTTTTTGTCCAAGTTGTTAAATGAATCACTGCAGTTGTTAAGTGAATCATGTGGTCACTAAGCGAATCTGGTTTCCCCCATTGACTTTGCTTGTCGGAAGGTGGCTGGGAAGGTTATCAATTGTGATCACATGACCCCAGGACAGTGCAACTGTCATAAATACATGCCAGTTGCCAAGTGCCCGAATTTTGATTACGTGACCATGGAGATGCTGCAATAGTTGTAAGTGTGAAAAAAGTAACAAGTTACTCTTTTCAGTGCCGTTGTAACTTTGAATGGTCACTAAAGGAATGGTTGCAAATCAAGGACTACCTGTATCTAGATCAGCATTTCCCAACCTAGAGCCTTTGAGGTATGTTGGAATTGCACACAGCTCAGAATTCCTTGTTGGTATAGGAAAGACCATGCTGATTGGGAATCCTATACTATACACCATACTGTATACTATAAGTTGCATTATATTTCAATTATCTTTCTTGGTTTAATTTATGTCTGAATTTTTCCACAAATGACAGCAGAATTTAAATAATGCAGTAAATTAGTGCAGCTTTTAATGAGCTGTTGTGACTTCTATTTTATGATTTTACTTATCAACTAGCAACAGATGTGACTCAGTTTTTGATGAAAACTCAAGAGATTGTCTGCTTACATCCTCTAAATTATATGTATCATAAAATGAATCTCTTCAATCACTGGTGAAATGAATGGGAATGTAAAAGGTCAAAGCTATACTATAAATTTTCATTGCCTTAAATCATGTTGTATGTGTGTGTGTGTGTATTTGAGTAGGAGTAGCTGCTTTGTATTTGCTTATAAATCATAACAGAAATGTACTCCCAAGCATTGCCTTTAAGTCATAAAGAGATTTATATATTTGCTTGATGCATTAAAATATCTGTCAAGAAAAAAAATCTTACATAATGGGGCATGTCATGTACAAACAATATTTTAAAAAAATTCTTTGCATATTGTTTAAGTTCAACAATTTAGAAATTGAATTACTGTAATGTTCATAGTAGGTGGTAGTTTGGAAAGTGACACTAGAGATGGGTCAAAATTCGTAATACTATACTATTTGATTTAGACGTATTAGTGGAATTTCTGGTTTTTCTTTATTACAGATCAATAATCTATTACCCTCAAAGCTTTTTTTTTTAAGCAATAAATCTGCCCCCAGTTTTATCTTCTGAAATCAATCCACAGTTAAATGTCACCCTATATTTTAGAGGGTTTAAAACATGAATTCATACTATGCTATGGGCAATTAAGGTTTGTATGAGTGACTGTTTGTATGAGCATAATATGTATGTAACTTTATTTACTTTTAACATTGCATTGACTGGAGAATAAGATTCTCCATTAAAAAGGATGGATGGATGGATGGATGGATGGATGGATGGATGGATGGATGGATGGATGGATGGATGGAGGGAGGGATAGATAGATAGAGGGATAGATGGATAGAGAAATGACAGAGGCAGACAGACAGACATGGAGGGATGGAAGGATGGATGGATGGATGGATGGATGGATAGAGAGATGACAGACAGACAGACATGGATGGATGGATGGATAGAGAGATGACAGACAGACATGGATGGATTGATGGATGCATGGACAGACAGACAAACAGATGATAGAGAGACAGTCAGAGATGGATGGATGGATGGACAGACAGATAGACAGAGGCAGGCAGAAAGAGATAGACAGACAGAGATAAACAGGGATAGATAGATAGAGAAAGACAGACAGACAGACAGACAGACACAATGCACATGTGCCTTGCATATAAAGTACAGATAGTCCTCGACTTATGACCACAATTGACCCTAAACTTTCTGGTTGCTAAGCACGACAGTTGTTAAGTTGCTTGTTCTTATTTTTTCCATTCTCCATTCTGCTTCCATCCGTGTCATCCACCTCGGAGCTCAACAACATTGTGTGTTGTCTAATTTTGATTCCTTTTTTTGGTTTGGAATTTTAATAAAACACTTTTTTTTATACATCCCGCTGTTTTCAGTTGCTTTTCCCTTGTCCTTTCAGAGGTGTGTGTGTGG
>QLTV01001472.1:337591-356211 GCA_003457575.1 Thermophis baileyi
CCCCCGCATGTGCCCCAACCCCCCACATGCAAAAAAAAAAAAGCCCTAAGCGGCGAACTCTTCCAAGCGCACAAGCCGGAAAGGCCAATGCATGGAAGTTTCCGTTCCCCGCGTCTAAAGGCAAAGAAAAGCGGGGCGAGTTTTTCAAACACCTCCCCTCCCCCTTCTTTTCCCTTCCCCCCCAAACAATCCAGAGGGAGAGCACAAAGAATGCCCCGCGACTTGAAACCCGAGCAATGGAGGAGAGCGAAGAGCGGCTCTAAGCACAGACGCAAAGCCGAAGTTTTTGAAGGCTTTCCCGTGGGATTCCTGTCACGGGAGGAAAACGCGGAGCCAGCCAACTTGGGCTCCGCCTCCCTTTTTGTGTGCCCCCCATGCATGCGCCCCAGCCCCCGTGCATGCGCCCCCCTGCGCCCCATTTTGGGCCTGGAAAGCCGCCTGCACCAACCTGCAACCCAAAACATGGTGGGCGGCTAGTTCCGGCCAGTCGCTCCCCTGCGCCCACCTGCCTGCCTGCCTGCCTCGCTGCCGCCATCAGGAAAGGCCCCGAAGCTCGTGCTAAGAGGAGTTGCCCAGTGGGCATGCGTGCGCCGGGAAATGAACTTCCGGTTTCCGGCACATGCATGTGCACCGGCCAGCTAGTCTTCTGGTTACTGGCGTGCATGCATGAGCGACGATCAGCTGGCCAGCTGATCTTCCAGTTTCTGGGTTTCTGGCACTGCCGCATGCGTGAAGGCCAGCTGATCGTCACGCATGCATGCACGCCAGTAACCAGAAGACTAGCTGGCCAGTGCGCATGCGTGCGCCAGAAACCTGGAAGAGGAATGGGCGACGCTGCGCGTGCCAGGCAACATGGCTCTGCGTGCCACTTCCAGCACGCGTGCCATAGGTTCGCCATCACGGAATTAGACCATGTGATCTGAGTGATCCTATTCAGAAAATCACTGCAGTGTGGAAATTTAATCAAATGTCCTTCAAATCAGATTTTGAATCTTTTCACAGCCCTTGTGTTGTGTATCTTTGGTAGGTTACCCAGTCTGAAGCATCTGAAGGCACCATGCTCAAGAAGATTAATAACACTTTTTCTTGTTCTTCAGATTTTTCAGGTACTTTATTTAAAAATACTAGTGATTGAATTACTGATGATAAATCACATATATAACTATTAAGCATTTCCCACCAATATTCAAACTTTGTTTTACAGTAGTTCCATTCTCCCTCCCATCAGGAGTTTCCTTGAATGATTCTTCATGTTCTACAAAAGTGAATTTTTATTCTGAAAGTAAAATGAATGGACTTTTCCAATGGATTTTGAAATGTTGAACCGATTTATGTGTGTTCATTCTATGTTTTTCTAATTAAATTCATTAAAGGCAGTGTAATTACCATGCATTGAATAAGTTCCCCCTTCAATTAATTATTTAGCAGTAACTATTGGAAATGAGTTTGAGGGATGTACCCACAGCTTTGACAGAGTGGGTAGGGAACTGATCTGCTGTTTGTGACATCTACTGAAATAAATATATAGTATTTATTATCACTCCATTTATAACTAGCATTTCCAATGGAAGTTAAGATGGCACATATTTAATTTTAATAACAGCCCTGAAAAAAGCTAAGACATGCCTATGCCCCCAAATCAGTGGGCTGAAAGATGACATGCCCCCAAATACTAGATCTTATGTGGAATAATTTCCTGTGATTTTCTTATTGCTAATCTGTCACCCTAACTATTAAATCACTTTGACTCTTACCATGCTAGTTCATTTATAATAAGTCAGTAATTATTTTTAAGTAGTAGTATTAATGAGAACTTACTTTCATACATAACAAAGAGTCCTGTTCTAGGAATTTGTTTGCAAAATTCTTAAAGAATATAGAAAAATTTGGTTTATCAGCAAGATGTCCAGAGAAAAATACATTTATCTCTTCTTCATCTGAAAAGTTTTTCCTCAGACTTGTGATACTTTTAAGAATAACAGCCATTATGATCAGAGGAGTTAGTGATATCTGTGTGTTTGTTCTTATTCAAGAGGGTTTTGGGAAGAAGATAAAAATGTACAAATATAACAAGTTCATCAAATTGTTGACTCTGAAGCTGGAAGGAAATATTCTGGAATACTTGTGTTTGATTTTGTTTTGAAAAATAAACACTTTGTGCATTGAAGCCAATGAAGAAATAATACATATCAAAATTTGAGTTGAGTTGTGAAAGCATTCGTTTCCTGTTTCTGTGAGTGGTAATTTATATTGCAGCATTTTTCAGTTTGCAGATTATGACAAAATAAATGGGCAAGATAATTTGATTTTCAAAAATGAAACTTGCTCATTCTAAAAAAAAGTTAGCATTAAGTATGTATGTTTTGAAAAGCTATCCGCCCACCTGAATCAAAACTTTTCCCATATGCCTTTTGAAAACAGAAGAGAGACAATCTGCTTGTCAGTGAAATTTTTCTTCTTCAACCAAACAAGGAATTCCATTAACGAAAGTGAAAATTCAGATAATTATCACATTTAAAAATATCCAAAAATCATTCAGGATAAAAGTGAAAGTGAATGTGCAGTATTCATTCTTCTCAGTTGAACATTGTTTTCTAAAAGTCAAAATTCATTCCGTGTTGCTTTTAGATACTGTGACTACAAACAGAAAATTAAGCTTGAACAATTTATATATCAAATGCTACCTAACTCATAATCTTGTTTGATATGTTGATTCCAAAAGAGGAAATTTGGAGAAGCCATCAACTGAAAGGAAGAGACCATATTCTTGGCACACTCATGCCACCTGTTGTTCTTTGATGCCATGTTCTTCTGGCACACACATACCACCTGTTGGTCCTCTTGGTGGGGTTGTGCTCACTAGACAAGCCTAACATGCATGCAATACTATAGATCAGCCTGTCTCAAAATGGAAGCTTCCAGATATATTGGGCTACAACCCATAATCTTCAGGAAGCATATTTACTGACTGATTATATGGCCTCCTCTGAATCCTCTTAGTCAGAGGCTGAACAGGCAGGCCAGATAGACTCCCAGCCTGAAAAGCCAATAGGCAGACACCTGTAGGAATGCTAGGAAACAATCAGCTTGATTAGGTGGGACTTGATTCAGAGTATGAGGATTGGGGTGCCCAACTAGCAGCCAAAAAGAACAGAGCAAATGCGATCAACTCACCTCCTTCAGAAGGAATAGCGGCAATCTTCCTAATTGAGCCGCACCAATACCTGAACTATATAAACGCAGCTTTGTCCTTGCACCTCTGTGGGAAACAATTTTCCAACTCCACACATGTATTTCTATTAATCTTGCTTCTTGCTCTGCACTCAGAACCTTGTCTTGTGTACTTCTCTGGTGTCCAAGCTCTGGTGTGTCACAGACCACATGTGTAGCTCTGCTTCTGCCTTTCTACTGCAGGTACAGTGCTTATGACACAGATTTCAAAGTACTGTCTAGTTAAATATGGGCAGTTCTTGGGAATCATACTGCTGTAATTTGTTTGAACCATGATTTAATAGAGTACAAAGATCCATGTAGTGTATTATCTTTCTAATTTTTTGTATTCCTTGCATATATTAAATTAGTGGTCAGAGCTGGCAAACAACGTATTTTGTACCTTAAGCTCCAAATTAATGTGCATAGTTTATACAAATTGGACCTCAAAATTAAATATATGTGGGATCCGTGACTTCCAGAATAACTTATTTCTGTTTTAGTTTCCAGCCAATAACCACAGCTTTCTCATTCATATGACTTCATTCCATCCCCTACAGTTTTCCATAATAAAAAGATCATCAGTATTCTTGACTAATGGTTTGTTCATTTTCACTGGACTATTCTCTTTCCCACTTCTTAAAGTTAGTTAAAATAATAAGTCTATTTTCTGAAACCCAAATCTACTAATATTTTCTTAATATTTTTCATGTTGTACAAGGGTAGATTTGCCTGAAAATTTACCGTATTTTTCGGAGTATAAGACACTCCGCAGTATAAGACGCACATTAGTTTTTGGGGAGGAAAACAAGAAAAAAAAATCTGCCTCTGCCTACCAGCATCCATCGATATTCATCTGGGTAGCGTCCTTTCAGCAAATAGCCTGGTCAGCTTCGGCACGTTATCGCAGCCTGATTTAGCACGAACAGCTGATTGGCTATTGGATCGGCCTCCTGGAATACCGCCAATCAGCTGTTCTAGGCTGCGGGGATCACCAGAGCCCATCGCTGCCTCCGCGTGTTACATTTTCGGCCTCCACACACCCTGTTTTTGGCCTCCGGGCATCGCATTTTCGGTCGGTTCCAGGCTGCGGGGATTGCCGCCGCTGATCCCCACTGCCTGGAACCGGCCGAAAATGCGATGCACAGAGGCCAAAAACGGGGCGTGCGGAGGCTGAAAACGCAATGCGCAGAGGCCAAAAACGCAATGCGCGGAGGCGGTGATCGGCAGCGATGTGCTGTGGCGATCCCGCAGCCTGGAACGGGTCTAAAACACGTGCGGAGGCCGAAAACAGCCGAAGGGTGGGAGCCGGCGGGTGGGCGGGGCTTTGACAACTTTCGGTGTATAAGATGCACTGCAATTTTCACCCACTTTTAGGGGGGGAAGTGCGTCTTATACTCCGAAAAGTACGGTACTTTAGTTTTCATTTTCAAGCAAACTGGTCAGTTTCTTATTGTCTGAACTATTATGCATTTATCCTTTGGATGCAATTTTTTTCAGACTTTGGTAGTTGAGAAATTGTTTGATAAATGCATATATTAGGGATGGATGGATGGATGGATGGATAGATATATATGGATGGATATATATGGATGGAGATAGATACACACACACACACACACACACACATACACGTGTGTGTGTGAGAGAGAAAATTCTTCTTTATGGCAAAACAGTTTAGAAGTTTATATAATTTATGGTTATGTGCACCCAGAACTGATACAGGCTAGATATAAATTGAATTGTACCATACCATTAGGCATGGTGGAGTCATTTGGGGTACATAAAAGCAAGCACTCTACTTTTAGATTTGTATTAGTACACACCTTGTTTAACCCACTTTACATCTCAGTCTATTACTCTGTGTGCTTAAAAGTTTTCCTTGTGATGTACAACAGTCAGTGACTGTACACTGGTTAAATACATAAGCAGTGTAGTTTTACCTTCACTTCGGCATTGCATTCAGGAGACTGGCTGAGTTGACTTTTAAAGAAAATTTACTACGAAAAAAAATTCAGTAGAAAAGTGACAAAACTCATTAGCAACTCATTGGTTTATATGGCTGCCCTTCTCAGTACATGAATCTGGGTGACTCACAACATTAAAACAAATAAAAGTATATATACAAACACAAAATAAAATGAGAAATAAAGCACAGAGCAGCTGGAAAATCATTAAAAGCCCTCAACACAGCTAGGAAACTGGCTCCCAGCAGAGAACGAGGCCTTCAGATTGTTTAAGCCACAGAATCAAAAGAATGCCACAGGATCAGGTTGGCTATTGTCTCATTTATAATCAAAGAAGCTAACTTTTATGAATTCTTCTTTATTAAGCCTGTTGTCTTACATCTGTTGTGGGCCACCAACCTTTCCACTATGTTGATCTAATAATAGGGATGTGAAGGATAGTAGACAATTTCTGCTGCTTTCATAGCCTTCTGTTTGCCTTTGGATTTAGTATATACATATGATCTATTTTCTCACTTGACATGCTGTATATTTGTACAGATATTTATGTTTGCATTTGAAGGCAGGTGTACCTCTGGCTGCTAATTCATTACTATAGTGACATCCAAATGTTTCTTCTGGGAACTTTCTCCTTATAAATGGTCTACTTTTCAAATGGCCTGATATGCAGGGATATAAAATATCCTCAGTCTAGAAATATGTGTAGAAATTGTTTTCTTTTTAAACCAGAGTAAGTATAGGTAGTCCTCAACTTACAGCTGTTCATTTAGTGACCGTTCAAAGTTACAACAGCACTGGAAAAAAGGAACTTATGAGCATTTTTCACAGTTATGACTGTAGCAGGATCCCTATGGTCATGTGGTTAAAATTTGGATGCTTGGCAACTGACTCATATTTATGAGGGTTACAGTCTCCCAAGGTCATGTGATCACCTTTATGATCTTCTGACAAGCAAAGTCAATGGGGAAGCCAGATTCACTTAACAACCGTGTTGCTAACTTAACAACTGCAGTGCTTCACTTAACAACTGCGGCAAGAAAGGTAAAATGGGTCAAAACTCGCTAAACAACTGAAATGTTGGTCATAAGTCAAGGACTATTTGTAATGCTTCTCTGGCTATTCAATTTGAGATACATACATAGATGGTAGACATTATTTTCCAAGGACTTTTTCAGGGTAAATGAGATAGGTAGACTATCCCATTGTATCACTATCAGAAAGTTTTATTCCTCATCCCATCCCATTCCAACCCATCCCATTCCTGCATTAATTCTGAATTAAAAGAAAACCTCCTCCAATATCCATTTAACCTAAATAGAGATTTTATTCTGAAAAATTTATCAACATAAAAAAAAGTATATATTGGTAGACTACCATGAACCGCGTCACTATAATCTGATGGGTTCTCATTAGCCTAATACCCTGGTTCATAATTATGTAACCCTTTGCATAGGACTGTGTGAAAAATTTGCTCAAGTATTTCATACATGCTCATTACAAGAAAATGTGTATTATATTCTGTCCTTCCTTGTGTGTCCATATCACACTTGGCCAATAAAAAATTCTATTCCTATTTTATTTCTATTTCTATTTCTGTTCTGTTCTATTCTATTCTATTCTATTCTATTCTATTCTATTCTATTCTATTCTTCCTTTATTGCTATTGTTTGTTACTGCTATTTTATCCAGAAATGAGAAACAACTTGTACAAGTAAACAAATAATCTAATTTGGAGGACTTCAAATTCACATATAGCTTTGATTAAACATATATTTATTATATGAAAAAAAAAACTTTCAGGTTAAATGATAGAACTAAACTCATTTCAATTCCACTCATGCTTCAAAAAGCCAGCAGATTGGAAATTAATAACCTTAATAACCTTATAACATAAGCTGTAAAGACTCTGCTGAGCCTGTAATGCTATTATAGATTTAGAAATGGCATTTCCTCTAGTTACCAATGGCATGGCTTCAGCACAACTATTTTTCTCCCTGCTTCTGAGGAACACATACTGAGTTTCTGTGGAGGCCTTAAGAACCAAAGCTGAGTTTCTGTGGAGGCCTTAAGAACCAAACATTTTTTCCAAAATATTGAAAAATGATGGGAAGTCATGGCGTAATAACTCAGTAATCAGTAAAAAGCCTGAGGAAAAAACCCTCAAATTCTGATTTTTACTTTGGCAAATGGCTAAAAATGTTTAATCAAGGTATAAATGGCTAAATGTACAAGTAAATGTGAATAGAATAGAATAGAATAGAATAACAGAGTTGGAAGGGACCTTGGAGGTCTTCTAGTCCAACCCACTGCTTAGGCAGGAAACCCTATACCATTTCAAACAAATGGTTATCCAATCTCTTTCCTAGAGTCTATTTATTTTTGAATAAAATAAAATAAAATGAAATGAAATAAACTGAAATAAAATAAAATGTTTCCCCTCCTGGATCTCAGCATGTATCAATTGCTATATTTATTCAAATTTCATCCAATATCTAGCCAACATGATGTACTTTGAGAGGAGATCAAAGGCTTCATATATACCTTGTTTCAATTGTTATCTTTTGATTTTATGGATAGTATAATGCAACGGAACATTCACAATGAGGAAAAAGAAGAAACAACACAGTTTGCACTGAATAAACAGTGAATTTCATTTCTAGTCTATGCAGATTCATAAAAGGTTTCTGCTATCATTCTCTGATTCAAAAACACAGCATCTCCTTCAAACACGAATGAGTAATGCTTGAGAAATGGAGGCTATGACTCAACCGCACAGCCTTCTGGAAGGCCTCAGGAGGCCATCCAGTGACAATAATGACACCTCCAGAAGGGATTAGATAAAAATCTTCTCTATTTTTCCTGTTGGATTTGCAAGCAGGGGGCTTTTGGGAATCAAAACACATCCATTCTCCATTTAGGTGGAGACAGCATCCAGGAATGGGTTAACTCCGTCTGTAATCCGATATGACTAAGTCTGCATCCTCCGGTTCCTTCCCCAGCTTTAGACTCAGTCGTAGTCTGGACAAGACGTGTTTCTTGTTATCCCATTCCTGGATAAAATTGAACTTTGGATCAAACTAATTTTTGAAAGATTTCCATTGAAATAGCTGCTCCCAGCCTGGCTGGTGGAGCAGCTTAGATTCCAGCGTGAAGGGGTTTTTCCCCGGTTCCGCTGAAGGCCGCGTGGGAGCGGCTCAGACTGCCGGCTGGCAGATCTGCAGGACAGCGCTCACGAGCATAGCTCCGAACCGCTGACCCTGGGGCTCATTTCACCAGCCCATTGGCCTGATCAGTAGTCCTGCCGGACGGCAGTTGAGGCAGCGCGCACGAGCTTGCTCCGCAGCACTAGCCGAGGCGAAGGAGATCGCGCTAATTAGCACCGCGTTGGAGACAGCCACCATTTTGTGGAGAACGGAGCTATTTCAAGCGGGGTGAGTCCTTTCCCCCTGGAAGTGGCATAGCAGCCCCTGAACAGTGCCTGTGCCCTCAATTATATTGGCTGGCATTTCTAGCCCCTGCTCGCAATCTGAGCAAGCTAGTAAGCGCTTTAAGGAGTGGCAGATTGGTGGCATTTCTCCCTTTGGGAATCCGCCCACGCCTTTTTTTCAGCAAAATGGCGGACGCCTGTGCTGATGACTCAGCCCTCGTGGCTGGAAGCCCGGGCCCTTCCTCATGAGCCAGCAGCAGCAGCGCTGGTCCTGCTACCACCAGAGTGGCCAAAAGGCAGGCTGAGAAGAAGCTTAGCTCAAGTAAAACCCACAAATCTTCAAAATCTGCTGAGAGGGAAGCTCAGCAAAGGCACAAGGCTATTGAGAAGGTCTTTGCCAAGGCTCAGAAAAAATCAAGCAAGGGGCCTAATGCCCAGCAGCTGGTCCAGCCCTCCTGTGCTTCTCCTTCTACTTCTCTGCAATTGGGTCCATCCATCCCAGCAGAGGGCATGATGGCTACCTCATGGTCACCTGATGATCCAATGGCACAACCTTCTGTTTTGCCCAGCAACAGTGAGTTATTATTGGGCAATTTGCCAGCCCATTCGGGCCCATTGCCTGCCTGGGAACTACCTCCTGGGCAGAGAGTATCTCCTGCTGCAGCCACCTTCACACCCACCGCTGCAGGCCTCTGCACGGAGGAAGGGGTGGAACCCCAAATTCCTGCCAATTTGGCTAGCATGATTTCTGAGGCCATCAGACAGGGGTTTGTTTCTGTATTACAACAAAGGCCTGCTTCTGGGTTTGTCTCCCCCAGGATCCAGGGCCTTCCCCTGGCACAGAGTTTTCAGGCAGAAGCTATCCCTCTTCAGGAACAGGAGTATTCGGCCTCTTCCAGCCAGACTTCTCTGTCAGGGGAGGAGATGCTACCGGATCTAGATTTATCAGAGGATGAAGGCCTAATGCCAGATTCCCTGGCCTTTGTAGGCCTATTTCAACCACCTCTGTTTCGATCCTTGCTTTTTAAAGCTAAGAATACCACCAAACTGGGGTTTACCCAAGCTCCTCCAGATTCTGCATCTGGGTCGGCTGATCCTGCAGATCCTCTCTTTGCAGAGCCTACCATTGAGACAGAAGAGGTTCCAGTCCCTAGAATGTTTATAGACGTTGTTCAGAGGCAATGGGCTTCTCCTGGAACAGGCCTCATTCCCAGCAGCCTAGATAGGCGTTTTTATAACATGGGGCCTGACCTCACTAAGGCGCTGCAAGTTCCAGCGGTTGACGCTCCTGTTCTGGCATTGGCTTCTCCTCCCTTGGACAGGCTCTCCAGAGGAATCCTTCTGCCCGGAGGACAAAAGATCAGAACAAACGTTAGTAAAATCTCACCAGGCGGCCGCTTGGGCTGTTAAAGCCTCTACATCGGCCTCTTTCTTTAATAGGGCTTCCCTTCTTTGGTTGAGACAACTACAAGAGAGGCTTCCAGCCGATGACACACGGTCCCATCAGGATCTCAATAAGATCATGGCAGCCTTAGAGTTTTCAGTGGATGCTACTCTAAACATGGCGAGATTCGCAGCTAAGTCCATCGGCTCGTCCGTGGCATCCCGGCGTCTCCTGTGGCTTCGCCAGTGGCAAGCAGATGCCAGGAATAAATGGAGATTGGCATCAGCCCCGTATTCCGGGGACCGATTGTTTGGAGACTCTCTGGAACCCATTCTTATCAAGTCTAGGGACAAGCGTAAAGTCCTTCTGTCCATGTCTCGGAGGGCTGACTTCTGTATGTCCCCTTATTTTCGCCCCCTCCATATCGGGGGCCAGACAGCGGGATGGGAATGCAATGATCCCAGAGGTCCTTCCCCTTTAGGCAAGGGCAACAGGACAGGCAAGGTAGGCAAGGGCAAAGGTACCCTCCCAAACGGTCCTTTTGGGGTGGCAAGGGTCGCTCCTTTCATCGCTCTCGGTGACTGCTTGTCCAACCCTCCCATAGGAGGTCGCCTGGCGTTCTTTGCCAGCCAATTGGAGGGCTCCACCACGGACACCTGGGTCAGGGAGACTATTCGGTCAGGTCTCTCCCTGGAGTTCCTCTTCACTCCCCCGAGGTTTTTCACCCGTTGCCCATTATCAAGGGACCGGTCAAAACAGCTCCTCATGGAATCGGCCATAAATCATCGGGCCATTCAGCCAGTTCCGGTGGAGCAGAGAGGACACGGGTTCTACTCCCGGTTGTTCGTCATCCAAAAGGCCTCGGGAGGATGGAGGGCTATTCTAGACCTCAAGACCCTGAACCGTCCTGTTATTTATCGCCAGTTCAAAATGCAGTCACTGCAGACCATTCTAGAGAGTGTCAGAAGGAATGATTTCCTCACCTCAGTGGATCTTACGGAAGCTTACCTTCATGTTCCCATCCTCCCCGCCCACAGAAAATACCTCCACTTCTTTTATGCAGGGAATCATCAGTATTGTGCCCTCCCATTCGGCCTGTCCTCCACCCCAAGGGTGTTTACCAAACTGATGGCAGCCCTAGCTGGTCATCTCTGGGCCATCCCCATAAGAATCCAGTTTTACCTGGATGATATTCTTATTCAGTCCAGCTCGGCACAACTGGCAGAGAGAGACCTGGCTCTCACGATACAGGTTCTACAAGCACACGGGTTCTCTATCAATGTGGCCAAGAGCCATCTGGTGCCAACAACCAGGCTGCTTCATCTAGGAGCAGTCATAGATATGGTGGAGTCCAAGGTGTATTTGTCACAGGAGCGCCAGTCCAGCCTGCGGGATCTGGCAAACCGCATCCGGAGAGAGCGCATGGTTCCGCTGCTCCTTCTTTCCCAGCTTCTGGGAAAGATGGTGTCATGCATCTCTATCACGCCTTGGGCCCGTCTTCACAGCAGGAAGTTGCAATGGTTCCTACTCCTGTATCAGAAGGCAGGCAGGGGCAGTGCTCTGACCAAGGTCTGGGTACTGACAGAGGTGCTCAGCTCTCTCGAATGGTGGACATCAGAGGAGATCTCCAACGGTTGCCACTTCAGAGAACCTCACCGACTGGTTCTTACGACCGACGCTAGTCTGTTCGGCTGGGGAGCTCACATCCAGTCCCACATGGCTCAAGGACAGTGGAGGACCTGAGCCACAACATCAATTGGCTAGAGCTCCGGGCGATTCATCTGGCTCTCAAAACGTTCATGAACGTGGTCTCAGGTCAGGACATTTTAGTCTTGACGGACAATGTGGCCGCCAAAGCCCACATAAACCGTCAGGGAGGGACCCACTCCAAGCCTTTTATGCAAGATGCCGAACAACTGGGTCTCTGGGCGGAGTCTCATCTGCAGTCCATTCGAGCTGCTCACATCTCGGGAGCGGCCAACGTTCAAGCGGACTGGCTCAGCCGAGCATCTGTAGACCAGGCGGAGTGGCGCCTCCACCTGTCCCTGTTCCGGGAGATGACGGATCTTTTCGGTCTCCCGACAGTCGACCTCTTCACCACTCGGGACAATTGTCAACTCCCTTGGTTCTTTGCCAGATTCGCGACACCAGGGGCAGAAGCAATAGATGCACTGCACAGCCCGTGGCCTCCAGGTCTTCGGTACGCCTTTCCTCCTCTACCACTCATTCCAAAGGTCATCAGGAAGATGCTGGAGGAGGAGGTGGAATTGTTGCTGCTGGCCCCCCACTGGCCCAGGAGACCTTGGTTCGCAGACCTGGTGAACCTATCCGTGGCCCAACCCTGGAGAACCCCTCAGAGCAAGGTGTCCCTCACCCAGGGGGCATTGGTCCACCCAGATCCACAGTGGTTCCAACTGACCGCCTGGCACTTGAGCGACGCCTCCTGAGCGGAGACAACTTTTCTACCAGGGTCATCAAGACAATTCAGGCCTCGCGCAGAGCTTCAACCAACCGGATATATGACGCCACGTGGAGGGCTTTTTGTACCTGGTGCAAGAAAGGACATCTCAATCCTATGGACATTTCCATTGCTCAACTCCTGGAATTCCTCCAGGAGGGTTTGGACAGCGGGCTTTCCCCAAACACTATCAGGCGACAGGTAGCTGCATTATCTTCCATCCTGACATGCGGGACTTTGGACTCTCTTTCGCAACATCCCGTAGTTCATCAATTTCTAAAAGGGGCGTCCAACCTCCGACCTCCGGTGGTCCATCGGTTCCGTACTTGGGATCTGACCAAGGTTTTGAACGCTCTTACTCGAGGTCCCTTTGAGCCTTTGAGGGAAACCTCCCTCCGTTACCTTACTTATAAAGTGACATTTCTAGTGGCCATCACATCGGCCAGACGAATCTCAGAGCTAGCGGCTCTGTCGATTAGGACTGATCTTTGCGTTTTCCATCCTGACAGGGTGGTCTTGAGACTTGATCCTACATTTATTCCCAAAGTAAATACATGGTTTCATAGGGCCCAGGAACTGGTTCTTCCGAACTTCTGTCCTAATCTGGCCCATAGTTTGGAACATAGGTGGCATACTTTGGATGTGCGTAGGGCCCTGCGCATTTATATCAGAAGGACTTCCTCTTTGCAGAGGACGGAATCTCTATTTGTATCCTTTCAGCTGACCACCTTAGGGTCTAAAGTCATGCCTTCCACATTAGGTCGGTGGATTAGGGCATGTATAGCTAAAGCTTACGAAGCTCAGTCATTACCTGTACCTAGACAGGTTACCGCCCATTCCACTAGGAGTGCAGCCACCACCGCCGCCTGGGCGACACAAGCATCCATTGAAGAAGTCTGTCGCGCAGCTACCTGGTCCTCTCCAGCGCCCTTTATCCGCCATTATAAATTGGATACCTATGCATCGGCAGAGGTGGCCTTTGGCAGGCGGGTCCTTCAATGGGTTAATGTGGACCAGGAGAATCCGGACCAGATGGCACCGTCCCAATAGGACTTCCAGCTTTGGTATGTCCCATTCCTGGATGCTGTCTCCACCTAAATGGAGAAGGGGCGTTGGTCTTACCTGATACGCTCCTTCTCGTTATTGTGGAGACAGCATCCAGTCCCACCTGGAGTCGTGTCCAGCCCTGGGTGCGGGGGAGGATACTATTTCACGTCGCCAACATACTTCTTAAGGACACCAAACCACTTCTCCACGACATCGAAACATGTCAGTCTGCATCAACTCCTTCGTCAAAAGCTGGGGGAGGAACCGGAGGCCTTTAAAATGCAGACTCAGTCATATCGGATTACAGACGGAGTTAACCCATTCCTGGATGCTGTCTCCACGATAACGAGAAGGAGGGTATCAGGTAAGACCAACGCCCCTTCCCATCCTTAAACTCTCTAACTCTGGAAACTGGTCTGGAATCCTGATTTTAGTCTACATGTTTTGTTTGGGGTTCAGTTAAAAGTGAGAATGGAAGTGGTTTACCTTCCAGTGGCTTCCCATTCTTAAGCCCCTCAAAATCACAGAAATGGACTCAAACTTCCCAGATCGCTGGAATTCTTCTTTTTTCACCTTGAATTTTTTTTAAAAAAGACGATTATCTGTTACTAGACTGTGCTATTTTGAATGTCACTGGCACAATTTCAGGATCCTGGGCATGGGGAGGACCACAGATGGGATATTGGGATTGTTATCATCCCGTGGCCTGCATTTTTCACATCCCTGCTCTTACCTGAACAGGTATAGTGAGTTGCCAAACGTAATGCTGTGTTGAACATTGCTAATAGTTTTGCTGTTCTGCAAGTGAGAGCTGATTGCAGCAGAGCAGAATGTGACATGATTAGAAGCACTGTAAAAGAACTACATGACAAAATACACTGCATTTCCATGTTGCACTTTGTTCTGAACAGTTCTATCCATATTCAGCAGATTATCAAATCCTAGCATTTCAATTTTGCCCCCAGATCTATATGCAGTTTTTACTATTGCATTTATTTTCACTTTATTCCTATTTTAAAATAGAATTAGCTTTCATCTTTTTATTCTACGGTAGACCATGCATGTCTATATTTCCATAAAGCTTTACTTTGAGTAAATACACTCCAAAGTATTTGCTTTTCAGTGTTTACATTAATTATCTTAAGAGCTTTTCCACATGGCAACCTTCACCTTGCTTATCTCACATGCATAAACTAGCTGGAAAAGAAGCTGGTTTCAGAAATACGTTTTGAGATATTCTATTTCTTCTGTTGGATGGCAGTTAAGCTGATGGGTGGATTCCTCTGCCCCCCCCCTTTTTTTTAACCTCCCTCAGACTTACACTTGGACTAAAAAGGGAAACTTGATATTGTAGAGTACAACGCTTGTCAATTTCACCTAGTTAAAAGGGAAAAAAAAGTATGTTCTTTTGCTGAGCCCATAAAAAAGTAAAAGAGAAAAATTGTCACCATTTTACTATTCACTACTTGGGGTAGGGTGGGGAGTACAAAGATGGTCTTTCACGACAGGGGCTAAAGATGAAAAGACCATTGAAGGTACAGAATAGTGACTGGGGGGAGAGATGTCTACCAGATGATCCAGTGGAGAGGGGAAAGCAGTATTTTCACTGTGAAGTAAGGAAACATGGATGGAGGTAGCTTTCCAAGTAGGTTAGGGGCAATCCGAGGACAATGTCATTTGTTCCTATTCTCTTGAAATGATATTCTTGCGCAAAGGCTAGCAGGAAGTACAGATTTCCTCCCTCCAATTTTACCAAGAATGTCCAGTCAGACAGAACCAGAAAGTTTTTTCCCCCTATTATATATCTGTACTAGAAAAAATGGGTTAAAAAGGTTCTGGGAATCAATTTATTCATTTGCTGGATTATTTTAACTGCACAATCATGCAACTCTGTATTTTACAAGGGAAAACATCTAATATGATAATGCAACGATAATAAAAAACAGTCTATAACTGTATTTATTCTAGGATGAAAGAAGGAATTAAACACACCTTTACAATATTTTCATTGTGAAAAAAAAGTAAATACAAGTTAATTCTCTTTTGGCAATTCTGTTTCTCACCTGAGATGCGCTCATTCCAATTGGGGGGCATAGTGTTTGTTTATTTCTGTTCTTGCTAGAAAGGCAATCACTTTAAGCTTTCTGAACTAGGTTTAACGGGTGATAGTGATTACTACTCTTGGCTTTATTAAGGCCACTGAGTTATGAGTTGTGCTTATTTTTTATTCAGTATGTTTTTATTTAAAGAACCTAAAGATAAGATACATGTAGTCCTCAAATTATGACCGGTCTTTTTGCAACTATTCAAAGTTACAATGGATTCCCCAAAACTATTTACAACCCAGTTCCGAAGTTCCCGTGGCTGCCCCCATCAGTCACATGACCACATTTTGGGCTCTCAGAAACTTTGCAGTGTCCCATGATGATGTAAATTCTGGTTTACAACATTTTTGCCAGAAACTGGCATTTAATTCTGGTTTTGGGCAAAAACAATCCGTAGCGACCAATGGGGTTACTTAATGACTGTGGCATTTGCTTTATGACTGCTGCAAAAAATCAGATCGGTCATGTAATGACCCCCACGTTATGACCATCACAACTTATAACATTAATTGTTGTTTAATTGCCAGGCTCAATTATGGTCGTAAGTTGAAGACTGTGGAAATAAAGAAAATGATAAAAAGTAGTACAAAAGCAGTGGAATCTAAAAATCAAGAAAGACCGTAATTCAAATTCTTTGTGCTCAATCATAAAGCATAATGGCCCAATCATATCTGTAAAAAAAAAAATCAAATATCCTGGAAATTTGCTTCATTTTACTACTCTAAAGCAGGTCTCTAAGAGTGAGATTTATTGATCACTTTTAAAGCAACTTCTTTGAAGCAGAGGTGGGTTCCTACCGGTTCTATCCGGCTCTTTAGAACCGTTAGTAAACCGGCGATGATGTCACGGAGCCGGTTCTGTCGGTGTCTCCGTGGGCGCCGCCATCTTGGATTTTGCTTCTGCGCATGTGCAGAAGCTAATTTTTGCTTCTGCGCATGCGCAGAAGCTATTTTTTATTGCTGCGCGCCCGGCGCGACCCTGAGTGAACCGGCAGCAAAAGGATCCAGAACCCACCCCTGCTTTGAAGGTAATATTTGAACAGAAATGTAACAAATGTTTTGCTTGCCGTGACTTCAAGCAATAGCTTGGATTCCAATTGTTTATAAGAAAATTGTGTTTTAATAGTTTTTTTAAAATTCATAGCTTAGAAATGCAGTTTATAGGAGGTTGTTTTGTTTTGAAATCCACAGTACTTTGGTTTTTTTTCCACTGGCAAGACAGTTGGAGAGACATCTACTCCTTCTGTACGAAGAATGTGGCCATTAGTTCTTTGGTACCAAACAAATATTAACTTTCACAGTCTCTGTGCTTCTGTCAGTGCTTTTCATAATTGCTTTATTGAGAGGTGTTCCAGACCCAGGCCTTTTTTCAATAAATAGGAGCTAATCAGTGCAACCAATAAGGAAGCTGTTACTTTATTAATCTTATGAGATAGAAAGGCCTTTTGGTTTTCCTAATATCATAGGATATTCTGATTTTTGTGTGTGAAGTACTTCTAAAACTAAAATCTTATGGCATTTCTGGACCCCTGATAGCTGCATTCCTGTCAAACAGGCAAAAAGTGGTCAAAATAGGGAGCGCCCTATCAAATCCTGTACCTGTTAACAGCAGTGTCCCCCAAGGAAGCGTTCTAGGACCAACTCTCTTTATACTTTACATAAATGACCTTTGTGATCATATTAAAATCAACTGCGTTCTCTTCGCTGATGATGTAAAACTATTCAACACCACTGACAATGCTGCTACCCTTCAAAAAGACCTTGACTATGTGTCAGAATGGTCAAACAAGTGGCAACTTCAAATCTCAACCAACAAATGCTCTGTCTTACATATTGGCAAAAAAAATCAGAACATAAAATACAAACTGGATGGACACGACCTTGTAGACAACCGACATTAATACAATTGAGAGAGTCCAGAGATATTTCACAAGAAGAGTCCTCCACTACTCTACTTGCAACAGAATACCTTATGCCACCAGACTGGAAATTTTGGGCTTAGACAACTTAGAACTACACCGCCTTCGGTCTGACCTAAGCGTAGTACATAAAATTATTTACTACAATGTCCTACCTGTCAATGACTACTTCAGCTTCAACCACAACAATACACGAGTACACAATAGATACAAACTTAAGGTAAACTGCACCAAACTCGATTGCAGGAAATACGACTTCAGCAACAGAGTGGTCAATGCCTGGAATACACTACTTGACTCTGTCAGACCATTTGCAGCGTGACTACTATTAGGAGACAACCCAGGAGCAAAAAACAGCACACAGAGCCTTGGACATTTAATAGTGGTTTATATACATATAAATAGATACATACAGAAATATACGTGGTAGGCAAATACCTTACAAGCACTCAATCTACTTCTTAACTCTAACACAGAGAACTCAGCAATGGATACCGGACACAAGGAGAGAGAATACGCCCTCTCCTGGCTGCTATATATAACCACCTCTTAAAAGGGGTAAAAACCTTTGTGGACCTCACCTCAGTCTTAAACTGGCAATACCAGTGCTGATTCATCTTGCATCAGCTTACATTGCATCAGCTTTACATCTGGTCAGCTCTTAAATCACAATACCTTAACAGGTTTCTTCCCCAAACCCCCAAAACTTTAACCTTAGACTATCTACTGTTGACCTCACACCATCAGGGGTGGGTTCCAAAATTTTTTACTACCACTCTGCGGGTGTGGCTTAATTCTGTGGGTGTGGCTTAATTTTGTGGGTGTGGCTTAATTTTGTGGGAGTGGCTTGAAGGTCATGTGACCGGGTGGGGGGTGGCTTGCTGATCATGTGACTGGGTGGACATGACCAACTTGATGGCACTCACGTTAGGGTTAGGGTGCCTGGCCTCTCCTCGCCTCAAAGGCCTCAACGAGATACAATTTCCCTATCTATTTACTACTACTGAACATCCAAAATATACTATTTAATCCTACTGTATGTATATATGCCATATGTGTACATACATATTACACACAGGCACACAAAAATAGACATTATCTGTA
>QLTV01001472.1:374977-386360 GCA_003457575.1 Thermophis baileyi
GCCTCCTGGATCTACACTCATTCTCTCCCAGCCGGCTTTCAGGCCTAAGGCGGGACTAGAAGAGAGAGAGAAAGCATGACTGACCCAAAGTTACCCAGCCGGCTTTCATGCCTACAGCAGGACTAGAATTCCATCTCCTGGTTTCTATCCTGATGTCTTCACCCCTAGACCAAATTGGGTTTGAATACAAGACACAAGGGATCTCACTATTCACATTTTGTCTAGTAAATCTATAAGAGCATTAATCTGTAATTCTTCAACATCACCACTTAGCCCAGATTTTAAAAGATTGACCCAAAGGTGCTTTTCAAAAGGCAACTGGACTTTCTTGGTTTTTTTCCTTGAAAACGTTTCTCTTGTCATCCAAGAAACTTCTTCAGTTCAGCTTCTTGGATGACAAGCAAAACGTTTTCAGGGGGAAAAAACCCAGAAAGTTCAGTTGCCTTTTGAAAAGCACCTTTAGAACAACCATGACCTGGATGATTGAAAATCTCCATAGACATTAAATGATCTGAAGCACTTGGAAAAACTTCTGGGGATGTCTTCAAGAAGATGTGGTAGTTGTGGAGAAATATTGTTTCATAACCACAATAATTGACTTAGTTAACCTTAAAATTTATTCATATTCGTTGTACTTCCTCTAAGCTTTCCTTAATTACTTGAAAACTTTGGTAGCCAAGGCAAGAATATTCATGCTCTGTTCTAAGGGAAAGGAAACAGCGGTTTTACATTTCTCTACATTCTCCTGGAAGGCAAAAGAAAAGTAAGTAAGATGGCACCAGAGCATGGGCCTGGTGAAATCTTTGGAGATTTTTTTCCTCCTTTCCTGTTATGACTCTTTTTTTTTAATTGATCTGCTCTTTAAGTGGGAAATATGTGTGTACATGTTGAGTAGAACTCAGTGTATCTGTGTGTACATGTATCTGTGTGTACATGTTGAGTAGAACTCAGCCATGCAAGCCATCTTCTAATTGTGTTTTCCTTCTACAAGTGAGATAAAATGTCCAAACAGATATAGGACATGTCTTGGTTGCTAGGCTGCTTTGTCTCCCAGCTGACAAAATGCTGGATGCAGCATAATCACCTGGGTACATCAGCCTCTCTTTGCTTACAGTTTCTGCCATGCGTTGGTGGAATGCCATTGTTTCCTGACACATTTACCTGCTTTTCTGAACACCTGAAGGGGGAAAAGCACCTTCTCTCTAAATTTGCCTGCTGTGTTATGTGATAATTCTGTTTCCATTCTCTTCTCCAACAGCTTGCAAGTGTTAAAATCTCAATCTTGGCAGTATGCAGTGCTGCAGATGAAGTTTTAGCTTGCTTCCCGTGGCTTTGTCTGAACCATAATGAGTCTCTTAAGTCAGTACCTTTGCCAAACCTTCATTTAAAACACTGCTTTGCATGTTGTGACTAAGCACTGCATTTCCTGAAATGATTTGGCTGAGTTCTTCTCTTTCACCTTCAACCTTGTAGCTTTTCTCAAGAAGAGCTGTGTCAAAAGATGACAGGAAGCTCTTCTTGAAGACAATTTGTTACATGCAGCTGAGTTTACACTTCGTTATTTTTGAGTCAGGATAACTAAGTCATTCTAAAATACCTTTAGAAACAGGAGGGGTGGGATGGTATGAAAAATTATCAGAACAGGTATGTTTACAGTAGTTTCATCTTATTTTATATAGCAAAGAAAATGATGATTAAAATACTATTTTGCTCAAACTAAGGAATGAGAGAACAATTGAGCAAGCATTTATGTTGAGACTGGTCTGACTTTATAGGAAATATTTCAGAATTATATTCCAGGTGCGTGGTCAGCAGTATATTAGTTCTTCTCCTTCTCCTCCTCCTCCTCCTTGATATCACATTCTGCAGAAAAATATAGAAAATGTATCTCTTTTGGTAGTAGAAAAAAATGTTGCTTGGCTACTGCCACAAACATTGGTTAGTCTCAATTTCTTGTATTTTATAGATTGCAAATCATCTCAGGGATACCAAGTTGCATAAAATTATAGGTAGTCCTTGATGTACAACTATTTGCCTAATAACCATTCAGAGTAACACCACCATTGAAAAAAGTCATTTATGACTGTTTTTCACACTTACGACCATTGTAGCATCCCTGGGATTATGTGATCAAAATTTGGATGCTTGGCAACTGGCTCATATTTATGACAGTTGCATTATCCTGTGGTCATGTGATCACCTTTTATGACCTTACGATAAGCAAAATCAATGGGAAAGCCAGATTCATTTAATAACTGTATTACTGACTTAACAACTGCAGTGATTCACTTAACAACTGTCTCATTTAGCAACAGAAATTTTTCAATTGTGGTCAGAGGACTACCTGTAATGTAAAGAATGATAATGTTCTTTGTTGAAAGATTTAGAAAAAACTGGGTAGTTTCTATTTAAGATTCCCTACTTTCATCTGTCAAAGTAGCAAATCAATAGGGAAATGTAAACTCAATAGTAGTAGGTGTCAGTGGTTCATTCTCTAAGCTTGAATAATCTCCTTTGTAACTGTTTGTGTCAGGCCCAAAAACAGACAGGTAAGAGTCCACCTTTCCGGAGGTTGGTGCTTTATTTACATATCTGAAATTTTATTGTTTAGCAAAGAGCATCTGATTCATTCAGGTGAATGAATTCTCAGCTAAGGCTCAGATAAACCAGAATTACCATACATTGATGAATAATTTGAAGTTTTCCTCAGAGAAGGGGATGAGAACATAAGCCTTTTGGTTTCCATAGACAGCTCCACATTGACTGAACTTTTTATAGTTGGTGCTCAATGAGAAAGACAGAAGTTCCAACTTCACACTTTGAGTCAACACAGATTACCAGCAAAACTACTGCTACTCTGATGTACTCCGTTTTAGATTTGGCAGTTTTCCTGACATTTATTTTAAAATAGTGGCATTAAGATGTCATGCCAGTGAGCTACAAATTAGTTCTACCCGCCAATTGATTTTGCCATTAATAACCTAGAAGGCAAAGAAGACTTCTCCAGGGCTAGAATGCAGATCATAAAATAGTCTTGCATATCTCTTGGTCTCTGGGAGTAATTATTTTAAAAATAATACCTCACTCCAATTGTGAGAAAGTCAGATAATATTTCTGCCCTCCATGACTTGTATGCAAATTCATTCCAGTTTGTAAATATCATAATTGTTCTTTTATTTTTGTAAATGAATACTTTAAATTGTATTCCCCAAGAAGTGAGGATGAGGTTCTGCTTTAGAGCAAATAGGTTGGACAGTTGCTCCAGTTGGCTGTATCCAAAGTTGCCATTATGGCAAGCGATTTCATATGGTGGATCATTTACAAACTATATGCTGCTAAGCCTTTGGCTTCATGAACTTGGTCTGGTAAGGGAAAACCTTCTAAGTTGCCACACTCCTGCCTTTTCAAGCCCAAGCAGCAATATAGCAAAGCAACCAACCTACTTTTGAGGGCTAGGGGAAGAGACCTCATGCCTATCCTTCTCTCCCAGCAGCCAGTACCATAAATATTTATGAGGGGGCAGAAATGGAAATATTCATTTCACAGAAAGTTTTCTATGAGGTTGATACTCCATTCACTCAAAAGATGCAATTGATCAACAAGTGAGACTTATTATTTTTGGCAGCCAAAGCAGAAATGTCTATGGAGTCACTAAGCCCATGGCCTGATGCGAGGGGATGATTCTGCTACAGATCAATTGAAACCCTGTAGATTTCCAATCTGCTTCAGGCTTATTTCCTATATGAATCAGTATGTCTTCATAATCAAGGCGTGTCTGATTTTCTGATGGAAAACACTGTCCTGCCACAATATCTTGATCTGGTTTCAGCCTGGCTGGCCCCAAAATGAAGCCTCATATGTGAGGACATGTCTTGGTAAGCAGATCATCCCCTAACCTAGTCCAAGGAATGGGCACGGATGAGACTTTAGGGAACACAGCAACTGTGGCATTATTAACTTTGGGGAACCTCTTGAGTTTATGTGGCTAAAAACATCACTGTGACAGTCCTGTCTGGAACCTTGTTTACCTTTGTCAGAAGGGTCAGAGAAGCTGCCTCATCTCAGCCTGAGCTGGATTAGACAAGTTCAAGAAATAATCTCCTAGTTCTTTCTCCTAAAGCAGAATACTTTTCCTTATTCGTATCATCTGTAACAGTTCTCTGAAGCTGTAAAATGAGGCATTTGGAAGCCTTTGACCTGACATTACTGGTAGAGAATGTACCTCCGATGAGAACCAGAAAATCTCTCTAGATTTTGCCAAAGGTGCCATCTGATCACTCAAGAAGAATAACATCATCTCAAGCAGAAAGGTTGACACTTTTCTGTCGCCAAACTTAGCATCTTGTAATGGAAGTACTCTACCTGTGAGACACTGAATAAAGGAGCATTGGAGATGGAATTACTAATGTATTGAGCAATATATCTTGTTCAAAAGGCCAAGATTCCAGAGCCGTTCTTGCCCTGCCTTCCTTGAAAGTTCTTGAATGCATTTGCCTGTCTTCTCCTGCAAGCAGATACTGGGCAAAAGTAATCCCATTGGTTGAGTAAATTCTGACATTCAAAGGATAAACCAAACCAGAGCTCTCCCAGCTCAGCTGGTGGCAGCTGTTGCTGTCCCTCTGCTTCACTTAATAATTGTCATGGGTTACCTAGAAACCGTTGTATCATGCCTACGGTTTGGAATGTTGCAATGATAATATATACTGTACCTGCCACCATTCAAACTCCAGAGGCGTCCCTTTTAGTTTTAATTTTTTGCAAACAAAGAATTTTTAAGGTTTTGGGAGTTTCCTTGATCTGAGTCCTGTGAGCCAGTTCCTCAGGATACGCACAACTTTTTGAGCTTTAAAAATAATGTTTTGTGGGATGTCATTCATTTCTGTCATAGCTTCCATTAATTTTAATGATCTCTGGATCATGAAATGAATAGCATGCCCCCATCTGTTAATACTCGCTACCCACCTCTGTGTCTCTGTCTCTGTCTCTGTCTCTCTCTTTCTCTGTCTGTCTGTCTGTCTGTCTGTCTGTCTCTCTCTCTCTCTCTCTCTCTCTCCCCCCCTCTCTCCCTCTCCCCCTCTCCCTCTCCCTCTTCTCTCTCTCTTTTACTATCTTCCCTAGAAAGAGCCTTACTTTTATGAGTGAAATACTTTTCCATTAGCTAATTGGCAAACATAAGAATCAATCCACTGCTAATGGAACTAACTGCACTCTCCAGACAGATAACAAATGTGTTTCCCAGGGACATTTAGAGGACATTATCCTGAAAATGCAGCTGTCAGATATTCGTCTATCTCTTCCCCCACCCCCTGGCTGCTCTACATCCATATCCACCCTATTTTCAGAAGAATGTTTACATGTGATGTATACAGTTCTGTAAGTTGAAGATAGAGCCAGTTTGGTGTGGTGGTTAAGGCACCAGGCTAGAAACAGGATAGTGTGAGTTCTAGTCCTACCTTGGGCACAAATCTGGTTGGGTGACCTTGAGCCAGTCACTTTCTCTCAGCCCTAACGAGGAGGTAGTGGCAAACCAGTTCTGAATAACCTTGCCAAGAAAACTGCAGGGATTTATCCAGGCAGTCTCTGAGAATCAGACACAACTGAATAAAAGAAAAAGTTGAAGATGCATCACACCTACAGAGCCTTATAGTTCATGTCTAGGCTCTAACCTAGGTCACAGTTTACTCCCACACGCCAGTATCTTTAGCTTAGAAAATGCAGTTTGCGAGCAGTGTGGCTGTCAGCTCATCAGATCATTTTTCAAAAATGAATGTGCACCAGCGCGTGTTAGAAGTGCAACTGATCATGTCTCAGTGGGGAAAAGAGCCTGCTTTGCAGCACAAGTAATGTTTAGTGTAAGAAAATAAAAGAGACTGCATTTTTGTCTGAATCTATTAAACTAGGCTTGCCTGTGCCAAAAGCACAAACTGTCTTCCCTC
The DNA here is from genome assembly GCA_003457575.1 of Thermophis baileyi. NCBI lineage: Eukaryota > Metazoa > Chordata > Lepidosauria > Squamata > Dipsadidae > Thermophis > Thermophis baileyi. Next base: position 380,914 of record QLTV01001472.1, read on the forward strand.
ATTCCCCCACCCCCTGCAATTTTGTATTGTTAAACCAGTTGTCAGACTGGACTGCTGCAAAGATCATGATGTATTGTTAATCTGATCTGGAGGACAAAACGAACTGACTTCGCTAAATGGGGAATTTGTAATTTAATGGGAGAAATAAACTTTATGAAAGTAAACATAAATTGTAACCAAAATGAGAACTTTGGGACAAGTAAAAAAAACAATAACCTGTCATCTACTGTAGTACATTCTGTGTTTTATCTTTCAAACTTCTGAAGAACACCTTGTTTAGTCTAAGAGATTTTTTAGAAGAAAAGGAACATATTATTTGAATTGAATAATCAAGTCAAACAGTGGTGGGTTGCTCCCGGTTCGGCCCGGTTCTTAGAACCGGTACCAGCGGCGGCAGGAGGCTCCGCCCACCCACCCAGGATGCTTCTGCACATGTGCAGAAGTGTCGCGCACGCACGAACCAGTAGCAAACTAATTTAGGACCCACTACTGAAGTCAAAGGTATAAAGGCAATAAGGTAGTCCTCGTTTAGCAACCACATTTGGGACTGGCAATTTGGCCATTAAGCAAAGCAGTCACTAAGCAAAACCACAACTGTTCTTATGATTTTATATTAGCTTTGTTTTGCTTTACATAATTGCAAAGGTAACAAATTCAAAGATTGGTTGCAAAGATTTTTTATTACCATTTCAACTGCAAATGACTGCCTAAATGAGACAATTATTGAATGAGGACTACCTCTAGATATATATGTGCATACGTATCAAAAGACAAGCTCATTAGGCCAAGCACAAAAGAAAACAGTTCACTACGTCAAGTCTTCCTTTTATCTTTGGTTAATGGGTTTATCTGCCCCCATTGTCTCCCAGTGCAATAAAAAATGAGAAATATATTGCACCAGGTATAGATTTTTTTAAAAATTTGGATGAATCAACTTCTCTACCTCTTTCCTCTCAAATTATCTTCCAAACCCTACAGTATTCCAGGACCTAAACTTCCCACGTCTTCATTTGCTATCATTAGCATTTCCCAGTATAATCCCTTTGCTATTCTGGTTGAGCCTTTGTCATACTCAACTCCCAGTCTTTCTTGACCTGATGTCATCAGAAGGTATTCCACCACAGCCATTTTTAGCCCACTGCATCTCATCACATTTTCACATAGAAATATGCCGAAGGGCAATCAGAATACATCATCTGTTTTTAAAAGGCACTACACTCTAGGGGAGATGCAACCTTTAACCAAACATTTTTTGCTTCCTTGATTTCCTGTTCAGTTGAACTCTCAGCTTTAAGGTAAATAAATTAGCTGTTCACATCATGCAAACCGCGTAATGAAGAAAAAATCAAGTTCTTCAGATGGTCACCTGAATTTACACTTATCTGCTTCAGGTGGATCCTTTTGTTTTGTGGATTACCTGACAGTCAGAGAAATTGTGGGGATTTCAGAACTCAGGCATTAAAAAGAGGCAAGGATCCTACAAAGGTTTATCTCTTAGCATGGCATGCTGCAGATGTGTGTGAACCCATAGATAACCATTCATTAACTCTAAACAAAGGGGGTGTGGTGGCCGAGCAATTAAGATGCTGGGCTTGTCAAGCAAAAGGTTGGCAGATCAAGACCCAAGTACTGTGTGATGGGGTGAGCGCTTGTTCCTGCCAACCTAGAAGTTTGAAAGCATGCAAATGCAAGTAGATAAATAGGTACCACTTTGGTGGGAAGGTAACAGTGTTCTGTGAGTCTTTGGCATATAATCTTGCCAGCCACATGACCACGGAAGTGTCTTCAGACAACGCTGGCTCCCTCAGCTAAGAATTTTACCATTTTAACTCTTAAGTAAGCAATGCCTACACTGTATGGGGCTTTTTAACTTTGAAGGCAAGTGACGAAGAGACAGACTGATCAGAATATATCGTAAATCATAAGTATATGTTATGCTAAAAGTCAATAGGCAGTGGTTTGACTTTCTTTACAGTATAGAGTTAGGTCTCCAGTGAAACCAAATGAGGGAATATTGAGGATAGATAAATATTTCTTGACATACCACATAATTAAATTTAAGAATGCAATACCATAACAGGAAGTGATGGTCACTGACTTGAACAACTTTAAGAGGGATTACAGAAGGCTATTGATAGATACTATGATGATATCTTATACATCATGGTATCTATTAATAGCGTTCTGTTTGCATCAACAACCCTCTTAATATAAAGTTGCTGAGAAACACAAGAAGGGTTTATTGTCCTCATGTCTTGCCTGTGTGCTTTTCACATGATCTAGTTAGTAGGTTGCTTTGGGAGCTTTGAATCAACAGGATTCTTCTTATTTCGTTACGCTGCAAGCTGAGATGTTTTCAATCAATTTTCAAATTTCTTAGCAAGGGAACATTGTGTTAAGTTGAGACAGGTATATAGACAGTTTCTTTTTTAGAGTTTTACTGTCTTCTCACCATGAACCATTTTGTAAAGAATATTACCCTGGTGAATGAAGGAGTGATATTTGCATGATCAGCTTGTCCGATGGCCACTTTCAAAACCAGAAAAAATGGCCAGTGTTATTCTCTATCTGAATCCAGGCTCACTGGGAATAAGGCAATCTTCATCCCACTCCTTTTCCTGCTACATATAAAAAATAGTGTTTTCTGTTTTGTGCAGGCACATGTGATGCTGTCTGGTTCATCTGCTGTACTTCATTTTATTGTAAGCAAAGTTCTCCAACGTGGGAGGAGCCATCATTCAGGATGGGTTGTCCTCGTCCACTCAGAGTGAGGACCGAGTCTGTCATTTTTGCTGGGTCCACCCTCTTATAACCCAGATCCGACTCGGTCCTCAGAGAGGACAGACGTGGATATTTTTCTCCCCTCCTGTTTGACTGGCTTCCTTCAACGTTGACTTTGACTCTGGATTGTTTTTTGACCACGATTTGGATTCCCTCGGACTGAATTTCTGGCTTGACATAGGACTGTTGGAACGTGAGTTGTGATTTGGACTGGCTCGGGAGCGATCTGTGTCATCGGAGGGCTTTTAGCCCGCGGCATTGGGGGGGTATTCCCGCCCCTCAACCGCTGAACAGCTGATAGCGGCAGGCGCTGGACCCTCGGCTCGCGCCTTTAATTTCATTCGGCAATCCGCCACACCGATTCTGGCCCTATAAGCCACCGATTGCCGCCAGGCCCCATCATGCGCTAGAGTCTAGACTCGCGCATTACAGCCGTCGCCCCGATCAATGAGGCAACGTGGGCGTTGGAGCCTCGGCTCACGCCGGATGGCGGGGGATCACTTTAATCAGCTTGGAGACGGAGGCCTCGGTCTCAACTCGCCGTTTATCGCAGGCCCCATCACGCGCTGGAGCCTAGGCTCGCACTTATCAGCTGTTGCCTCTAATCGACGAGGCACCGCGGTCCCTGGACCTTGGGCCTAGCGCCGGACGGCTCGGATTGACATTCTGTGGGGAATTTGGAGCGCTGGAGCCTCGGCTCGCGTGATCCCAGCTTCCCTCGTTGAGGGCCCGCCATTGTCAGGCCAAGAAGAACGCTGGAGCTTCGGCTCGCGTGGCCTCTATCATTAGCCCAGGAGCGGCCTACAAGCCTTGCGTCTCCGGCTAACCTGCCCTGTTCTGCCTGTTTGGCTTAGGAGAAAGGAGCCATTGGAACTGACCAGGCCTCTCATGGCAGGATTTGCAGGAGGCCATTTGTTTGCCTCCACTGGCTTGGTGGACATTTTGTTTCAAAGCGGGCGGCCATTTTGTAACAGGCTTCATTGTTAGCCATTTGTCATTAACATTTTATCTGACATGGCCCAACGTCAAGCTGACAAACCAGGGGGCAAGAGGAGTCACAAAACCGACAGACCCATCCCGGAGGAGGTCGCCTTGTCTGCACCTCCGCGGCAGAGGGGAGCTTCTTCCTCTCGTTCGAGTCACGCTTCTAAGGCCACTGAACGGGCTGAACGCCGGTGGGACAAGGTGCTCAAACAGCTTTGCTCCCGCGCCGCTGACAAGTCTCCCCTGCTTGAGAACCAGCCTGGGAATCTGTCAGGGGAGCAAGAGACAAGGCCCTCGGCTGAGGCTATGTCTTTGGATGATCCCGCCCTGTTCCGGACCTCCACAGATCCCTGGGCGTCAGTGGGCCTTCCTCCCCAGGGCCCCCTGTCACAGTCACAAGGAACTCAGAACCCCTCATTGGTCCCCGCGGCGCAGGTTGCGGCCCAGGAGACAGGACATTCGGTCCCCGTCACCCAGATCTCCCTGGACCAAGCCACTCTACAATCCATGCTGGCTGCAGTGGTACAACAGGGCATTGTGGCCTGTATGCGCTCGGCGGGGGGTGACGCTGCATTTGGTCAACATAGTTTGCGCAGGAGGGCCACGTTCGGGGATCGTCTCTACAGTTCTGATCATTCAGACGAATCGGATGTGGCGGAGGAGGCCGGGGATCTCGGCTTTGAGGAAGGGGACTACGCTCTCTCGGAGGATGAGGGCATCCCTCAGGAGCCGCCCATTTCCTCGGCCCTGTTTCCACCTGCTCTTTTTAAATCCCTGTTGCACAAGGCAAGGGCAGCAGCGGGTATTGAGGAACCCTCTACGTCTTCAGCAGCCGTTTCCTCACAACAGATTGACCCTTGTTTACGGAGGTAATACCGGAGGAGGACTTTGTTCCCGCTCCTTCTCTATTCGTGGACACGGTCCAGAGGCAATGGCGTTCTCCTGCGGCTGCTCCCGTCCCTTCTTCCTTGGACCGGAAACACTTCAATGTTGATCCGGGATTTGCATCCTTGCTCGCGGTGCCGCGGGTGGACGCTCCTGTCTTGGCTCTCCATTCTTCTACCAACTTACCGGGCGAGCCAGAGGAGATGCTCCGGCCAGAGGACAGGCGGACCGAACAGGCCCTCATCAAAGCACATCAGGCCATTGCCTGGGCGATCAGAGCTTCGTCCTCGGCGTCCTTCTTTGCGAGGTCCTCCCTCATTTGGCTCCGGCTGGTACAGGATCAGATCCCGTCTTCCAATGTGCGGGCCCATCAGGACCTCAATAAGATCTTCGCTGCATCTCAGTTCGCGGCGGATGCCTCGCTCCACGCCTCCCGTTTTGCATCTAAGGCTATGGCTTCTGCAGTGGTGGCCAGGCGATTACACTGGCTCCGACAGTGGTCAGTCGACGCACGCCACAAGTGGCGCCTGGCGTCGTCCCCCTTTCATGGGCAGCTCCTGTTTGGTCAGTGACTTGACTCCTTAGTGGTCGAAACAAGGGACAAACGAAAGATTTTGCCTTCCCTCTCTCGAAGGGGCAATTTCCGTCCCGCCCCATATCCCAGACGGCCCTTTCGGGCTGTGGACCGGACCTTCGGCTTCCCCCGGGTCTCAGGTCAGTCCAGATTTGGACAACGCCAGCAGTTGGACAGGTCTGGGAGGGGGAGGCAGTCCAGACGCCCCTTTAGGGGAGGGGGC
>QLTV01001472.1:399208-452802 GCA_003457575.1 Thermophis baileyi
TCCTTCGTAAAAAAACTATAAACTGGCCTCTTTCGCCTCCGCCGAGGCGGCCTTTGGTAGGAGGGTCCTTCAGAGGGTCTGTTCTACGGCATCATCCCTGGACCGGCCTTCTCCCTCCCTTGATGCTTAGGCTTGGGTATATCCCATTACTTGGACTCTCGTAGCAGCGCACAGGAGAAGTTCCGTTGGCTTACCTGAACGGTCTTCTCTGTGCGCTGCGTAGAGAGTCCAAACCCGCCCTGGCTGTTCGGTCCAGGGTGCCTTTGTCTTTCTGCACGTCCTCATCGTACTATCTTCGTTTTGAAACTGGCGGGCTTCTCAGCGGAAGTGAGAGGGCGTGCTTCAAAAAAAGAAAAAAATAACTCAGTCCTCACTTAACCGACCGAGATTAACCCATTACTTGGACTCTCTACGCAGCGCACAGAGAAGACCGTTCAGGTAAGCCAACGGAACTTCTCATCCCTTGCTGAATTAATAGAAACAAGAGCATTTCAGGAATCAAGTAGTTTTCAAAAATATATTTAATATCCCTGGATTTGTTTTAGGTCAGTAGTTGCACTTGGGAAATTCTGTCTCTATTTCAAGAGGGAAGCTCCATTAGTGCTAGACGAGAGGATGCTTCTCTTGATATTCAAATAGCAGTTTTAGAGAGGAAATGCTTTTGTTAAAATTCAGGCAGGAAGAGACTGTAATTCACTGTAGTCTGACAAACAGGAGATAGTGAGAAAGGCAAAAATCTGTGAAAGCTTATATGGGACCAATAGATTTTAGATCACAGATGCCTGATGGGTAAACAGTTAATAATTGCTTGGTTTTAAGGGCACTGTGTACCATGGTGAGCCTCTTAATTTGTTGGAATGGCAAAAGGGTGAAAGAACAATTTAAAAGTGCCAAGGTTCTAAAAGTCATTCATATCTTTTCACTAGCAGTGAGCTCTCAATTAATAGAACAGAACAGAACAGAATAGAATACCAGAGTTGGAAGGGACCTTGGAGGTCTTCTAGTCCAACCCCCTGCCTAGGCAGGAAACCCTACACCACTTCAGACAAATGGTTATTCAACATCTTCTTAAAAACTTCCAGTGTTGGAACATTCACAACTTCCGGAGGTAAGCTGTTCCACTGATTAATTGTTCTAACTGTCAGGAAATTTCTCCTTAGTTTTAAGTTGCTTCTCTCCTTGATTAGTTTCCACCCATTGCTTCTTGTCCTACCATCAGGTGCTTTGGAGAATAGCTTGACTCCCTCTTCTTTGTGGCAGCCCTTGAGATATCGGAATATTGCTATCATGTCACCCCTAGTCCTTCTTTTCATTAAACTATTTTTAAATATTTAAATTATTTTGAATGATTTTATTTTTGTCCCTAGTAAAGTTTATTACTTAGCCGAGCAAAGTTCGGGAGCTTTCTGCTAAGCTTAACCAAACTAAGGGGAGTAAATTTGTGCGGGGTGGAAGGTTTGTAAATTATTGTTAAGTCTTGAGAGCCTCATCCACATTCTACATTTGTGATAGTTAGGAAAGAAATTGAAGCAAAAGCTGTCAGAGCAATAATGTCTTCAGTACTAATATCTTCATACCTATGTTTCCTTTGCAATCTATTGTACACTTCTGGACTTGGTATCTCACAAAAGATGTTGCTGGGAAACAACAATCAACATGATTAAAGGGCTGGAGCAATTCTCTCATTCTGGCATAATGAATTGAGTTTCAAAGGGGGGAAACCCTTTCTTTCTATCAGTTTTCATCAGGCAACTTCAGAGAGCTATTATGAAAGACACTGGCTACAAGGCCTTTTACTATCTGCCAACCCTTTTTTGTATGCAGAACGTTTGATTCTCCTATTATGTGCATTGGAGAAAAAATTCTGTATGAATTTTATTTTATCCCCAGAAAAAAAAAAGGAAGCATTTATTCCACAAGGAAAAAGAAAACTGTAATTTTACAAGTCCGTTGAGTTGTTGGTGTTAAAATCCCAAACAAACTACTGTAATAGTTATACAATTAATCCCTTAGGCTATATTTTATGCCACTGTCATTCACTCCTCAACAAACACATCTCAAATGTTTGGACTTTAATTCATATACATTTTTGATATATAGATTGGTAGCCAACAGGTCCAGTACCCAACTATCCATGCTGGCTTCCTTAGATATGCAATGCAGCAAATATTGTAAAGATAGAAGAGGTAGCCATCTTGTGGCCCATGGCATAAGGGGTGTCATTGGACTCCTCCTTGCTTTCTGCCTTCCACAAACTTGATTGTGGGGCACCGTATCTGGCCTGAAAAAGGTCTGCATCCAAAGAGATAGAATGTATCAGGCTGCTAGGCTTAGGGATCGTCTGCATTTCTGGAGCCTAAGCACAGTTGTCTAAGCACAAAGACTCAATAGGAGTCATAGAGGAAAAGTGATTAATAGATTAATAGAGCTGGAAGGGACCTTGTAGGTCATCTAATCCAACCCCCCGCTCAAGCAGGAGTCCCTACTCCATTTCAGACAAATGGCAGTCCAATCTCCTCTTGAAAGTCTCAAGTGTTGGAGGTCTCACAACCTCCAAAGGCAAGCTGTTCCACTGGTTGATCGCTCTCATTGTCAGAAAGTTTCTCCTTATCTCCAGGTTGAATCTCTCCTTGGTCAGTTTCCATCCATTATTCCTTGTCTGGCCTGATGATAGAAGGAAAGAGGTGAGGGGAAAACCATTACTACTGATTTTCTCCTCCTCTGCTGGGACTCCTGAGACATCCATTGGTGACAGCATGGACTACAGGATTCCACTAGATGGCAGCAGAGATTCAGAAAGACTCAAGACAAGTCTTTGCTGCCATCTAGTGACCACTGGGGTCTTTCCAGCCCACAAAAGGTATGCCTGAAAATGAAAGAATTTCAAACAGCCGCCGTATGAGGAGTCTCTACTCTCGAGCAGGAGTAGAGAATGGGATTTGGAAATGACTGAGAAATGAGTGGAGACCTTCAGATGGCTGAGGAATATTTCACCAGAGAAGAAGCATCCATGTGAGTTTCCACCTCCTTTTCTCCTGCACCCCCCCCCAGTTGCATCTGGACTCTCTCACCATTGGTAGGGACCACTTGGGTCCTTCTGAGAGGTTTGTCTTGGGGCCCAGAGAACTGTATTTAGCATTCCTGCTTCTAAGTGCATTTCCAGGCTTCTGCTGTTAACTGAAACATGGTAGCTGTTTCTCAGAGCATAGTGCAATCTACAATATATTCCATTTCTTTTTACTTGTTATCCTTTCTTGGTGTGTGTGTTTGCTGCACCGTTTTTTCTTCTTCTGCAAGATAAAATGTTGAAATGTGGAAAGAATAATTGGGTGAGCTCTTGAATTTCATGTAAGCAAAAGATGCCTGATATGGTAATTCTGCACCTATCTTTTCAGCCCTTCCTAGACCAGACTAGGAAACCAAGCTCATGTAGACCAGTGCTAGCTATTGTTATTGTAAACTTATAATAATAGAATCTTGTAAGCCAGAATGAGCCTCCTCTCTCCCTCCCTTTATCTTCATGTGAGCTAAGGAGGGGCTTATTTCAGATGTTAATGTATGTTACTGCCCTGTTCTGACTCCGATTTCTTTTAACTGACTGTACCTTTGTCAGCATCTCTTCCTCCTCTCCCTCAAAGCCATTCTCTCTGTCCTCTACAATCTTTGTACTTAACAGAGAAATATGCAGCAGGGGGCAAGGTAAGAGGTGTGGATCTATGGTCCTTATTGTTTCTGAAACGATGGTTTAAGATTTCAGATAGGCTTAATCTTTCTATAAAAGAGAGGGATACACTCCATCCTCTGAAAACAATAAAAATGTGTCATGCTCCTCCAGTTATATAATCATGCTATACCCCAACTGCAACAACCTAAAAAAAAAATAGCTTAACAAATGTTCAGCCTATTATTGCCTAAAGACTTTGTGCAAGATAATGATAACATGAATCAGCTCTCCATTGAAGTATGTTTTATTTTCAAAGAATTGGGAGAGTGTAATTAAAATAAATAGCTTTTACATTATACCAAGGATGCCTTGAATTGTTCTAGCAATATTAAGAAAGGTCTTCTTATTGCTTTGTAATTGTGTACAGATAGTCTTCGACTTACAACAGTTCATTTAGTGACCATTCAAAGTTACAACGGCACTGAAAAAAGTGACTTATGACCATTTTTCACACTTACGACCACTGCAGCATCTCCATGGTCATGTGATTTATATTCGGATGCTTGACAACTGACTCACATTTATGACGGTGCAGTGTCCTGGGGACATGTGATCCCCTTTTGCGACATTCTGACAAGCAAAGTCAATGAGGAAGCCATATTCACTTAACAACCGTGTTGCTAATTTAAGAACTGCAGTGATTCAGTTAACAAATGCGGCAAGAAAGGTCATAAAATGGGGCAAAACTCACTTAACAACTTTCTCCCTTAGCAATATAAATTTTGGACTCAGTTGTGGTCATGGGTTGAGGACTATCTGTACTTGATTAGATCAGAAACGGACCGGGGCATTTTGTTTTCTTTTGGACAGTTATTTTTTGGAGAGGTACAATTCTGGTTAATAGTTTTCAAGGACTGTATGAATCAGTTTAAAATTAATTAAAGCTCAGTTGTGACTTGAGCTAGATGAATTTATTCTGAAACATTGCACTTAAAAGAACACCTAAAGGTTTACTTCCCCCCCCCCTAACTTGATGGATACTCTCCATTTGCTGTTCCTGAGTTTTTTGAAGTCTGAAACTGAAAATGCAAATGGTACTCTCACTGTGTACACCAGATTTTGCCACCTAATATAGACCTCAAATTGTCAAATAGTAGAGCTAGCTCTGCCTGTAATTTAGCAGTGAGTACGTATCAACATTTTTGGAAATGATTTTTGTTTTCCATAAATTACATTTCGAGAGTGGCTATTTTATGAATATTTTTCCTTCTATTTTATTATCATGCCAAAATGTTTGGTATATAACAAGCTGTTTTAAAGTCTGCTTTATGAAAATGCAATTAGTGCATAGGTGATCTTATTAAAGATGTATAAAAATTGTTACAGAATACCAATCTTACCATCCTTTCTATTAAATAAAGCCACACTCCAGCTTGTTAACCTTAGTAATTAAAGAATCAATGTATGTAGAATTATGCAAATCATGCCAATGTTTACCGTGATTTTTAATTTCAAAATACAGTAATATTTGTATAGGTCATAAATAGCATTTATAGTTTGTGTCCAGACTCATTTAGAAGTAGAATTGTTCAAACAGAATTATATTTTTTGAAATGCTGGGAAAAGCAGATCTTTATTTCCTTTCTATTTCTGAATCAGTAACATCAGTTGCATTCCAACTTTGAATAATTGTACAATCTACTGCAATAGTATCTGTCTAGAAGTCTTTCTTAGGTGTTATAGAAATTTCAGTGCTCAGAAAGGCTGTTAGGAAAACTGAGATTCTAGTACCATGACGAGGAACTTATTGTTGTAAAACGTAGTGCTGTAAAAACAAATGGAATAATGTATTTCCTTTGCTTCTGGTATCTCCATCATTTCCATAATAATATTAGTGCCTTTTGAAACTAGAAATGCTAGAAACTAGCACAAGACATTCATTCAAACAAAGCCATAATTTTGGAGGTTTTTTTCCCAATGTTTCATGAAGTTTCACACTCTAAAGCAGGGGTGTCAAACTCAAGGCCCGGGGGCCGGATCCGGCCCACGGGGTGCTTAGATCCAGCCTGTGGGGCTGTCCTGGAAACAACGAAGGACTGGCCTGCGGTGCCTCTGCCAGCGAAAATGGAGCTCGAGAGGGCCATATGCGGCTCTCCCGAGCTCCGTTTTCAATAGCAGAGGGTTGCAGGAGGCTGTTGCAGCTGAAAACGGAGCTTGTGAGGCCCGCCTGCAGCTCTCCAGAGGTCCGTTTTCACTGGCAGAGGGTTGCAGGAGGCCGTCCCAGCCAAAAACGGAGCTTGGGAGCCTGTTTTCACTGGCAGAGCACTCGGGCCACCACAGGCATCCCCGACACGAGTGACGTCAAGCTGGCCATGCCCACCATGTCCATGCCCCCCCCCGCCTTCCAAGGTCAAACCCAACCCTGATGCGGCCCTCAATGAAATCGAGTTTGACATCCCTGCTCTAAAGGAAGATAAACGTACCATACATGAATAGAACAATTATTTTTAGCTGGATTTTGCTGTACCAATAACCAATTCGTTGACTTTTTAAAAACACCACTACCAGCTCCTTTGTATGCTCAACACACAAAGACACATGTTACCTTTTCTTCCATTTTCAGGAAATGAAATTCATTTAATTTGGAAAATCTGGACCCCTTTTACCTTATAAGGAAGTTTGATGCATTTCAATTAGACTTTTCTTAATTCCTTTATTGGATTGGTTGGATGAACTCTCCTAATTATGTCTTCTATCCATTCCACACACCATTGTCTATTTGACAAAATAACTGTTGGTATTCTACAGTTACTGTATTATGCTGGAGTGAACAGCTTGTTATAGAAATAGGTGAAATACCCCCTGCACCAAATGAAGAAATACACTGTTCATATGAATGAAATTGGATCCTGATGACATCAGTGGGAATGCAGTTCCCAGAATCAGTGGGAAATTATTTTATTTATGGTGCAAGTAGACAAAAACTGTGGTTCATCAGCTCCCGACTCAATTTCTCACTATTTCTCACAACTGATAAGATCCGTCTGGGGTTTCTCAGAGTGGCCAAAAGGCTGTGATGATTTCATCATTTTGTTTGTTTAATGATCACGGATCATTCATTCATTCATTCATTCATTCATTCATTCATTCACATCCCACCTTTATTATTTCTACAAATAATTCAAAGTTGCAAACATATCCAGCACACTTTCTCCTACTATTTTCCTCACAACAACTCTGTAAGGTGGGTTGGGCTAAGAGAGACTGACTGGCTCAAAGTCACCCAGCTGGCTTGCATGGCTAACGTGAGACTTGGGTTCACCATCTCCCGCTTTCTATCCTGGTGCCTTAACCACTAGACAAAACTGGTTTATTGTCCTCGTGATTCTTTGTTTACAGTGCCTAGTGAAGTATCTGAGGCAGAAATTCATATGGAACTATGCATCTTTTTCCCCTGATCAAAATCTAGACATCGCAGCAAAAATGCAAAACTCTTTCTGGGGTCCTGAATATTTGAATGGCACCCTTGTTCATTTTGCAGTGCCTTCCAACTTGTGCAGATATTATTATTTTTTTAAAAAAAGTTTACTTCCAGTTTATAATTGGAATTGTTATTCAAAGAAGACATGATTCATGTGCGGAAATATTAAATAGCATGTTTTAAAGATGAAAGCATTGTTTCACATTCTCTAAAAATATTTAATAAGCAGATACAAATTTTCCATCTGGCATTTCTCTGCTTGAAAGCTTGTCTGTCACAGTAGGAATTAAAAATGACTTTCCAAAAGGCCAGTGATGTCTTAGGGACATACAAAGATCTTTATCTTTCTCAAAATAATTCTAAAATATTAGATTAGAAGCCAACTGTTGTGCAAAAATTATAGATTCTTTATTAGGAAACTGCATATGAAATCTAAAAATACGGATTTGTCTCTGTACTACGTATCTCATGTATCTTGGAATAAAGACTTCAGTATTGATGTTATATCAAAAATAAGTTTTGAATTTAAACATTGAAATTCAAAACTCTCAGAGTTTTTGATAGAAAGGTTAGGACCTCCACCTTCTATTGCAAGAATTTGCAGCTCTGAGTGTGCATATTGCAGAACAGGTATATTTCCTTTGCCTATCAAAATATCACTAATGAAATCATCAAACACCTTTGAGAATCCACATTGCTTATTAAGGTGCCAGATAGATTGGGCTTGTTCCCATAATTCCCAGGAAAGTTGAAATCCCAGGGATCTGAAGGTTTATAGAACTAATTACGGTGATCTGATGGAGCAGTAAATTTATTGTTTGTTTGAAAATGGCCAGGTTATAGGTTTTTATTTTATTCATTTGGATCACTCTATGTTCATACAATGCTATCAGCATATATGGTGTGTTCAGTAATTACCTGGTCAAATACTTTTTTACTCCTGCTCTTTATCTATAAAGAAAAGGTTTTACTTACCTTTAATTAATTTCTCAAAGGTGTTTCAATAGTTGCACAGAGTAACCACAAATTAAGAATAATGTTTAGAAAAACTATTTTATCTCTGGTAATATATAGAAATATATGGAATGCAACTGTTGGTGCTAAACTCTAGTTTGTTCCTGATAAGACCCTTTACTGGCTGATTTCTGATAATGATTTATGAGAATTTTAGGATTTGTTTTTTTATCTTGTGCTTTTTCAGAACAAAGCATAAGGTTACAGACTGTAACTGAATTAACATTCTGGAAATATTCCAGCAGCATTCTGGTTGAATTAAAGATGACTTTGTGCTGTCTGTAATTATATAAAATAGGCTAAATCAACAAGTAGGTAAACATGTCTGTTTGTTTTATAACTCTCTTCATTATGATATACTCATCATTAAATTACATTTCCCTTTACAAATGGATGCAGATAATTTTTGGAGGATAAAAACTTAGTTGTTTCAACTCCATGGTTGATATAAACACTTGTATTTATACATTGACATTCAATTTGTTTCCTCTTATTTTAGAGGACGGGAAATGGGAAAATGTATGTTTGTCTGCTAAAACTATGAATTCTTATAAATCTTTTGTGATGAAGTCATCTTATTGGTAGGTGTGTGCGTGCGTGCGTGTGCGTGTGCGTGTGCGTGTGTGTGTGTGTGTGTAAAAATTGTTTCACTTCTGCAGCGACCCAGAATCAGCTGGGTTGCTTTTATAGATGCCTATAGAAAATATAACTCTGAAAGGTAGACACGGTCTTACCACATTGAAGTTAGTTAGCTACACAAATTCTGTAAGTCTTATCTTATTTGGACTGTGACAATATACTTCCCAAATTCTATGCCAAGGTAAAGACAAACAAAACATGAAATCTGTTGCAAATATTTTTTTAAAAAATGCAGTGCAGTAAAATTCACAATAGATTTAGCTGTTTAGAATCTGGATAAGCTGAGGTTGTAAAATGCTTGAATTGTCTCTCATGTTGACAAGACAGTCCTTAAGCTGGCTTGCTAAAAGGAGAATGTTTCTTACCCCTTCTTACCCCATGCACAGATGCGTGGATTCTTTTTCATGCTTCTTTCTTTAAAGTTATTTGAATTAAAATTATTGCTTTACTTATAGCAATAGCACTTGGACTTATATACCACTTCACAGTGCTTTTACAGCCCTCTCTAAGCGGTTTACAGAGTCAGCATATTGCCCCCAACAATCTGGGTCCTCATTTTACCGACCTCGAAAGGATGGAAGGCTGAGTCAACCTTCAGCCTAGTGAGATTCGATCTGCCAAATTGCAGACAGCCAGCAGTCAGCAGAAGTAGCCTGCAGTACTGCATTCTAACCACTGCGCCACCACGGCTCATCCACTGTCAGTTATTCTAATACTTCCAGTTTTATCCTTAAGCTATTGTTTAAATGAAGCTTTTTACTTTAACATGTTCTTTTAGTTAGCATTACTGTTGTATACTTACTGCCTATCCCTCTAAACCTTTACCTTTAGACTTTCTCTTAGGTTGCTTTGATGCTTTGTCCTGATTAATTACCCTAATAAAGATGGATCTGAACTGGCCTTGTCTGATCTGTAGATTCAGATTCTGAGATCTACAGTCTGAACACATCAGTTGGGTGCCAAATTTGTAGATAGCTGTTGTACATGAAAAAAACAGAACCAAGGATTAGGCTGTCAATTAATTTGAAAAGTTCTGTTCTTTCCATTACAGCATGTCATTTTCTCTGTGTATTTTTGTTTTTGTTTTTAGTGCAGATGATGGGATGTACAAGGGCAAAGAGCAAAATTAAGGATTTCCGGTATAACTGACTTGCTTTGTCCATCTAGTCTAAGCCATTATTTCTTTTTTTAAAAGTACAGGTGGTCCTCGACTTACAACAGTTTGTTTAGTGACTGTTTAAAGTTACAACAGCACTGAAAGAAGTGACTTATGACCGTTTTTCACACTTACAACCATTGCAGCATTCCCATGGTCATGTGATCAAAATTCAGATGCTTGGCAACTGTCACATATTTAAGACGGTTGTAGTGTTTCGGGGTTATGTGATCACCTTTTGCGACCTTCTGACAAGCAAAGTCAATGGGGAAGCCAGACTCAATTAACAACTGTGTTATTAACTGCTCTGATTCACTTAACAACTGTCTTGCTTAACAACAGAAATTTTGAGTTCAGTTGTGGTCATAACTCAAGGACTACCTGTACCTCTAAGTTCTACTAGCCAGATTCAGACATTGCATGTAGCTGCATACAAAAAAAACACTTTATGGTTTTAGTGTCATGTGTGAATCCAGCCAGGGAATGTCCTGCTTGCTTCTTATTTGAAGGAAAGAAAAAGTAAATTATTGGGGTTTGGAAGGATTAGAAACTGCAGAAGGAAATCTTCAATCTACACATCAAAAAATGAGTTTTGCTGAAATTAGGGTCGCAGAGGATCAATCACACTGTCATGGCTATCATCTTGATTTTTTTTTTTTATAAAATCATATCCTTTAGATCAGCGGCCCCCAACCTTTCTGGTACCAGGGACCAGTTTTGGAAGAAAAATGGCCTTCCATGGTTCGGTGGGGAGGGGCTGGCCGCTTGCACGGCCCGGTTCCTAACAGGCCAAGGACCAGTACCAATCCATGGCCCCGGGGTTGGGAACCCCTGCTTTAGATACTTATGATTGCTACAGGTGGTCCTTGTTTAACTACCATTCATTCAGTGACCATTCAAACTTATGATGGTGTTGGACTATTACTTATGACCTGTCCTAGCAGTTACGATGTTGCAACATCCTGCAGTCACATGATTACCATTTTGCCAGTCCCCTACAAATCAGTGGGGAAGCCAGCAAGAGGCTGCAAATGGCAGCCATGTTAAGTCCTCACTTAACAATCCACTGTGTTTTGCTTAATGATGACAATCAGAAGTACTGGAATTGTTGCAGCACAGTTACATGACATTATGCTTTATGTTTGTGTCACTTAGCAACAAAAATTCCAGTCCCGATTTACTGTTGCTAAGTGAGAATTACTTAATATATATTACAGTTCTCCATATAAAGTTCTGTTTTTATTGGCACCCATTTTTGCAGACAAAAAATCCCATAAAGCTAAGCAATATGTGTGCTATTTCTGTGTAATCTTGGCCTGCCCATTAAAAATTTTTTTTTATTGCATTTGCCTTTTATTTGTTACATTATTGGCAGCTCATCTCAGTATGGAGACATTAGTGGCAATAGAATTTTATAATCAGAAAAAAGTTTGAAGTTGAGTCTCCTTCCTTAGGCTTGTGACAAAATTAATTTTCTTGATTTGGAAGAGTTATTTGGAGCACTGAGTTGATGAAATTTACTTAACTACGCTTTTCTGGAGGCAAAATCCTATGAACATCTTGACAAGTGCGTTATGTAACTCCAGAAACTAAAAATCTATGGATAAATGTTGGTCTAAGATAATAAAATCCAGCCAATTATTTCTTGGCTAAAAAAAGGAAGAAAAACCCATAGTTACATGGCAGACTCTTACTGTGTCTCCCTTTCTTTCTGTTTAGTTTAAATTTTTCAGTCTTGTACAACATTTATATTTTAAGCTGTGTATTAAAAATGAAATGATATAATGACTCCAAAATTGTGGGGATAATTATTTTTGAAAAATCAAATTCAAGATAACAAAGAAAAATTTGGGATTTCCCCCCTTCCTGCAACATTTGTGTATTGATTTCAGAACAGAACCATAAGGAAACTTTGTAAATTGGTTTTCATATATTGTCTAAGAGAGCGTTTTGATTAATGGAAGCTTGATAACAAGCTTTATTTTATGCTTGTTTGGAGTTGCTAAAAACGGTGGTTTTGTGATTATGCTGCAGATCTGTCTTGTAATTCAGGCTTAGATACCCTCTGGAGCTGAACATATTTGGAATTTTTAGAAATTCTTAGATGCTCTGACAATGTGACTATCAAGGTCTGCATAAGGGTGGACAACACATCAAAGACTCTATTGAGGTTGTCCTTAGGATAACATCTTTGGTTCCCCCCCCCTGCGTAGGTGAATATATTTCATGTTCATGGTGTTCATGGATATGCTGTGCTAGTTTACTGCCTGTCTGTTCTACATAGTGGTTGTCACAGTTCTAATACTGTATGTTGTAGGTGGTTCCTGTTTTTTGTTCTTCTTGAGTTACAGGATCTTTTGGTTTATTTAAGATGTTTTGGAAGGCTTTAGTAGTTGGTTTGTGTGCTATGGTTGTGTCGGTCATGAACACTAATTAGTAATCAGAAGATGCCATGAAAACTCCTTATCTCACAATACATTGAAAGACTCAACTACAGTTTCAACTGGAAATCTGTGAGCCTTCTGGATCAAGCTAAATCCAAAAAACGTTAGGGAATTCCTGGGAACTTGGCATTCGGAGAAATCAGCTATCAATAAATACATAGAACTAAATATTTACACTCCGTTTGACAGAAACAATAAAAACTGAAAAGGAAAGAAAAAGACCAGAATACATTTTCTCCAGCAGCCAACACCCAGATGAGCAGGGATTAACACCAGAGGAAGAATCAAACAGAAAAAAGTGTCCAAATCAATGAACAACCAAGGAGGAAAACGCCCATCAAAACTGGCAGAGTAAATTACAATTATTACCAGGCAGCATACCCCACATTCATTTGTGCTAATGATGTTACCTAGTTGGGTAATGAAATGTCTGCAAGAAAACAACCAAACTCAGACCGCACCAAGGATCCTACAGATTTACCTTGAGCTACAAATATTCTCTTCTATTGACATTATGAATATGAACTATAAAACAAAATTTAATTAATATAGTTGAAATAAAACAAATCCTTAAAATAATTAACCATTACAGCTTAATGAGATATGTGTTTTACCATTTTGCTAAATACGGTTTTCCCTTCTGCTATTTTGATTTCTTCTTTCATGAATGGACATTTACCTCAAGCAGTAACTGCCTCAAAATAACTAACAGCCTTAAGACTTTCTCAACAGCGGGGGACATAGCAGAGAAAGGTGAAGAAATGTTTCCATTTCCTCCAAACGTTGTTTTCTCAAGATTGCCACTGCTGAAAAACAAAGGTGACTTTCTCTGTCCATGTCACAACCACAAGGAAACTAATTCTCCCTGCGGCATTTTTATAGATAGGTAGATGGGTTTACCTCCATTTGTAAAGTACAGGTAGTCTTCAACTTATGACCACAATTGAGAGCAAAATTTCTGTTGCTAAGCAGGATGGTTCTTAAGTGAGTTGCACCCCATTTAATGATTTTTTTTGCTAGAGTTGTTAAGCGAATCACTGCAGTTGTTAAGTGAATCATACAGTTGTTAAATGAATCTGGCTTCCCCCTATTGACTTTGCTTGTTGTAAATCAGCTGGGAAAGTTACAAATGGTGATCACATGACCCTGGAAGAATGCAACTGTCACAAATACATGCCAGTTGCCAAGCGCCCAAATTTTGATCACGTGAACATGCTGCAATGGTCTTAAGTGTAAAAACTGGTCAAAAGTGGTTGTTTTTTCAGTGCCGTTATAACTTTGAACAGTCACTAAACAAATGTTTGTAAGTCGAGGGCTACCTGTATATTGTTTTTCGTTGTCTTTCATATTGACACTGTCATTATCTGCTGTGATTTGGCTGGAAAAAACCCATGCAAATAACCTTTTATATCATTAGATGGTTTCATCAGGCACAGATTTACAAGCTAAAATCTCAGAATGCTTTTTTCCTCCATAAATGTCCTCTCATCTCCTTTTAAGCTCTTCTGTCATCTGCTATTCCTCACTCTGACAGATTGTTAACCTGTACCACTCTCTTGTTTTCATGCAACCTTTTCTTGCTCATGGACAAATTAACAACACAAATAGGGGGGGGCTGCACACACCCCTTTATTGACCCATTTTTCCTTTGTTCTCATATTTCCATCTGGATGTAAAATTATCAGCAAATAGGAAGGGAGTTGGAACCGAGGAAAGATCCTTCAATCATGTATTAAAGCTACTAAACCATATTTCTGTCTCTACTGTTAGTAAATCAGTGGTAGGATTCAAAAAATTTTACTACCAGTTCTGTGGGTGTGGCTTTGTGGGCGTGGCGTGGCTTTGTGGGCATGGCAGGGGAAGGATACTGTAAAATCTCCATTCCCACCCTACTCCAGGGGAAGGATACTGTAAAATCTCCATTCCCTCCCCACTCCAGGGGAAGGTTACTGCAAAATCCCCATTTCCTCCCGATCAGCTGGGACTCGGGAGGCAGAGAATAGATGGGGACGGGGCCAGTCAGAGGTGGTATTTACCGGTTCTTCGAACTACTCAAAATTTCCGCTACCGGTTCTCCAGAACTGGTCAGAACCGGCTGAATCCTACCTCTGTAGTAAATCCACTTTTATTCACATGGTGACAGTGGGGGCAGGCAGGTCATCTGAAACCATTTTCTTCAAAATTTTGATCAGTGAGTCTGATAGCTAATATGGCACCTTGTACAAGTTCTGTACAATATAAGTTTTGAATTTCTTACGTAGCAAAAAGCTGAATTGCCACTGGGATCAATATGCCAAAAATATGACATGTTAGTGGCAGAGCTCTTTGGGGCATTCTGAGTCACATAAATTGTGTGAGTTTCATATTCAACCATTGGATGAAAAATCACTCTCAGTTGTTTAAAGCACATCACCTGCTCTATATGCAGATCATTAATATTCTAGACAAGCTTTTTTAATATTATAAATAACGTGATAAACTTTGTTTTGTTAATATTTATTTGAAGCAATTGTTCTCTAAACTAATAACTTAAGATCTATAGTGCACAACTCATGGCATTTAAACAATGATGTTATTGTAAATGTTTTATCACTGACCCTCTGCTTCCCACAACTCATAACTATGATATTAACATTTGATATAAAATTCACATAGATATAGGGCAAGCATATATCCTCACTGAACCCTTTCTTACCTGCTGAATTAGATAATACAGATATTCTCACAGTGTGTTTATATTTCATATTTCTAAACTGCCATCTCGGTCCAACAGATAATTTAAAATAAATATATAAATTATACTTAATCCTTACATCCTGCAACAATACCTCTAACACCATACAACATCAACATCTGCCTATCCCAGGTCTTTGGGAAGAACTTGATGGGTGGATAAAAATGCCAAATCCGGTCTGAACATCTGGCTGACTGTGTGACTGAACAATTATAATTAATAATACAATTTATAATTTAATTCCAAAGTAATGAGCCACGGTGATGCAGTGGTTAGAGTGCAGTACTGCAGGCTACTTCTGTTGATTGATGGCTGTCTGTAATTTGGCAGTTCAAATCTCACCAGGCTCAAGGTTGACTCAGCCTTCCATCCTTCTGAGGTGGGTAAAATGAGGACCCAAATTGTTGGGGGAAATATGCTGACTGTGTAAACCGCTTAGAGAGGGATGTAAAGCACTGTAAAGCGGTATATAAGTCTAAGTGCTATTGCTATTGTTAAATTACAGGAAGCAACTTTATCTTTTAGTTTATATATGTGGATTGATTGATATTGACAAAAGCTACATATAGATCAGACTCGGGCTTTTCAGTATGCTTTTTCACTGGATGATTTAATATTAGTTACCAATTAATTCTAATGACTTAAAACTATTTTAAGCTATTCTCCAAAGCACAGGGCAGGACAAGAAGCAATGGATGAAAATTAATCAAGGAGAAAAGCAACCTAGAACTAAGAAGAAATTTCCTGACAGTTAGAACAATTAACCAGTGGAACAACTTGCCTCCAGAAGTTGTGAATTCTCCAACACTGGAAGTTTTTAAGAAGAGATTGGACAACCATATGTCTGAAATGGAATAGAGTTTCCTGCCTGAGCAGGGGGTTGGATTAGAAGACCTCCACGGTCCCTTCCAACTCTGTTATTCTATTCTATTCTATTCTATTCTATTCTATTCTATTCTATTCTATTCTATTCTATTCTATTCTATTCTATTCTATTCTATTCTATTCTACTCTACTCTACTCTACTCTACTCTACTCTACTCTACTCTACTCTACTCTACTCTACTCTACTCTACTCTACTCTACTCTACTCTATTCTCTTTAAATTCAGCTTGTTTTTCTGGCAGGATGCTCTCTGAGTCCACTGATGTTCGGCATAGATTTTAGTGATGGCACCATGGGTTATAATTGGCAGGCAGTCTGTTGCCCTCTGAAAAATAAAAACACTTATCGCTGGGGCCTAACATTCAGGAAGTTAGTTGAGCTGCCGGCTAATGTAAAAAGTGAGGCCAGGATTGGGGCTCATCACTCACTCAGGGAGGAATGGCATCCACTTAAGTGCCTTACTAGATTTCAGCTGGCTTATCACTTTAGATGCCTCTAAATAGCCCAGCTTTTTCTACTAGGAGGGGGATTCTACTGAGGATTTTTCTGCTGTACTTCTACTCTAGGGAAATGCAGTTTCCACACTTCCAAACCGGAGGTGGGTTCCTACCGGTTCAGACTGGTTCTATAGAACTGTTAGTAACATGGCGGCGTGGGTCGCTGGAACCAGTAGCGACCCACACCTGCCACGCCCCCGAGCTGGTTCTCTTGGCGGCGCCATAGGTGCCACCATCTTGGTTTTTTTGGTACTGTGCATGTGCGCACATGAAGCGCGCCCGCGCATTGCGTCCCTGAGCAAACCGGCAGTAAGAAAATCTGGAACCCACCCCTGTTCCAAACCATAGTGGTTCCTCACTCAGGAAGTCACTGAGCACAGTTTTCAGAATAAGCTAGGATAACCATCCAAAGACTGTTGCATTTGGTTGGTCTTCCTAATTGTTACTGCACCTTTTTTTTAATGCATCCTCCCCTCCTTCAGTTTTAGGGAGGGAGTGTTTTTTATTCATACTATTTTGGTCTTTGGTATATTTATTTAAAATTTATTGGCAAACCTGCATAGGTTCCTCATAAAAAGAATCCTGGATCTCTATCTTTTTATTCTCTCGTATAAGGCAAACAGAATTGGACTTGGGTCTTAAATTAAGCTGTGCACTCTACCTCGCACACCTTCTTGGCAGTGTTCTTGTTTGTTAATATGAGCCAAGAATATCTTTGCCGAAATACTATATTTACATTGTTTGATTAATATGTACGCGCTGATGATTTCACAAGTGCAAACTATATTTAGATTTGTGTGTAAACTTTCACATCCCAGTTAGCAGCCTGTGTATTTTGCACTACAGTAGTCTTTAAATTCTCAATGTATTAATTTGATTAAGCTTCAAGTAAATCTGAACCTTTGTGTTTAAATACTCCCCTATCAGCTATCTGCTTACTTTGACTATTTCTAATGCAAAACAGCATTCCATATGTTTCTCCACAACAAGTTAATAGGCCTTTCTCAAGAATTGTGCCTGGTTTTGAGCATATTTTTCTTAATGTTGAAGCTTTTTATCATTCTGGCATCTCCTCAGAATTTGCTTTTCAGTTAACTTTTCCTCCCTTTTCCTGTGGCATTTAGTAGATAATGTTTCAACTCAGGGATAGGCAATATACCTGTATACCCGTGGGCATCTGCTACAAACCAAGAAGTTGAAAAAAAACTGACAAGTTGTGCATTGTGATATCACAGACAAACTCTGGCCTTTTGTATTTGAATTCCGACATTGGATGCATATGACATACATATATTTCATCGGTTGCTCCTCCCTTGCCCGTCCACCACTGTCATCCAGGCATAGATACTGTCTTTAACACTTAACCAAATCCTTCCCCCTCCTCCTGGCTTTTACATTTTTAAGGTTCTTTTAAATCAATAATATGGACAATAAATCAAATGCTGGAACAATAAATCAAAGCATCTTTTTTCTAACATCATCTTTACATCGCTGAATGCTTTAGGTACACAAAGGCTACCTGAATAATCTTTAGGTACACAAAGGCTACCTGAATAATCTTAGAAAACAAAACTGGGACAGTATTGCAACCCAATATTTACTTAGGAAGCATGCCAAGAAGCTAAAAGCTAAAGTGGTGGGCAGCAACCTTACCCTTCATCTAATTAATAATGTTTTGTCATTGATTTTACCTACCATGTGGCCATTTGCAAATCTCTATTCAGAGATGGCAGTCTTCCCCATCAACTAAATTGGGGTCAAGCTTTCTCGAAGGGTCAGTAAAAAGACCCCGTGACAGTAGGATAAAAAGAAGAAAGAAATGGTTCTCATTAGAGCTGCCAGACCACAAAGGTAGTGAGTTATCAATTATATTAAAATCTCCCAGAAAGACTCCAGGTATGCTATATAGTCAGGAAACAGGACAGGGAGTTGATATGAGTGATCTTTTTGTTAATTGGTCTTCAAAGTCAATAGGAACCTTACAAGTATGTGATGATACCATAGGAATTGAGGGTCTCACATTTCACTCTGTTCTGAAGGGGAAGAGCTAGGAATTGGGAGAGATGGCTTTTACTTCAGACAGGTATCTGAACCCTAAAAGAGATAATTCCACTGGAAGAACAAAAGTACCATGTCTGAGAAACTGATTTACAATTGAATGTTGTTGACTTGATTCTAAGGCATCTAGGAACACAGAACTGGGACTGCTAGTTGATCCCCAGAGCCCCTGCCTTAACAGAAGGATCTGGTATCAGTTGCCTTCCCTTGGCTCTGCTTGGTGAACTGCAGAGTGTTCTATTTTCTCTACAGATATCTTTGGATTTAATTCTCCTTTTTCCCAGGGCCATATTGTGTACATGGGGGCCAACATGTGCAAAACTGGGCTCCGAGTATATGAACACGTGCAAACATAGTGCCAAACCTCCAGACTGAGATAATTTGATTCCTAGCTAACATCTTAACTCTGGGGCTTCTCTTTGCATTTTTTTCCCCAGAGGGTGCTGTTAGAGTACTAAATTCCATTATTTTAAGAGAGTGCATTTCAATGTGTTTGTTTATTGAGCCAAATCTAGGAATGAACTCCATCAATGTTTTAGCATTTTAGAGCCAACATTTTTGTTTTTCCCTCTCTCATGCATGCCGACTCCCTCCCTTTCTTCAAGAAATCTTGGCCCTGGGATTGTTTCTGTTCTCCACAGGCACCAGATGAAGCTCTGTACAGCTGATGGGTTCAGAATACACAGGGCGAGACCTGAAAGTCATTTTGTATGTTTATACTTTACAAGAACACAACAAACAAGAAATCCGAGAATACCTTGTACTATGTGGATTCCATTGTGGAAGAGAATCTGCCTAGTTATAAAGTTCTTCGGGTTTCATGATTGATATTTAGCTATCAGCCATTTTGCTTTCAACCTTGAAAGCCAGCATACAAAAAAAGAGTGTTATGTGCTCTTATTAAGTAAGTAATTTATTTCTGTGCCCTGGAACAATATGTAATGTATGTAGGCAATGAATTCTTCAGGTCCGAATTCACAGAATTAATTTGGCTCCTTGTAAATGTCAGATCAGATGGGTTATGCAGAAGCTGTAAAAATCACAGAGACTTAAAAGTTGGAAGAGGCCATTTAATCATTGACTCCAACCCTCTGCTCAGTGCAAGGATCCAAATTAAAGCATCCCAGACAAATGGCTGTCTAGCCTCCGCTTGAACACCTGCGGTGGAGAGCCAAGCACCTGTCTGGATAATTGATTTGACTGTCAAACTGTTCATACTGCTCAGAAACATTCAATGGCAATCTGTCTTCCTGTGACTTAAATCCATTATTCCATGTCTAGCACTTTGGAATGAGAGATAATGGGCTTCTTCTCTGTGGTGTACTTTCAGATATTTGGAAATGTGATTGTGTCCCCTTTTTTCAGCTCTTCTCAAGATTAAACATACCTAGCTCTTTATTTTTCCTCTCATAGGGCTTAGTTTCAAGTCCTTAGATCATCATAGAATCATAGGGCTGGAAAGGA
Source organism: Thermophis baileyi (assembly GCA_003457575.1). Classification (NCBI taxonomy): domain Eukaryota; kingdom Metazoa; phylum Chordata; class Lepidosauria; order Squamata; family Dipsadidae; genus Thermophis; species Thermophis baileyi. Next base: position 419,245 of record QLTV01001472.1, read on the forward strand.
TCTTGGAGGTTTTCTAGTATAACTTCTGGCCCAAAGCAGGAATCCTTATACCAGGAGTGTCAAACTCAAGGCCCAGGGGCAGGATCCGGCCCACAGGGTGCTTAGATCTGGTCCGAGGGGCCACCCTGGAAACAGAGAAGGATTGGCCCGCAGTGCCTCTGCCAGCGAAAACGGAGGTTGGGAGGGCTACATGAGGCCCTCCCGAGCTCTGTTTTCTCTGGCAGAGAGTTTCAGGAGGCCATCGTAGCCGAAAACGGAGCTCGCAAGGGCCGTGGGCGGCACTCCCCAGCTCCGTTTTCTCTGGCAGAGGGTTGCAGGAGGCCGTTGCAGCCGAAACGGAGCTTGGGAGCCCGTTTTTGCTGGCAGAGCGCTCGGGCCATCACAGGCGCCCCCGACATGAGTGACGTTGAGCTGGCCATGCCCACATTGGCCGTGCCCACCCCGGTCCCCCAAGGTCAAACACAACCCTGATGCGGCTCTCAGTGAAATCGAGTTTGACACCCCTGCCTTATACCATCATGGACAAAATGGTTGTCCAGTCTTTTCTTGAAATCTTTCAGTGATAGAATACCCACAACTCTGGGTGGCAAGCTGTTCGGATAGCCCTTCTTTATTGTCCTTTTCTGAATCCATTTCAATTTTGCTGAATTCTTCTTAAAGTGATAGTACTCAATGGGATGTCTGTCCAAATCACAAAAGAGCAGAATAATTGCTTTCCATGATCTGAAACTTACATTTCGTTTTGAAAATTATATTTCTTTTTATTCAGCCTAAATGTCATTCAGATCCAAATCATTCTTTTGGCCCTTACTCTGTTTGCAGTCCACCACTTTCCAAGATCTTTTTGACAAGTGCTACTACTAAATAGTAACAGTGTAACCCATTCTTAACTTGCATAGTTTATGTTTGTTTCTTAAGAACTTTGCATTTGTCCTTGCTAAATTTCATTTATTTGTTATTTACAGTCCATTTTACCAACCTGTCAAAGCTTAGAATTTTATTTTAGTTTTCTATGGTTAAAAAAAAACCCCATTGTATTATATATACATTGTTCATCATTCCTTTCATTCCTTCATCTAAATCCTTACATATAGAAAAATACAGGAAGATTTGAAGAAACATTTTAAGACATTTAAACCAATGTTTCTCAACCTTAGTAATTTTAAGATATCTGGACTTCAACTCCCAGAATTCTCCAGCCTGAATGTTGGGAATTGAAGTCTATTGCCAAGATTAAGAAACATTGATCTAGAGCAGGGGTGTCAAACTTGCAGCATCACATTGTCGTCACGTGACGTATTGCAACTTTTCCCCCTTCACTACAATGGGGGTAGGCGTGGCAAGAGTGTGACGCATCCAGCCCGTGGGCAGCGAGTTTGACACTCCTGATCTAAACCAACAAATTGTTGATGTAGGAAGTACTAAATAAATCAATGTCTAAAATCTCCAACAGAAAATAGAGCTCATCATCTCTTTGCTAAGGATTCATGACAGGGACAATTATAATACTCTTATTAAGTTATACTAACCAATTTGCAGCCTGCTTCTTCAGACTGCTCCACTGCCAGAAAATTTCCTCCAAATGGTGATGAAATAACTCATTGGCAGCAATATTAACTCAGTGAAGGTTAGCTGGTTTGAAGCATGTTCAAATTCTTGTTCAACTCCAATGAACTCTTTCATCGAGGTTGAAGGGATGAAGAAGGAAAATTAAGTTTGGCTTAGGGAAAAGAGAGGCCATAGGGGAAGAAGCCAGGGGTGGGTTCTACTTACCTTCCCTACCGGTTCTGATCGTGACGGAAGTGCGTGTCGCGTCACGCAAAACACCCGGAAATTACCCTCTGCGCATGCGCAGAAGCCTTTGCGCATGCGCAGAAGCCTTTGCGCATGCGCAGAGGGTTATTTTTCAAGCCACGGCGACCGGAGGACCAGTTCGGGAGCGTGGACCGCCAGTCTTTGCTGCCAGTTCGGCGAGCGGCGGTAAATTTCCGCTACTGGTTCTAAAGAACCAGTCAGAACCGGCAGCAACCCACCTCTGGAAGAAGCATAGACTCATGTTAACTTGCTTTAGAAATCTGGACTGTGTAGTGCTGTGGCATGATGAGTTTATATGTTTAGAAGTGCTTACTTTTATTTCCATGTACAAGTGTGAAAGTTATGATCTGTCTGGCCTGTTTAGGCATCAACTGCTGTTGAGTTCAGTGAAATTTATATGCATGCATAATAACAGGATTGTGGTCAAAATCTGGAGAGACCCAATTTGGCTACTACCAGAATTGGCTATTATCCACATTTTTCCCTCCAGACTTTCAAGGAAAAGATGTAGTTTTTTTGTATAAATATATTATTGTTCTCCCTGATTTATTTTTGCTTGTTTTTCTCTTGTTTTTAAATGTATTATTTTTCCTGATGAATTTCTAACCAAGTCACAGAAGTTCTTAATCTTGTGTAGAAGAAAAGTTTAGTTTGTTCTTCTGCAAAAATTAAGAGTTCAGATTTATGCATGAAATGAATTTCTCAGCAATCATCTTTTACCTTTCCTTCTCTAGTAATCTGGTAGCAGGGGAGCTTTTCTTGATTAATTGTTAGAGACCAATTTAGTAAGTGAGAAATTGTGAATTTAATTTGTGCTGACTTTTCCGGCACTTTACAAATTGAGAGACGTTCTTTGTTCTAGTTAGTATGTTACTGTAAAGGGAGTTTTAAAAATCAGATGTTGAAGATGGACTGTTCTTCTCAGTATTTCTTATTTTTACAATTATGTATACTATTTTTATGTTCTGGAATCTCAGAACACTTAAATTAAGGTTTGAATAATTTACACATTTATATTAAATTGATTAATCAGTCAAAATTTACTCAACTGTAAATTATTTAATTATTATCTAATTTTTATAAGTGTAGACATTTTTTCTTTGATAAAAAGTATGAGTGAGAGAAACTAAAATAAAGCATAAACCCACCATAATAATTTGTATGGAGATTCTCAGTAATTCAAGTCATGGTTGTCCAAAGATGCTTTTCAAAAGGCAACAGGGCTTTCTTAGATTTTTTTTTTCCTTGAACACTTTTTGCTTCTCTTCCAAGAAGCTTCTTCAGTTCTGGCAGAATAGAATAGAATAGAATAGAATAGAATAGAATAGAATAGAATAGAATAGAATAGAATAGAATAGAATAGAATAATAGAATAGAATAATAGAATAGAATAGAATAGAATAGAATAGAACAGAACAGAACAGAACAGAACAGAACAGAACAGAACAGAACAGAACAGAACAGAACAGAACAGAACAGAACAGAACAGAATAGAATTTTTTATTGGCCAAGTGTGATTGGACACACAAGGAATTTGTCTTGGTGCATATGCTCTCATGGTGAAATGGTGAAGAATTGCAGGATTTATATTCCTTAGCAATAATTTGATTGTTGAGGCACCTAAACTATTCTCAGAGAGCTAATGACTGTCCTTCAGAGTGCTAACGACCAGATAACTGCTACAGAATATAAATCCTTCCATTCCGCACCATTCAGCCAGAACTGAAGAAGTTTCTTGGATGAGAAGCGAAATGTTTTCAAGGAAAAAAACCTAAGAAAGCCCAGTTGCCTTTTGAAAAGCACTTTTGGCGCCACCATCGTAACTTTAACAAAAATAGACATAAGGGATTTATGAATGAAACCCTATCAATAATGAATACTTTTACATAAGCTTTGTCTGAATTCCATTGGCCTCTTACAGAATGTGTTAATGAAATAAGCAATGTTAACAACTTTTATTAATTCATAGATGTATATAGTGCTATTATTTTTCATTTTTATGCAATATCTTTTTTAATCCTTCATGATACTATCAATTTAAATTCTATATTCACATATTCCACACTCTCTTTTAAACAGCCCAGTAGAATAACAAAAGTTTTTTTTGTTAACAATGTAGATAATTTATTTTAAAAATGAAACCCAATGTTCTGGTCAAAAGGGTTAATCATAGTTGAACTATAATTATCCAACTGAGTACAAATGTAAAACAATATTATTCAGTTTAGAGTGGAATCCAAAATCTGAACTGATATTTCATCCTCTGTTTTTATGTTTCATATTAATTAATGAAATTAATTAAATTGTACAAGCACACAAAAAAAGTAGCATTATTAACAGAATTGAGGAGCTACCATTATTAGTATCCATAGTTCATATTGCAGGGCTCAGTTTCCTGCTTGTTTAATTAGTAATATATTTTATCAGTTGAAAATTGCCTGTTATAGAATTACTTTAGCATGGGAACATTCTCCATTTTGGGTGGAGATAGCATCCAGGAATGGGTTGACCTCGTCTGTTCAGTTGATTGGACTGAATCTGTCAAAGTTGAAATGCCATGCCTCTGTTGTTAGGGCTTCCCAGCTTTTGACTCAGTCCTTCAGTCTGGACAGACGTGTCGAGAGTTTCTCCTCCAAGGTTGAATTTTTTCCTGGATGCTTCTTCACCAGCAGAATTAACAACTGTGAGTTCAACCAGCTGACTCCCCTCTAGGGCGGTTGAGTAGCTGGGATATCTCCAGCGACCAGGGTTTTGGCTCCAGTCGCTGGATAGGCTCCCCTGCTGCTAGGTTAGCAAGGACTACTGTCAATCTTGCCGCTAACCTAATCTGACATTCTGTGGAGCAGGAGAGGCTCCAGAACGATTGTGGAGCTTCACGCTCCCATTACACAGCAGGGGCAGCAAGTTGAGGAGCTTCGCGCTCCCGTGGACGGGGGAAGAGGTGATTTGTGGAGCTTCACGCTCCCGCTCTGTGGGCGAGTCAGGCGGCCATTACAGGAGTCCCGCGCTCCATGAAGAGGCTTGCCTGGAGACCCTGAGGAAGGCCTGAGACCAGAGGACAGGCGTTCAGATCAGTCACTACAGAGAGCCCATCAGGCGGCTGCCTGGGCAATCCGTTCTGCAACTGTGGTGTCCTTCTTTAACAGGGCCACATTGCTTTGGCTCCGCCAGATGCAACAAAAAATTCCGGCAGCAGATGCAAGAATGCATCAAAATCTCAACAAGATCATCGTGGCGGTCCAGTTTTCAGCGGACGCAACACTAAACTCGGCCCATTTTGCCTCTAAGACAATTGCATCCTCTGTAGCTGCTCGCCGCCTTCTCTGGCTGCGGCAATGGCAGGCAGACACCCGCCACAAGTGGCGCCTTGCCTCTGCTCCTTTCACGGGAGAGAAATTGTTTGGGGAGTCTCTGGAGCCCATGTTGGTGGAATCCAGAGACAAACGCAAGGTCTTACCTTCGTCGCAGGGGAGGGGTGAATTTTGTCCCTATCCTCCTGTCCGCCGCCCTTCCTTTCGGGGCCCCGATTCAGCTGCAGTTTTCTCCTGCTCGCAGGGGGTTTTCGGCCAGAGACAAACAGCACAACAAGACAGACTGGCTAGAGGTAGACCCTTTCCAGATAAACGGCCCTTTCGGGGAGGAGGAAGTCGTTCCTTTCATCTCCCCAAGTAACTGCACGTCCATACCTCCCATCGGGGGTTGCCTGGCCCTTTTTGCTGACCGATGGGAGGACATTACATTGGATGCTTGGGTCAGGGAGACTGTGCGATCAGGCCTCTCCCTGGAATTCCTCTCCACCACCACCCCAAGGTTTTTTATCCACTGCCCAGTCTCCAAAGACACCTCTAAAAGGGCCCTCATGGATTCAGCCACACAGCACCTGCTGGACATTCGAGCTATCCAGCGGGTTCCAGAGGGCCAATTAGGGCAGGGATTCTACTCGATTCTCTTTGTGGTTCCCAAGACCTCGGGCGGGTGGAGAGCTATTCTTGACCTCAAAAGACTGAACCACCATCTGGTATATAGGCGGTTCAAAATGCAGTCGCTTCAATTGATTCTTGGGGGCGTAAGAGAGGGCGACTTCCTTGCCTCAGTTTACTTAACGAAGGCCTACCTACATATACCTATTCTGCCCTTACATCAGCAATACCTTAGGTTTTGCTATGCAGGCACCCATTACCAGTATAGGGCCCTCCCATTTGGCCTTTCTTCTGTGCCTAGAGCGTTCACAAAGGTCTTAGCCACCTTGGCGGCCCATCTCAGGGCCAGACCCGTGCGTGTCCAATGATACCTGGATGATATCCTAATCCAGTCCTCTCTCCATCAAGCGAGTGAGGACCTCTAGGTAACGGTACAAGCACTTAGACACCACGGGTTCTCTATTAACATAGAGAAAAGCCACTTCACTCCTTCTAACCGCCTGCTCCATCTGGGGGCGGTTATAGATTCCCTTAAGTGCAGGGTGTATCTGTCCCAGGAGCAACAGGACAGTCTCAGGGACCTTGCAGGTAGGGTCCAGAGAGAACGCAAGGTGCCCTTAGCACTGCTATCAAAGCTCCTGGGCAAGATGGTGTCCAGCATTGCCATCACACCATGGGCACACCTGCACTCCAGAGACCTTCAATGGTTTCTTTTACTGTTCCAGAGGACAGGCAGGAGCAGCTCGACAGCCAGGGTCCAGGTTTCCAAGGAGGTCCTCCGTTCCCTCAACTGGTGGAGGTCTCTGGCTATCGCCAAAGGGTGCCTATTCCGAGAGCCTCAGCGACTAGCCTCTTCGGTTGGGGGGCGCACTTCCAATCACGGATGGCTCAGGGCCAGTGGAACCAGGGGGACCGGAGACAGAACATCAATTGGCTGGAGCTGCGGGCTGTTCACCTAGCCCTCCATCAATTTCGGAAGTCGGTTTCTGGCAAGCACATCTTGGTGCTCACAGACAATGTGGCCGCAAAGGCGCACATAAACCATCAGGGGCACCAGATCCAGGTCCCTCATGATGGAGGCCAGGAGGCTGGGCCTCTGGGCAGAGAAACATCTCCTGTCCATATCTGCGGAGCACATCTCTGGGGTGTGCAACATGCAGGTGGACTGGCTCAGCAGAACAGTCATCGACCACGCGGAGTGGTGCCTGCACCCGTCCATCTTCCGAGACCTGGCGGACCGTTTCGGCCTCCCGGAGGTGGATCTGTTTGCCACCCCAGAAAATTCACAGCTGCCGAGGTTCTACTCGAGGTTCCCGACTCCCGGGGCAGAGGGAGTCGATGCTCTCTGCAGCCAGTGGCCTCCAGGTCTTATGTATGCCTTCCCACCTCTTCCCCTTCTTCCGAGGGTAATCAGGAAGGTCCTGGAGGAGAAGGCGGAGGTCTTGCTTCTGGCTCCACATTGGCCCAGGAGAGCTTGGTTCACCAATCTGGTGAATATCTCGGTGACGCAGCCCTGGAGGATCTCTCAGGGCGAGACCTCTCTCAGCCAGGGGGCGTTGGTCCACCCAGACCCGCAGTGGTTCCAACTGACCGCCTGGCGCTTGAGTGGAGCACTCTGAGAGGGGACAATTTTTCCTCCAGGGTCATCAAGACTATTCAGGCCTCTAGGAGACCTTCCACCGAGCGCATATACTCCGCCACTTGGAAGGCCTTTTGCTCCTGGTGTATCAAGTCGAGCATTTCCCCAATAGAGTTCTCAATAGCCCAGATCCTGGAATTCCTCCAGGATGGACTGTATAAAGGGCTATCGCCCAACACCATCCGGAGGCAGGTGGCGGCTCTGTCCTCAGTATTGACTTGTGGATCGCTGGAATCACTCGCCCAGCATCCCACAGTCCGCAGATTTCTCAGGGGTGCAACTAATCTGTGTCCCCCAGTAGTGCACAGGTACCCCACCTGGGACCTGTCCAAGGTATTGAGATCCCTCACTGGGGCCCCATATGAACCCTTGAGGTCGGCCAGCCTACGCCATCTTACATGTAAGGTGGCGTTCCTGATGGCCATCACTTCGGCCAGGCGGATCTCTGAGTTAGCGGCCCTCTCAGTGAGTAGGGGCCTGTGTGTCTTCCACACAGATAGAGTAATCTTGCGATTGGACCCCACCTTTATCCCCAAGATAAACAGTTGGTTTCACAGGGCGCAGGAACTCATTTTACCCAACTTCTGTCCTAATCCAGTCTACCCCATGGAAAAGAGGTGGCATACCCTGGACGTGAGGAGGGCGCTTCGTACCTACGTTAAACGGATGGCCAACCTGAGGAAAACAGAGGCCCTGTTTATTTCTTTCCAGCCGATTACATTAGGTAACAGGGTCACTCCTTCTACCGTGGGACAATGGCTGAGATGGACCATCACCAAGGCTTACGAGCTACAGTCCCTTCCTAGATCCACGCAGGTGATGGCACATTCAACCAGGAGTGTGGCGGCGGTGGCGGCGTGGGCAACGCAGGCTTTGCTAGAGGAGGTCTGCAGAGCGGCCACTTGGTCATCCCCTTCTCCGTTTATTAAACATTATAAATTGGACATCTTTGCCTCAGCAGAGGTGGCATTCGGTCGCCGGGTCCTTCAACGGGTCCATACGGAGGGGGAGTCCTCAGGCCAGACTGTAGCCCACCCATAGGACAGCCAGCTTTGGTATGTCCCGTTCCTGGATGCTATCTCCACCCACATTGGAGAAGGGGTAAGAAGTCTTACCTGATACGCTCCTTCTCATCGGGTGGAGATAGCTGTTGTGGTCCACCAGCGGCCTGCGGAATAGGCAGCAGAGTCGGACAGCGAGGAGGCTGGGGAGGAACCTGGGCCAGGCCTGGAGTCTGGAGAAGATTCGGTGCCAGAGGCAGGGATCCAGCCAGGGCCATTGGGGAGGTCTGTCCCGCCTTCAGAACCTCCAGAGACTTACATGAGCGAGGCAGAGGAACAGGAGGAGCCTGTTCTCAATGCGTGTAGGTGCAGAGCTGCCAGAAGGCAAGAACAGTTACAGAGGAGAAGGACTACTCGGGAGTAAGGCTTGGGGATAATTGGCCCCTCCCATAGGCTATATAAGAGGAGAACACGAAAGGGTTCATTGCAGGAAGCAACTCAGTTCATCTCTCGTTCTCGTCATTGCAACTCGGATTCAGTTTTTGTTCCTGTTTGAACTTGCCAAGTTTTTCCTGCAAATTGATCTTTGGCAGTTTGCCAAAGAAGAGCAAGGTTCGTGTATGTTATCTGCCTTTCCCTGAAAGACTTTAGTCAGACTTGCTTTCCTTTGGACTTATGACGACTGCTAATGAAAATAATTAGTAGCCGTTATAAATAAAAGAGGTTTGTGAGATGCCGTTTGTGCTGTGTTATTTAATCAGGAAGCCTAGGTCAGAACAATAGCATCCAGTCCCACCCTGAAGGCGGTCTGGCCCTCGGTCAGCATGGAAGAGCTTCGATAACGACACGTCGAGTCTGTCACTTCGTCTTCGTCGAAAGCTGGGAAGCCCTAGCAACAGAGGCGTGGCATTTCAACTTTGACAGACTCAGTCCAATCAACTGAACAGACGAGGTCAACCCATTCCTGGATGCTATCTCCACCCAACGAGAAGGAGCGTATCAGGTAAGACCAACGCCCCTTCTGGGCCATATATCTCAAGTGTTCTGAAAATATTGCCTGCATGAAGCACTTAATAAAATTCCACGTAGATTTTTCTAAACGGTTAAACCAAGTGATATATTTTTATTAATGTTTTCAGAGAACTTTTTTTTATATATATTAAGCTAGTTTTCACTAAAAGCATTCATGGCACTGCTGTTTTTAATGGCCTATCCATTAGCTCAGCTTCCCCCAACCTGGTAGTTGCCATTTTATCAATGTATTGATTGAGGGTGATCTAAATAATAATGCAACAGTACTATTATTCAGCCTTCAGAAAGAGACTGAAGTTGGGGAAGACTTGTTCAGCTGGTGCATGAAACATAGATTATTAAAGGTAAATTTTAATATTGCATGTGGAGAACGTTGCTGCTTCTTTTTCTTCCACTGTAGTACAGTAGGTATCCTTCATCCCCTTTCTGCTTCAAAGAGAAGCATAAATGTTTTTGGAGGAGAGGCGGAAAATGCTCCTTTCCCCTTTCCACTGATTGAAGCCTTCTATTGGCAATGTTTTTAAAAATTTGTTTGTTTTCGTTTATTTAGATTTACGCCTTGCCTTTCTGCTTATGTGTGCACTCAAGGCAGCTTAAAGCAATTAGAACAATTAAAACTAAATGCATAATGTGACCAATGACAATAAAATCAGTGCCATAAAAATCAATTAAGAGAATTAAAACCTGGTGAAAAAGTCGTGTCTTTGCTGTTTTCCTACTGGCAAAGTCTAAGCCAAAGATACTTTCCCCCAGAGCAGACAGCTGCGCTTCTGGCAAAAGGTTCTCCTATTGATCTGAGTAGCTTGGCTTAGGAGGAGGAGGAGGAGACCTAAGCTGTTATGGCTTTAAAGTTCAACACCAGCCTTTTAAATTGCGCCCCCAAAGCAAATTGGCAGACAGTTCATATATTTCATTATAGATAGCATATAGCCTCTGTAAGTTTGAACGGGTGGCCACACCAGCTACAAGTTTCATATCGTTTTCAAGGCAGCCCCATTACTGTAATCAAGAAGGTTTGTAACCTGGGCTAACAGGCTCAGAAAAGATTGTGATTGATACTCTAATCATTTTAAGACATCATCTTCTTTCAAATATTTACTGTCATCCCCCCAAAAAATGATTTTGCAGGTTAGATACACGAGAAGCAAAAAAAAAAAAAAAAAAAAAAAATGGGGAAAGTTGCCCATCCCTGATTGCTGAATTACTTTTCACAAAGCGTGTATTTGATCTCACAAAAATGGAAGAACACTTCAATTCCCACCATGGATGAATGGTTGCAGAAGCTGATGGAGTCAGCAGAAATGGCAAAATTGACTATTTTGATTAAAGAAAAGAATACAAGTGCTTTTGTTTCCACATGGAGACCACTTCTGAACTTTGTGCTTGAAGTGGAAAAGAATAAAACTTTGATTTTGGGTTTTGCTGATTAGACTGATAGATCCTTATAGAAATGGCTAGTTTATATTATTATGAAAAAACAAAAAGTTGTGATTTGATGTTAATGCCTTATTTTACTGCAATAAGAGTCGAAAATCAATGCTTCTTTTTCTTTTTCCTAATCCTTCCTCACTTCTCTCCCCCCTCTTCCTCCCCTGCTTTCCTATTTACTTTCGTATTTTGTATCTTATTTTATCTATAACTCCATAAAAATGTTAAACTATGATACATGAGAAGCTGGATCATATGAAAAACACTTATTTACGATCTCAGTAGAAGCACAGCCCTGGTATGATTGCGTGGAGAATATCTCAGTCTTTGAAGTGGTCTCCAACCCAATTAAAAATGTTAAGATTGCAATTAAACCCTATTCTGGGTGATTTATTCTTTGATTTTATACAAAACATATCCAAGAGGTTCTTAATGGAGGATGAGACATTATTCATGACTGCACTTCATTCTTATTATACAGTAGTCCCAAACCCTGTATAAAACATAAATGTCATGGTTTGAATGAATTAAGGTTGGGCTTAATAAACTGGGCTCTTACACTACTGATGTTCTCTACCATATCTAATTTTTTCAAGAAAATTTCTTTTATTTTCTGCTTCTTTAAAACTCTTGACATTGGAACTGCAAAATCAGGCATGAGATTGGCCTTAATCCTGATTTACATGTATTGCTGTCTTCTATTCAAATATATATATAATTAATAGAAATGCCCAATAATAAGAGATTCTAACCATCAGCAAACCCTAGGAAACTAGACTAAACAATTTTTAAAAATCAGGAAAGAAGGCAGTGCCAAACCACTTCTACACCAACTTCAGTTTAAGAGAGTATTTGCTTTCCTAGTGCAAATCTCTTCACAGAAAATTATTCTCTAAATCAGTGTTTCTCCACCTGGTCAACTTGAAGATGTGTAAATTTGGCTTGGGAATTCTGAGAATTGAAGTCTACACATCTTCAAGTTGCCCAGGTTAAGAAAGACTGCGCTACATATACAAGTAGTCCTCGAATTACAACAGTTCATTTAGTGACTGTTCAAAGTTACAACAGCACGGAAAAAAAGTGACTTTTGACCATTTTTCACACTTACGGTCGTTGCAGCATCCCTATGGTCATGTGATAAAAAATTGGCCACTTGGCAACTTACTCATATTTATGATAGTTGCATAAGGGGATCACAAGGGCATGTGATCCCCTTTTGTGACCTTCTGACAAGTAATGGGGAAGCCAGATTCACTTAATAATCGTTTTACTGACTTAACAACTACAGTGATTCACTTAACAACTGTGGCAAGAAAGGTCGTAAAATGGCACAAAATTCACTTAACAACTGTCTTGTTTAGCAACAGAAATTTTGGGCTCAAATGTGGTCATTAATCAGGGACTACCTATACCACAAAGCAAATGCCATCAACTCAGTAGACTAGTCAGTGTCAACATGAAGTCTGACATGTTGGAAGTTACCACACTAGGTAAAATTGCTCTAAGCATTTACATAACCATATCACCACAACAGCCGTTGAGGCAATTTGTAAATAATGTTAAGTTATTCTGCAAATCAGGTTTAAGGAAGGAGACAGCTTTTACTTGCTGCTTTGTAAGCAGGGCCAGCCAAATGTATTTCAAAATATTCTTTCAAAATATTTCACAATTTTTCTCATTTTTTATTTTATTTTATTTTTATTTTATAATTCTGTCAGCCAGTTTCTGTCAGATTGAGCACGCTTACTCTTTGTAAACTTTTTGTGGGGTGGATATAATTCTTATTATTTTTTTCAATGTATACCTCACAGTGTTCTCCTATTTCTGTAAACCTTGGTAATCTCATAATGTTGCTTAGATATCTCTCGTATGTGTAATAGGGTATTGACTTACTACATAAGGATCTTTACAGTAGCGTATTCAGCTTGATACTTGTATACAACATGTTCTTTTCTGGGTGTTTTGCTTAAAATGACTGATGTAACAGAAAGACTCAGTAAAGTTGCTGTATAAACAAGACAGAGGCCTGTGATACTTTAATAGTAACTGTCAGATAACGTTAACACAACCTTGCTGTAGATAAATTGAGTTAGAGAGAGTCAACTGAGCAGATTAAAAACAGCAAAGTTGTCCTTTGGCACATGCTGAGGCTGTTGAGATGACTCCCTTTTTCAAAGAAATGCTGGCTTTACTATTTGGGGATTCTTTCCCGACCACTCCATCTTATTTTTGAAATTATGATAAGCTTCTTTAATAATTCAAGGACTATGTGAACTCAGCTCTCCTGAATATGTGTCTCACCGTTCCCTAAAAGTCTGTCCTAAAAATACAACTGTACTTATCCTATATTTGGACATATTCCTCTCCAGCTATGTGAATATCTACATGTATTTTATTCTATATGTTTAAGCCCCAGCTTAGGTGCAAATGGCCTTTTTATTGTATATTGAAAACTGCAATTCATTATAATTATTTGTGTCTCCCTCCCCTGTTTGTAAAGCTTACATATCATATAGGGGGCATGATGGCTCAGTGGTTAAAGACGCTGAGCTTGTTAGCTAGAAAGCTGACAGGCCGGGTTCTAGACCCAAGTGCCGCACAACAGGGTGAGCTTCCATTACTTGCTTCAGCTCCTGCCCACCTAGCAATTTGAAAGCATGCAAATGCAAGTAGATAAATAGGTACCACTTTGGTGGGAAGGTAACAGTGTTCTGTGCACCTTGGCATATAGTCATGCTGGCTACATGTCCATAGAAGTTCTTCGGACAATGCTGACTCCCTTGGCTAAGAAAAAACTGCCCACTTGAGTTGGACATGAAATATGTTGTTGCCATATTTCTGTAGGTACTCTATCAATTCCTATAGCTATTTGAATTGGTAATAATTGGATTATACTGGACTCCTCTGTACTTACTCTTCGAGAAGACCTGCATTCAGAAGAACCCAGGCAATTAAAAATTAGTGGAAAGCAATGGATCAGCACATTGTCTTTTGTAAATCTGTGTATTACCTATATCATCTATAAAGTGAAAAGGCACATGCCTTCCATTCAAAGATCTAACTTATAAGATCCAAGCTGTGGTGACACAGTGGCTAGAATGCAGTATTGCAGGCTAACTCTGTCCACTGCCAGGAGTTTGATCCGGACCGGCTCAAGGTTGACTCAGCCTTCCATCTTTCCGAAGTTGGTAAAATGAGGATCCAGATTGTTGTGGACAATATGCTGGCTCTGTAAACTGCTTACAGAGTGCTGTAAAGCACTATGGAGCTGTATATAAGTCTAAGTGCTACTGCTATTGTTATCAACTTCTAGAGTGATCCTGCTCTCTAAGTCAGAAATTGTACAGGCATAATGTTCAGGAGTTGACTTTAATGAAAGATGTATAAGTTAGAAGAAATAAACTAGTCAGGCAGACTCCATACACACAAAAAAGAACATTTCTGGGTGGAGATTAGTGCTTTTAATACAAAAGAGCTGGAATGTTATTTGTAGCATGTTATGATAATTGTCATATTCTTCCCATTCCTTCTTTGATAACTCTTTTGTGCATATGATAAATCCCTAAAAGATTTATTATGCAAAATTTGACAAATTAATGAGCAAGTAGGAAAACATGTGATTGTCAGCACTGTTCTTGAGGGTACAAAATTAACTTTCTAGTTCGCTCAATGTCTGAGAACAAAGGACAGCAATACATGCATGGTTTTGAAAGCCATTTAGAATTTTAAATTTTTTTAAAAAAATCTTAGGAGTAATGGTGTTTCACGTTCAGTTGAAAAGTGTTGCTTGTTAGCCTGGTTTTGGGAGGAGGAATGGGAAATTTAAAGATGATGACTGTTTGAAAAAGGAGCTGTTTTCTACATGTCTTAAAATAGATAAATTTTAGACAAGCTTCATGAGGATCGTTGACCAGAAGAAGACCCCCCCCCCAAAAAAAATCACAGCCCATAGTAGGGCAGAATTTTCAAACAGTATAACAAGACTTAGCAACATTTAAATTGTGTTTTTTTTTGTCTACTAACTAATATAAGTAAAATAAAGCAAAATGGGAATTTATAAAGGAGAGGGGAAATCACAGCAAACAAGAGTCCTTGTAGAATTGGAAGAATAGCAAAAGAGGGGCTGTAGTTTCTATCATATTTCCATCATAGGGACACCATTTACTGGCAAAAGGGATTTCTCTTTCAACACTGTTGTAGAAAGAGCATTAAAATAGGCCAAGGTTTGGACCCTTCTAAATTTCACAACAGTGGTCTAGTCCAGATAACTGGCCAATTTAAAATTTGAAAACTGTTTGTTAAATACATTATGGAACAACCTGCACAATGTAATTGGCCTTCCACATCTAGAATCTTTTGTTTCAAAGTTGAACTAGTTTGCTTTAGTCCCAACGACTAAAGAATGCCCTGGGAAAAACCATAAAAATGTAATTTATTAAAAATGATTTTTTCCAGGAGGGTTCAAAATCATCTAATATAGTTAAAGGGACAATCCAGCTGAGCAATGTAATAATTTCAACCAAAGTTAAACAGTCCAAAGGCTGTATTTGACTTTAGTGACTCTAGCTTCTTGCCAAACCACAATATTTGGGACAGAAAAAGAGACCTGAAAAATATTTATCAAAGATTTAGATTAAACTTTCTTTAATATTGTTATCACTGCATGGGCCTATTTGAGTCCTGTACAGTAACTGAGCACAAGCCTTGGCTGTAAATAACTTAACAGCAGCTGGGATGACCTATATGCCTCAATTACAAAAGAAAGGTTGTATAATTGAGGCTGAGCTTTTGTCCTTTGGGATACATCGTCCCAGTAGACATTTTGGGGGCTCTGGAGGTTGGAGAAACACCTCTAAACATTTGGAGGTTTTAATTTGTTTGACAGTGTGCCCTTCTATTTGCCAGTTGTGTGGCTTGGGACATTTGGAAAATAAAATGATCTTAGAATAATTTTTGACCAATTCTTCATTTTTGCAGTGAAATTAAAGAACACGCAAACTTGCACTTGTCTTAAAGCCAACAAAACTTATAGACAAAATGAACACATCATCAACATATAAAAGTGAATTGATGTGCTGTTGAACTAATTTAGGAAGATGGAAATTTGGGTGCTTAAGCTGGGTGCTTTCCTAATAAAAGAAAAAGAGATGCATACCCCTCCGAAAAAAGATCTAATACCATATTTGGGGATTTAAAATCTTTTTCTTTTGTTTTGCATTAAAGCAGATGAGAAAGGAAGATTGAGGAGTGGTAAGCCAAATATAATTTCTAACAATATGAATGAACATTGAGCCGTTCATTTTCTGCCACGCGTCTTAGTTTCATAGTATTTTCAATGACCATTTTGAAGCATCCTATTTTTGGGGGGAAGTGGGAGGGAAGCTAACTGATGTTGTTTGATGTCACAGCCTGAAATATTCTTTTAAGTTCAGTCCCAATTAATTAACAGTCTGGATTTAATCTTAAACTACTGTATGACATGAAAGCATATGATGTCAAGGCCCCTATGAATACTATTAGCGCAGCTGTTCTGTTGTTTCAGAGGAGCATTGAAGCCCAAAAACAGACAGCTGTCTATTTTCTTGGATGTAGAAATATAAAATTTCAGTGATACTGAAAGGTGACTAAGTTAGTCTGGATACAACCCATAAACCTGGGATTAAAAGCACTTGTCGTAGTCAAAGTACCACAATCATTTTTCAACAAAAAATATTGATTCCATTCACAGATTTATTTGTTTTTAAAGATAATTCTGTTTAGTTAGAAGAGTTCTAATATAATTCAGTTTAATAAGTAAATAGACTTTTTTAAAAAAAAAATATTCCATCAGAAAATAGACTTTCATAACATATGATGAGGACAATCTGTTTAATATGATCAATTTTAGCGGGCAAACCAAAAATTCAGATTAAATATTTTAGTTAATGTGAGATAGTGAAAACTTAGACTATTTTGCTCCTATGATGCAAAATAACTTATACTCAAACCAAAAGCGCTAGTGTTAGTTTCTTCTAGAAAAGAACCACTAAAATCACTGGAGAGAGAGAATATAATTATCTTTATTACTTTTAAAAAGTCAAGTTACCATAGAGTAGTTTGGTCTGGTTTAATTTGTTTTCTGAACAAAAAGCATACTTTTAGCAGGGTGTCATTCCTTTGGGGAAAGCTAATGGTTTTGAGTTATTTGATGGGGCAAAGGAAGTTTTTTAAAGCTTTTAATGACTTATGTTGAATTATCAGAGAGAGAAACCTATGAAATACCTTTAGAATGATTGAGCCATATCATTTCCCTTCAAATATTTTTTTTTAAAAATATGGACCAAAACTGGGCGCAGTGTTTGGTATGCTTTCAAGTAAATGTTATTGTCATACTATACAGGTAGTCCTCAACTTACAACAGTTCATTTAGTGACTGTTCAAAGTCACAACAGCACTGAAAAAGTGATTTATGACCATTTTTCACACATATGATCATTGCAGCATCCCCACGGTCATGTGATCAAAATTCAGACACTTGACAACTGACTCATATTTAGGATGGCTGCAGTGTCCCTGGGTCATGTGACCACCTTTTGCAACCTTCTGACCAGCAAAGTCAATGGGGAAGCCAGATTCACTTAACAATCATGTCAGTATCAGTGAGATGGACTTTTAGTTGAAAAGCTTCTGAAACAAATACAGTAAAACTGACAATTTTATTGAGAAATGATACTATTCATAGGATATACCAACTAATAATACTATTCTCTCTCTTTTTTTATAAACCTTATTTATTTTGATGTTGTGTCTATATAGTTTTATTGTTGTCATTCTTGAAGTATATTCCATACTATTTATTACATCTACTGCTTTATGTATTCCTTGTCATATTTTTGTTTCTTTAAAACAGACCTCTCCCATGTAAGCCTTCCAAGGTATATTGAACTACTGCTGTCATCATCCCCAATCAACCATGTTTGTGTTAACTTTTGCTGCCACATTTACAATCCATTATATGTTCCATCCATAAGGATTTAATATTGCTATTATTGACAGCTTCAAAAATTACTAAATGCAGTAAGTCATAAACATATATTCAATAACATTAAGCTATAGACCATGGTTTACAAATTACAAATGGTAGGCTCACATAAACTCAAATCAAATCCACTTGATAAAAAAAATCATGGCTTAGCTAGCTGTTTGGACTCAGCTATTTAAATTAGGCTGTATATGATTTCAGATTGAATCTAGGATACCAGATATTTTGCATTAACAGCAATATTTGGTGCATTTGTTCATTTACAAAATAATATTCAGTATGCAGAATCATTAAAAAATATATTGATTTATGGACAGAAATGATATTCCGATAAAGCATTTGTACCAAAGAAGTCAATAGTTATTTAACTTTGAAGACCTTTATTTCTGTGTTTGGGTATCTTCGTATCATCATCATTTTAGCCATTGTCTATCCACTGCAGGATGAAGTCTTCTTCTGCATGTTATCAAACGATACGGTCCTGAGCTTTCTTTTGCCATTTGGGAACACAAAACTTGCTGATGTCATTGATCCATCTTGTTTTAGGTCTCTTTCGTGGATGCTTTTTATCAAGTGCGATCCATTCTATGACTGCCTGCCATCAGCTTGCTATGTGACCAGCCCATTTCCATTTCAATTCTTTTACTCTCTTGATGATATCATATACTTTTGTTTGTTCTCTAATCCATGTGCAGGTCTTTCTATCTTGTCTTGTGATGCCAAGCATGTAGCTTTCCATGGCTCTTTGCGCCACTCGTAGCTTTTGTATATAACCATCAGTTAGGTTGCTGCCGGTTCGGACCGGTTTACCTGAACCGGTGGTGGAAATTTGCCCCCGCTCGCCAAACCGGCAGCGATGACTGGCTGGCCACACCCCCAAACTGGTCCTCCGGTCGCCGCTCCTCGAAAGTGGCTGGCAAAGAACCCTCTGCGCATGCGCAAAGTCTTCTGTGCATGCGCAGAAGGTCATTTCCCTGACGTTGGCATGCACGTGAGTGAAGCGCGTGCAAAACGCACACTTCCGACGCGATGCGAACCTGTAGGGATGGTAAGTGGAACCCACCCCTGATAACAATGTTTTGTTCTATATGTGTACACATTTATATTTTTTATTCTTTCTAGTGCTGCTTTGGGCTACAGTTGTAAAATCTATTTTTAACAAAGTAGGATTCTTTGACACTATCTCTGTATTTGTAACTGTTGTGCAATAGAGTGAGATTCAAAGGCTGTCCCTTGGTATTACTATATGTCAGGCTTGGATAAACTTCTGAGGGCTACATCTGACTCTTGTTCAGAGATTGTATGCTCATAGATACATCAGTAAATAACACAAAGACTGGAGAAATTACAGTCTTCTGGAAGGTTGACAAAACTAATGGAAATTGCTAGCAAGAACTTGTTCTGTAATAGGAGAAAACTAGCAGTTTTTCTCCATTGACTTAGGGTGGAAAGTCAGGACCACAATACACCTACAACTGTTATATAGGGTCTTTGTTCAGGAAAGGTTCTATAGGTTTGCTGCATCTTCCGTTCTTGCTTTATTTGGGGTGAAAGTGTGTGTGCATGTCTACCCTTATAACCAACAAGTCAGGGGTGGGTTCCACTTACCTTCCCTACCGGTTCGCATCGCGTCGGAAGTGCGTGTTTTGCAGAGGGTTCTTTGCCAGCCGCTTTCGAGGAGCGGCGAACGGAGAACCAGTTCGGGGGTGTGGCCAGCCGGCCATCGCTGCCGGTTCGGCGAGCGGGGGCAAACTTCCGCCACCGGTTCTGGTGAACCAGTCTGAACCAGCAGCAACCCACCACTGCAACAAGTTTACCAAAAGAAAACATGTACAACCATTCATTTACTGACCGTTTGAAGTTCCAATGGCACTGGAAAAAGTGATTTATGACTGTTTTTCACACAACTATTGCAGCATCCCCACGATCACATGATCAGAATTTGGACACTTGTACATATTTATGATGGTTGCAGTGTCTCAGGGTCATGTGATCACCTTTTGCCACCTTCTGACAAAATCTATGGGGAAGCCAGATTCACTTAACAATCACATTGCTAACTTAACTGCAGTGATTCATTTAACAACTGTGGCAAGAAAGGTTGTAAAATGGGGTAAAATTCAGGTAACAGCTGTCTTGCTAGACAACAGAGATTTTGAGCTCAATTGTGATTGTATGTTGAGGACTACAAGTACATCTGAACCGTGTACTTACAAGTGAGATGTATGTGTGGTAAATAGACCATAACACCTGTGGAGTCCTTGATACTCTCTGAGCATAGTGT
The DNA here is from genome assembly GCA_003457575.1 of Thermophis baileyi. Lineage (NCBI taxonomy): Eukaryota > Metazoa > Chordata > Lepidosauria > Squamata > Dipsadidae > Thermophis > Thermophis baileyi. The sequence continues at coordinate 439,385 of QLTV01001472.1, forward strand.
ACTGATGATGTTACCTAGTTGGGTAATGAAACATCTGCAAGAAAGCAACCAAGCTCAGAGAGCACCAAGGACCCCACAGTTCAACCCTAATCTACAAAAAAAAAAAATCTCTTTTATTGACATAACACCCTTTGTACAATTTTTTTTAGCTTTCTGGGAAGACACATGAACATCCCTGTGTTCATTTTGAAAATAAATAATGGATTTTGCAAATGTTTTTTTTTTTTGTTTTTGAGAGAGAAAAAACTATTAGCAAATATACAATGTGTCCATTGGAAAGTGCCTGCCACTCCAAGAACAATCATGCAAGCCAAAAAGCAATTTGCTGGTGAATATTTTTAGAGCAAAAGGATCTTCAGCAGTGCATTCCTTTGGTCTTGCCCTGCCATTTTTGGATCTTCAGAGTTTCCAGTGTTACCCAAGATAACAGATGCTAATAGCAATGTTAGCTTCTTTTATATATGGCTGAAAAAAGCAGCCAGCCACACAAAGCCAGCTTGTTCATCCCTTCTCTACAATCTTTTGAGATGGTAATGAAATATCAGATTTGTAGTTTCTAATCATTACAAGCGTAACATTTATTTTAATCTTCCCAACCTTTCAAATGTATGTAACTTTACCATAATAGGTCAAAAATTCACTACCCTCAGAACAGGTTTCTAGCCTTGTAAATAGATTGCATTTGGAAATCTCTGAGTATTCCAGCATTTTATTCCCCTGCTAAACATTTGGACTAAATAACTTGATGCTTCAGTGGGCATTTTCCAGCCTTCTTTTTTTGGGGGGGACTACAACGTACAACTTGCTGTTGAATTACTGTTTGAAGCTGAAGTCCACAAGGTCTCAGAAGATGCCATCTTGTCCATCCTTGTCTTAACCTAGAAATATCTAGGTTAAAATCTCTTTGGTGATATTATTAGTATTCATACATAGAAAGCCAACTCTGTCACTATTTCAGTAACACACAATGTTATGATTAGCATTTAATTTCCTTTGCTGTGAAGCTTTGCTGCTAAATTAAAGCAGGCTTGAGCTATATGGTGAGCACCAGCTGTTAGAGATGAAGATCCACAGAACCAGTAGAAGGGGGGGGGAAATAAACCACATCCCCCTTCTTGGTATGTCTTATATACCTGCCTTGATTTGGCTCATACTCTGCTTTTATACTATTTGTTTCATTAATTAATCACTTTTGTTTGCTTTCGATCATTCTGCTTGCTTCTGGAGAAATATCTATTTTCTTTAATTTAAAAAAAAATCACCAATCCTCTCCCAGAACTGTTTCTTTACTGTCTTTCTCAACCTCCTTTACTCAAGACACATATTTTCCCTAGAAATACTACTATCAAAAATACTTATTCCCTTAAGTATAGTTAGGTAGTATAATACTTACATGGAAGGAGTCTAAGTAATCATGTTGTATGATAGGTTCAAATGAAACCATAAATATTTTTAGTTCTGAACCTGATGAGAAAATAAATGAGAACTAGATTACAGTATACCTGTTACTTTCACCAGCTATAGTTACAGCAATCATGACTGGTTCCTGAATGAAGTCTCTAGCAAATTGTGGAAAGAGAGTCAGAGAGCGAAGGCAAGAGAGACAGGACTGTATACTAGTGTAGCGGCCCCCAATCTTTTGGGCACCAGGGACCTGTTCCATGGAGAGAGGTTTTTCCGCGGATTGGAAGGGGCGTGGTTTCTTGTGCTGCCTGCATCCCGTTGATGGGGTTTGTTTGTTTGCATGGCCTGGTTTCTGGCATGCCATGGACCGGTGCCGGTCCACGAACTGGGGGTTGGGGTCCCCTGTTCTAGTAAAAAGATGTAAGAGGTTATCCCTAACATTTTAAACAGGAATCGCAACTATCCAGTGTTCGCAAATAACATTTGTTTTGCAAATGCCATTTGTATGTGCAGCCACTTTCAAAGTATCTGGGTGGCTAGTGGCTAGATGCCATTTGAGATGAGGAAGAATCCTTGAATAGTTCTTAGCTTCTATAAGAAATTCCTTCCACTACATTTTCTTAATTTGACTTTTTTTCATTTTAGCTCATCCTGCTCAAGTACTCTGTCCATCTATCTATCTATCTATCTATCTATCTATCTATCTATCTATCTATCTATCTATCTATCTATCTATCTATCTATCTATCTATCTATCTACTATCTATCTATCTATCTATCTATCTATCTATCTATCTATCTATCTATCTATCTATCTATCTATCTATCTATCTATCTATCTATCTATCTATCTATCGATCATCTATCCCCATCATCCATCCATCCATCCATCCATCCATCCATCCATCCATCCATCCATCCATCCATCCATCCATCCATCCATCCATCCATCCATCTATCTATCTATCTATCTCTTTCTATCATCTATCTATCTCCCGTCTTTATTATTGTTACAAATAACTCAGGGCAGCGAACATACCCAACACACTTTCCTCCTCCTATTTTCGCCACAATAATAGCCCTGTGAGGTGGCGCAGTGGTTAGAGTGCAGCACTGCAGGCTACTTCAGCTGACTGCTAGCTGCAGTTCGGAAATTCAAATCTCACCGGCTCAAGGTTGACTCAGCCTTCCATTCTTCCGAGGTGGGTAAAATGAGGACCCAGATTGTTGGGGGCAATATGCTGACTCTGTGAACCGCTTAGAGAGGGCTGTAAAGCACTATGAAGCGGTATATAAGTCTAAGTGCTATTGCTATTGCTATTGACTTGGGCTGAGAGAGGGAGTGACAGGCCCAAGGTCACCCAGCTATTCTCATGCTCCAAATAGTCTGGGACTGTGACTTGTAAAACTTCCAGCCAAATGACTATGTTAGGTGGGGGCTCTGAGAGCTGTAGTCCCCAAACCCTGATATTGAAAATTCAAAGAAAAGAGTAAATTAAGAACTTGCTGCATGTTTCTTTCTTTGCAAGATAGTCTGAAAAAGTAGTGAGGTTGGTACATCTGTGAGAGTATTGTGTGATGAAAGACACTCTGATTGTAGAATAAATTTAATCATTTCCTTTATGACCATGCAAGAAACACACTTCCTTACTTATTGAAAGATTCAGTGGCCTGTTTAAACATAACAGTTCGGAATACCCTTTGATTGTGAAGAGCTTTCATGTTGCAGCAACACCATTTTAAATGCTGTAACATGCTGATAAAGAAGGAAATACTGGAATCTCTTCTGCTTTGCGGCGTCTGCTATGATGGATTCATAAATTGCAGCCTTAACCTTTTAATGTATTAATCATCAGGTAAATTTCATTTCAGAGTGGCATATATGCATGAATAGCTCCTGTCAAGTGCCAACCTTTTCAAACATTCATTTCAATTTTGCTGTTCTAAAGAACAAAATGATGGAGCTTAGACTCCTGTCGATGGACGTCTAACTGATTCTTCCTACCTATTCAGCGCTCTGTGGACTGCTGCAAAAATTATTTCCATCATACAGGTAGAAAAGATAGTGTAGATAATGGCAAAGAGGAAGAGAATTAGCAGAAAAATTTTCCTCCCTACCTTTCATGAATAGAAGTTTCTGCTGAAGCAAAGGCCTTCTTAGAAATTATAGAACATTTTTGCATTGTGGAATTCAAAGCTTATTAACAGTTTTTACTGTTTGAATTTTTTTTATTATTGTCTCAACCAAAGTGTGCCTAAGGTTGGAACAGAAGATAATGATTTTGAATAACGGTTAAATAGAGAGGTTTATGGCTCAATGGACCCTACATTTCTCATATTTAAATTCTGAGTGCAGTCAATTTTTTTCAAATGTCTTCAGCCAGAATAAAAACTGAATGTTGAGCATTGTCATTGTAATGAAGAATATGTGGAGAACTATATAAAACAATGTTATTTTATGTGTTGGAGAATTGAAAGTCATTTTGTTGACTCTTAAATGTCCTGGAAAATCTCTTTAGCTAATAAGGGACAAAATTCAGCATCCTGTGTCTTCAGTTTTTACAACTAGACTTCCCTCTCCCCTTCTTCATGTTTTCTACCACCCTAGATGTGACCTAGAGAGTCCACAGTCTCTATGACAGATTTTGAAGCTTGCAAGAGGTGGGAGTATAAGGGGAGAAATCAGACCCCATCCATTGATGGAAGCATTTCATCAGTATAAGGGGTCAAATTACTAATCTTGCCTTCTCCCACTCCCACAAAATAAATCACAGGCAATTTACGCCTCTGCCGTTTCCTCTTCAATTTTATTAAAAGCTGTCATAGATAATCCAGCTCTGTAAAGACAGTTATTACTGCCTTTTGAACAGTAGCAGTTCATTGGCTACTGTCAGTCATGCAATGGAGTCCAGACAAGATGCATACGTGGTTGAACTAATCCTACAGAGATACACTCTGCTAGAGAGAAGTTCTCTTGAGGATGTGCTCCAGCACGAGTCTGAAAATTCAGAAGACTAAACCTCTGGTTCAGGTGACCGACCCAGATTGGATCCTGTAATCCTACTTTATTGTAAGGTTACATTAGCAGAATCTTGCAAGATGAACATATTTCTCTCCTCTCTTTTTAGTTTCTGGAAAACTAGGAAGGCTCCCTTCTGACATGCTTCTCATATTTTTCTCTCCACCTGCAGACTGAGTTGCTTCTTATAGCCTAGGCTGCAGGTCTTCTTTCTTCTGCTCCCCAAGATCATTCCTATTCTCATTACAGCAGAGGTGGGTTCCTACCCGGTTCTTTAGAACCGTTAGTAACTCGGCGATGACATCACGGAGCCAGTTCTGTCGGTGTCTCCGTGGGTGCCGCCATCTTGGATTTTGCTTCTGCGCATGCGTAGAAGCTAATTTTTGCTTTTGTGCATGCGCAGAAGCTATTTTTTTATTGCTGAGGGTGCACGCACGCAAAGTGCGCGCGCACGGCGCAACCCTGAGCGAACCGGCAGCAAAAGGATCCAGAACCCACCCCTGCATTACAGCCACTGATGATTTTTGACTATGTTTTTTCTGAAAAGTTCTGCTGCTTTCCATAGAATACAGGAACTTGAATTTAGGCAGGATTGTCCATAATTTCGCCTGGGCTATATTCAGTTTATTGATGTTGTAAAATTATTCAGTTATTTTATGTGCAAGAAAATTGACAAAAATAATGTGTTCAAAGCAGTTACCTCAAACACCTTTATTGCTTTGTTTATGTATGTATGTATGTATGTATGTATGTATGTATGTATGTATGTATGTGTGTATATATGTATATATGTATATATGATGTATATATGTATATATGTATGTATGTATCAGAGGTGGGATTCACTTACCTTCCCAACTGATTCGCAAATGTGAGCGCGCGTGCCTAGTCTGTGCATGCGCATGGCCTTCTGCGCGTGCGCACTGCTCGCGCATTACATCAGGGCGGGTGGGCGGAGCCTCCCGCAGTCGCTGCTACCGGTTCGTGCGATCCGGAGAGAACCGGCTGAATACCACCACTGGTATGTATTTATTTACTTATTTATCCAGGCTCTAGTCCTAATACAGATAATCCTCAACTTACAACCATTCATTTAATGACCATTTGAAGTTACAACGGTACTGAAAAAAGAAGACAATTTTTCACACTTACAACCGTTGCAGCATCCCCATGTCATGTGACCATAATTTGGACACTTGGCAACTGGCATGTATTTATGATGGTTGCAGTGTCCCAGGGTCATGTGATCATCTTTTGCGACCTTCTGACAAGCAAAGTCAATGGGGAAACAGATTCACTTAACAACTACAGTGATTCACTTAACAACTGTAGCAAGAATGGCTGTAAAATGGGAGAAATTCACTTAATAACTGTCTTGTTTAGTAACAGAAATTTTGGTCTCAATTGTGGTCATAAGTCAAGGATTACCTGTATAGGTTATAGATTTTAAAGGATATGTACTAATAAGCAAATATCACCAATAGTGAAAAGTGGTTTAGACTGGGATGTAAGAAGAGAATCTTCTATAATCTTCTAATCTATACTCCAGACTGGATATGATTTTGGATCTCCAGAGTTGCCTTTCGCAAATTTGTAAAGAAAGATGAAAACAATTGCAGATTTGTAGTATCTCATTTAGTTTCGATCCAATTGATGCAAAATAATAATAATAATAATTAAATTACTTGACTCATTTTGTAAGATATTGCTGTGATGAAAGGAGGAGATCGGTGGAGCACTTAGTGAAATCATAACATTAATACAGGTGTGGGCAACTATGGCCCCTTTACAACCTATAGACTTCAACTTCCAGAATTCCTGAGCTAATAGTGTTGGCTTAGGAATTCTGGGAGTTGAAGTCCACAGGTCATAAAGGGGCCATAGCTGCCCACCCTTGCATTAGTAGAACACTTGAACTGCATGAGAGTTTACCTCTTGACACCTCCCAGTCAGAGATTCTGGAGAATCCCAGCCATTCAGAGGAGACAACATTGATCTTAAGCAATGCTGTTGCTTTGTATGAACAACTCTATTTGGTCTGCTATCTTGAGCATTCTGCTAGCAAGTACATCTTCGTAGAATAATAACACTATTTTGTTTCTTCCTATCTATCAGTTCAGCTGCCCCAACCCTACTTCTTATTCGTTGCTAGCATATATATTTTTCTTAATTCCATGGATAGAATTAAGTATAGTAGCCTTCAGATACTGGCTTTTTGGAGAACATTTGAAATAAGATGCCTCATCCATCTGCTTTGACTATTTCAGTGTACTTTTCCCTTGAAAAGCAAATGGGAGTAGGAGTACATTTTTCTATTAAACTGATTAAGACATCAGCAAGAAAATGAAAAGGCGCTCTTGAAGTGACCATCATATATTACTAAATAGGCAAGAGCATTGAGATTATCTTACACAATGAGTGGAGACTTTTAGATTGAGTGTATAAATGGGCATTTTGGAAAATGGATTTAAGAGAAAAGAGCGCTTGAGGCTGCCTTTTACATTATTAATTGCAGGTATTTGCATATTTGAGCTTTTAATTGGAGCTCCTGACAACCAAGGAAAAGTTTCAGATTGAAAGATTTTTGGCATAATTAGAAATTCTGTTATTAGCAAATTTGCAAAAGGATTAAAAAAGAAATGAAAATAGTATTGATAATGAAAAATGTATCATTGTTGTCAACTATTTTTCTATCTCTAGGAATGTGAAACTTAGCAAAAAGTCATAATGGCTAATCATTTTTTAAATCTGGGATAACAATATGTGAATGTGGGTAGTTCATCTAGGGCCTTATAGTACCACCATATATCCAACCAACCAAAACCAGAATTCTTCAATTTTAGGAGTAAGAAATAGCCAAACTACTTTAAATATTTTTAAATATTTCCTTACACATAAATGGCTGGACAAATTATAGACATGCTTGCCAATTTCATATAAAGAGAATCAAAATGGTGAGTACAAAACCAAAACTCTATACCAGGGGTCTGCAACCCGCGGCTCTGGAGCTGCATGTGGCTCTTTCATCCCTCTGCTGTGGCTCTCTGTTGCTCAAAACATGCGTCACAATGTGCGACACCCGCCGGCACGTGATTTATTGAGCTTTTTGACCCATTTTTTTTTCGGAGTTCAAAATGTTTTTGTTGCATGCAGAAATAAAAAATTGGTTTCTCTGTAGCAGTTCATCGATTACATAAATGCAACACACTATAGTTTTTTTATATATAGCATAAGTGTAAAAAACTTATATGCAGTGTTATCTTCATTTTAGATGTCAAAAGGTTTTTGTGTTATCTTCATTTTAGATGTCAAAAGGTTTTTGTGGCTCCCGGTGTTTTCTTTTCTGTGGGAAACGGGTCCAAATGGCTCTTTGAGTGTTTAAGGTTGCCGACCCCTGCTCTATACAGTCATAAACCCAGGATAAAAAGTATTGCAATAAAAGGAAGAAGAAAAGCTGTGAGTTTCTACTATTTGTTAAGGGATAGAAGAGAACAGTTTAATGGGAAAGACAAAGTTATTTTATTTCTTTAAAAAAAAAAGTTTTGTAAGAGCTGTTAGATAGCCCAGAAATTGGATGTCCTATGTTATTGTTGCTACTATTATTTTATTATAATATACTATAATACAGTTATACTATTATTTTGAAAGAAAGAAAAAGGAAATGATCTGCTTCCTGTGTGGGATTTTTTTTTTTTTTGCCTGATAGATATTGAAAGAAGAGAACAAGTAACTACCGGTAAGCTGATACTGGAGTGTGGGGGAAACCGGGTTGTACCACACTCCTGAGCATCCAAGGAGAGAGGCAAGGGGGACATTGATAAAAAGTATCACATCACAGATACAAAAGGACAAAACTTGTTTAGTGATGATGCCACAAATCACACTTCCAACATGTTGGCATCATTGTGGATAATGGACACATCTAGGACAGTGATCCTTAGCCAGAGGACATCTTTCCCAGCACCTCACTGCTCCCATGCTGTCTTCTCAACCACTGGTCTTCTTAGGAAAGACACATCATTCTTTTCCATTGGTGTGAACTGATGACATGACAGAGAGTGTTTGAAATTTGGCTGAGAGCTGCTTGGGACCCTTTTTCTAAGGCCTCCTGAAGGCAGAAATGCTTCTGAACAGTGACCATCCTCCTTTTAAAACATTTCCAGCTCTACAGAATATTGGAAGAGAATTACGTAAAGGGTCTTGAGAGTCTTGTCAACTCTCCATCAACAGGATGACTTTCCAAAAACAGAATGGAATGTTACCAAATTTGGTGTGTGAAGGGGAAACTGGAAAAGAAAAGTTGAGTTTGAAAAGATCTGGCCAGGGGCTGCAGAGAGAGAGGGAAAAAAACCATGCATCCCTATGGGAGAGGTCATTGGTAGTGGTTCAGAATATTAATTAATGTGCTGTTTTTAAGCGCCCTCCCTTCTGGTCATATGACCTCAACTGGAGCTGCTTTTAAGAGATAGGGGGAAAGTTCTATATCTCTTTTTTGTTTCAAGTACATTCCACCTCTATGTTTCTCTTTTCATTTTTGGAAATGTTGGCTTCTGTTGGTAAATAACCTTCATGCTGTGACATATAATTCTTCTCACAATTATTTGCTTTTAAAAAATCAGGCAATTAGGCCATGTTTTAGTGCATAGGTGTTCTGCCCCAGCTACGGACCACAAAGAATGCAGCACACACAAAGTCTGTACAAACCTTAGTTTACTAATTAAGGACTACTAATAAGCTTTCTTAGTAGTCGTTCAAACACAAATACAGTTTAAATCAGTCTTTTCTGAACACCCGCTGTTAATTCAACTTCATTAACAGCCAGCAAGAGTCCAAGGACTAATAACTCAATTCTGAGGAAACAGTCTGTCAGATAACAGTAATCTTACTGTGGTTGGGCAAAACGCCCAGAAGCAAGTTGCAGGAAAAATGACGAGAGAGAAAGAGAGAGAGAATAAGAGCTGATCAGACTTTTCTGGGATCAAGACACGAAGGAATATGAACCACGTTGTTTCCTGCAAATTGTCTCAGTCATCATCATCCCTTAAATAGGCTAAGGGAGTGGCCAATTAGTCCCAAGCCTTACTCCTGAGGAGACCTCCTCCTGAGGAGCCATTCCTGCCTTTTTGCAGCTCTGCGCACCCGTGCATTGAGAAGAGGCTCCTCCTCTTCTTCCTCTTCACTTATGGGAGCTTCTGGAGGTTCTGAAGGCCCTGGCTGAATCCCTGCCTCTGGCACTGAGTCCTCTCCAGCCTCCTCGCTGTCCGACTCGGGTACCAGCTGCACAGGCCGCTGGCGAATCACCACACCAGTCTCCTCGCTGTCGGAATCAGCCACCAGCTGCACAGGCCGCTGGCGGGCCACAACAATAGGATGGCTAGTATAGGTTCATTTGATTTTGAAGTGAGCACAGATTTTTGTCTGCCAAAGGTCCAGTCCATAAGGCATTGGGTCCGTGATGGCGAACCTATGGCATGCGTGCCACAGGTGGCACGCAGAGCCTTCTCTGTGGGAACGCCAGCCATCGCCCCAGCCCAGCTCCACCGTGCATGCGCGTGCGCCTCCCACCGGCCAGCTGGTCTTCGGGTCTCTGCTGCGCATGCGCAGGGGGCAGCATTTTTGTCTGCCAAAGGTCCAGTCCATAAGGCATTGGGTCCGTGATGGCGAACCTATGGCATGCGTGCCACAGGTGGCACGCAGAGCCTTCTCTGTGGGAACGCCAGCCATCGCCCCAGCCCAGCTCCACCGTGCATGCGCGTGCGCCTCCCACCGGCCAGCTGGTCTTCGGGTCTCTGCTGCGCATGCACAGGGGGTGGGGCACATGCGGGGGATGTGCATGCATGTGCGGGGGGCGGGGCGGGGCGCATGCACGGGGCACTCACATTGCATTTTGGGGGTTTGTGTGCATGCCCCCCGCACCTCATTTTGGGCCTGGAAGGCCTCCTGCACCAACCTGGAAGCCAAAATGGGGCATGGGGGGCGCAGACTATTGACGAATTACAGGTTCTTCGTGACTCAAAAGCACTGAAGAAAAGTCAACATAGAGGTTTATACATGAAGCAAATGTTGGATCAGTCTATGTAGTACAAGTGCCCAAAGGAGGAAGAGGAGGATCCAGAGACCAAAGGAAATTATCAAGGTTCTACTAGTTGTGAAAGGTTTAAAGCTAAACTGTAATTATAGCCCTTGGTTAACTTTTGGGGTAATTTAACTCCTGACCTAGAAATGGATTAAGATACAGGCAGTCCTCGACTTACGACTATGATTGAGCCCAAAATTTCAGTTGCTAAGCGAAACATTTGTTAAGTGAGTTTTGCCCCATTTTACAACGGGCACTTGGCACCAAAAAGGTTAGCCATCACTGCATTAGGTCATTTCTATCAGTCCTCTTCTCTCCATTCAGTTACAGATATACTGCTTATAGCTGATAAATCCTGAGCTTCTATGTGAAGCAAGAAAAGTATTATTAGGCATTAGACCTCTGTGCCCTTGTGGTATGAAAAGAAAGCCTGTGGAATTCGTAATTGCAACAAGCGTCTCCCTAATGGAAATCCTCAAGGGCATGAAATTTGTAAAACCATTAACTCTTGCAAAGCAATTTGTATGAATCCTTGTTAGCAACATCATCCAAGATGATTATTTTGAACAGTCTCTGCACATCCGGCTCTGGAAGGAAAGTGCTTTGATGTGTATTTCTAATTAGCTGGGTTGTATCATAAGCAGCCAATGACTTCAGCAATATCAACGAACACGGCTGAGAACTTACAGATTGTAAGTGTGCCTGAATTTAAATAGGCTTTGTAGATTAATTTTAATCAGTTTTCCTATCAGTCTCGGTTGAGTGTCTATACTAGAACTGTTGCTGCTATATGATTATCTCCAAAGAGCAGTGGTGACCTCTCCACTGTTCATTTGGGATTCCTTAGCAAGGGCTTTGTACTGTATGTGGTAACTTTTACAGAGAGCACTTTTTAAAATATTCTAGCATTATCTCCTAGGCTGTAAATCCTGGGATTTTACAGGGCTTAGAGTCAGAGCAGCCAAGTATAAGCATCTTAGATTGCCCAGTGAGGAACTGGTTTGAAAGCACCTTATTGAGAGCAGTCTTTCCAGAGGCCTGAGAATCATAAGACAAAAAGCTCTCACTCACGGGGCCATAGATTTCCATTCACTATGCCACAAGTAATCCTGTTACTGATAAGAAATAAATTTCCCACTCCTAGATAATAGGTTGCACTGTACAAGATGAGCACAACCAAGCTCAATTGGATTCCCTTAAGATATATATGGAAGTATAGTGCAAAAAAATAAAAAATAAAAAATAAATCCAGCCATCTTGGATTTTGCCATCTCTGGGAATTACGGGTATCTTAACATACTGGGAAAGCTAGAGCAGAACAGCCTGAAGAGAACTGGATATTAAACACCTGAGGCATGAGAAAGACATATTTTAAGTGCAATTTATACTGTGGAAGAAGTTTTCATGCAGAGAGAATAGGTCTCCTGTAATAATAATGACATATATGTTCCAACAATTATAACTCATTATGGTACTGATTGTGATTTGGGGATATTGCTTTATCGTTACATATTGCGGACAGTCATTCTCTTTCCTAAGTTTTGAACAGCTACACAGTGGCTACTTATTTCAGTCCGTTCTCAGAATTAGTATTAAGAGGTCCCACCATGTCTTGGATGAAAATTTCCCCCCCCCATTCTTCCCTCTCTCAACATGCTTGTTTCCCTTAAGAAGAAACAAATGAAGTAGAGTCCACAGTGAAGTAAACAGTTGCCTGTGGTTCAGATACAGAAAATAGTCTACTACTCTAAAAATAAAGTAATACTTGCTTCTATCAGTTTTATCCAATTGATGATCTGCATTATTAGGTATGTCATGACAAGGAAATATCAGAGGTTATCATAACACCATCACTCTTTTACCATGATTTCTGCCCATAATTGCCTGTTGAATGGCATCTGGTGTCTGAATAATCAAATACAAATGCAACAGAGGGGAGCAGCATATTGACACAAGATGGTCTGTCACTCTGTTTGTGGTGGCTGAACCAGGCTTCCCTTTGAATAATTACAGTACAAAGCTACTACCCAGCCCCTTCAGGATTTTAAGTGACAGACAACACTAAAGATAGTTCTAGTTTTGAAGTGGAAAAAATGCTCACTAAACTAAACAAGATATAAATGTTCCTTCAGTGATTCATCCACTGCTAAAACAATACAATCAGTTCTCTACAAAGATCAGTCAGAGAACCATTGTGTTCCTGTGATGAGGTCTGAGGAGAACTAAACCCTAAACTTGAATTAACAAACCACAATTGTTCTGTTGACATGAAATGCCAAAACCAATAAACTACGTGTTGATTTAATGTAACGACCTGGTTCATTCAAACACACAGAAACAATTGCTCATTTTCAAACAACATACAGTCCATACAACAGACAACCTTCTGTTCACCAAGTCTAATAGATTGTGTAAATCTACTTAGTATTAGATGTCAGGCTGCTCAATCACTCTCAAGTTAACTTATCTCTGAAAGATGCAATTATGTGTGTGTGTGTGTGTATGTATGAATGAGTCTCTCTCTCTCTCTCTCTCTCTCTCTCTCTCTCTCTGTGTGTGTGTGTGTGTGTGTGTGTGTGTGTGTGTGTGTGTTTATACATACATACATACATACATACATACATACATACATACATACATACATATATGTATGTATGTATGTATGTATGTATGTATGTATGTATGTATGTATGTATAAACACACACACACACACACACACACACACACACACACACACACACACACACACCTAAACGTGTCAGGTCAAATTCTCAAACCTAAAATGGTTCCTAATTCCCACTTAAAGATGGATTTTAAACTTAACTAAACATTGTGGGATGTATCTCAGAATTACATATTGTAGATGTATTAAAAAAAATATGGATGCTCAATGAATATGGAGATTCTCAGTCCTCGAG
>QLTV01001472.1:456356-474369 GCA_003457575.1 Thermophis baileyi
TTCGTGACTCAAAAGCTGTTCAACTGTATGAAGCTGTGGTGTTCAACTAATACATTTTTAAAGATTCATGGAAATGAGAAAAGATTCTCATTTTGCATCCTACTGATAAATATGTTAGAAATCATCTATGGTTTACAATATTGTAGATCAGTGTTTCTCAACCTTGGCATCTTGAAGATGGGTGTACTTCAACTCCCAGAATTCCCCAGCCAGTGTTGCTGGCTGGCTGGGGAATTCTGGGAGTTGAAGTCCACCCATCTTCAAGATGACCAAGGTTGAGAAACGCTGTTGTAAATCATTTCCAAATACTCTTTAGAACTTCCCTCATAATATTTTCTACCATAGTTTGATAGTCATGTGTTGGTTATTTTGGAGGATTGTTCCAGAGGTGTAGTAGAAATGTAACTGTGATATGAAAAAAGAAGAAAGAGAAATGTTTTCTACAATTTGTTCTGGGAGGTAGTTCCATCATGAAGGTTGAGCAACAAAGAAACAGCTGTATTATATCAGGGATCAGGAGACATTTGGACAGCTAAATAAACAGAAGAACTGGAAGATGGAGAATTACAGGTAGAAAAATGCCAGGGTTCCATTTTGTAATAATTTATGTGGAATATTATAGTTATGATATGAACAATATGAGCCTGCCCTGGGTGATTTTTAGATATGCTTCTAAAATTAATTTTTATTCTGGTTTTTTTCTACATAAGCAGTTTCTGTATTATAGTCAGGTAGTCTGGAACATGTTCAGTCATAGTAATGTTAGCCATGACTTAGAAATCAATTTGAAGCTCATTTTTAGTGTCTTAATTGAATTCCATCCTCTTATAGTTATGAGTTGTGCTTGCTTTCAAGGTAGGAATAGGGCGCAAAATTTCATTTTAAAAGTTTAATTCTTGTCTCATATTAGGTAAGCCATGTATGAAATACAGTTTCAACCAGGACTCCTATTTATTTTGGGATAGCTCATCACCTTGACTTTATGGAGATTTGCAACAGGGTAATTGGTATAATTGGCTGCTCTCATTGGTGCATAAAAAGCTCTGGAGGCCTGGATGGGTTGTTTTTCAGTGATGCTCTAAAGCCAGGAAGAATTCACTGTAATTGACTGCTGAGTCGATGAGATGGTTTGCCAGCACTCTCGCACATTATGGAATTACTCCCTGATTCCTTCAATGCATGGACTCCAGAGAATAAATCCATCATCTGGAAAACTACAAGTGAAAAAAGAGCAAGCGGTTTAATTTAGATTTGGGGTGAACATGCTATAATGTTTTTTGTCAGCTTAAAAAAAACCTGATCATGTATCCTGAAAGACAGTAGCGCACCATTTGCTATTAACCATCTCAGAAGGAGGCAATGCAGTCAGTAATTCGTTCTGTCATCTTGTACATTTCAGAATTTGCTTCCTGGTTTTCAAAGGCTTATTCCTCATTAACCGAGTTCAAAAAGCATTCTACCTCATTTAACTTTAACTACAACCATATAAGGCCACTGCCTGCTGTGGATCTTTAAAGCAAAACATTATTCACATTTTCTTGGAATGTCCATATATTTAATAAGTACAGGTAATCCTTGACTTACAACAGTTTGTTTAGTGATCGTTCAAAGTTACAACGGCATTGAAAAAAGTGACTTATGACCATTTTTCACACTTACCACTGTTGCAGCATCCCTATGGTCACGTGATCAAAATTCAGATGCTTGGCAACTGATTCATATTTATGACAGTTGCAATGTCCTGGGGTCTTGTGAACAGCTTTTACGACCTTCTGACAAGCAAATGGGGAAACCAGATTCACTTAACAATAGTGTAATTAACTTAACAACTGCAGTGATTCACTTAACAACTGTGGCTAGAAAGGTTGTAAAATGGGGCAAAACTCACTTAATGTCTCACTTAACAACATAAATTTTGGGTTCAAATGTGGTCATAATAGTTGTGTGTACTTAATAGTTGGGATCCATAAGATCCAATTTTGAGAAATATTCTTCCTGGAGAAACCGGAAGCGTCGCGGTGAGACTTGTTGGAAAATTAGCAGGCTCTGAAGAGCTCCGTGAAAATCCAGCCAGACAAACCGCTGTCGGGAGGTCTTCGGACCGGAACTGTCCTGTAGGGACGGTGAAGAAGGAGAGGCATCTTGGGCGACCAAGAGGAACAGGCAAGTTCCTCAACAAGTCAGAGATGGCTCTTCGAACCAGCGGCGGGGGCGACGGCCATTTAAAATGACCACTTCAAAGCTGGGACAACCGGACTAAGTTTTTGTGCAGGAGCGGTGTTTTGAACGGAGTGTTGGAACTGGGTGAGTGATTGGCCACCTCACAGATAAAAGGAAATTTCAAATTTAGATTTTAAATGGTATCCCGGAGCTGAAATTAGCAGATAATTGGCAATCGGGAAATTTCATGGAGGGAGAAGGACAAAATGGAAATTAAAACACAAAAGCCCAAGAAGATTCTTATTTTTACAATTGAACTGGGAGAAACTTAAAAATAAAACAAAAGAAACAAGAGGAAAGAATCTGGGGAAAAACATTTTTTATGTGGATTTAAAGTATTTTAAAAGTTTTTGACAAGCAGCTGATTTGAGAGTATTGTGGATTTGAGAGAGACATCTGCTGGTGGAAAGAGAGCATTGCAATACCGGTTGGAAGACAGAAGAGAAAGCGCAGCTGTGTAATTTGACCTTGGATATTGGAAAAGACAATTTAGGAACTATGAGAGCTTTTAAGGAGTGTTTGTTTTGCTACACTGCTTGGCTTCGATTGTTTATGACTGTGGAAGATAATAAATCCTTGACTTGGAGTGGATTGGACTAATATTCGAATTGGACGTTAGAATTTGAAAATTAAAAGAGACTATATGGACCTTAAATTTTAATTGGAAACATGCTGTGGATGTATGAGGAATTATTTGAAATGTTAAAAAATATGCGTGAAACTTTAAAAGGTAATAAAGAGTCAGAAATTTTTCTGGAATACACAGAGCAGGAAACAGGAGAGAAGGTGGTAAAAGAGAACATAAATGAGGAACAAGAAAACAGCATTGAAGAAGAAGGGACTGAAAGTAAAAAACTGTTTGATGATTTCACTGGCACAACAGATTTACAGTGGCACAAGAGTAGACAGAGGGGAATGTCCCTCAAAAAAGAATCAATCAAAGGGCAAAGAGGGAAATAGTGGGAAGAGATTAAGAAAAATTTGGGAAAGAACCACACGAACAATATATTCAAAAGAGAGAAAAAGGACTCAGGAGAAAAGATATAATACATATAAAAATAAAAAAATAAAAAGAAGTTAAGGGAATGGGACAAAAGGAGAAGTGGAATTTTTGAGAGACCAAAAGAAAATGGTTAAAGAGGGGAAGGTTAGTGGAAAGGAGGAAGGAAAATAGGGTTTATATTAGTAGATTTAAGGAAATTGTATTAATAACATTAAGTGTGAATAGTTAATCAAAGGGTTTTTATGTTAGATTTGAATATGATGATGTATATTGTTTATAGCAAAACAGATCAGCAGAAACAGTGGGATGGGAAATTTGAAATCTTATTGATGATCTATATTGTTTATAGTAAAATAAAACAGCAGATGGAATGTAAAAGAGTAACTTGGTTTAATTCTAAAGACAATTTGAATTAAGAGATGAAGTTGAAATGTAGTGGGATAGGAAATGTGAGAAATATATTTAGTAATGGAGAAATAAGATAACTAATTGATGTTATTGTAAGAGATGAGGAACTTAGGGCGATCAGTAATATTGCTTATGTATTAAGAAGAAAATAAGTTAATATAAAGAAGTATGTAAAGAGAATATTATGGCTGAAATTGAAAACAGAGATATGATGTAAAATGGATTATGTATATGAAAAGATATGTAAGAATGATCCGGACCACACTTTGTTCATAAAATATGTATGTTTGCGGGGGGGGGGGGATGACAAAAAAATTGTAATAAAGATTGATTAAAAAAAAGAAAAGAAATATTCTTCCTCTCCCAACAGCCCACTCCCTCCCATCTTTTGTGGGCTGTTAGGAGAGGAAGAATATTTCTTTTCTTTTTTTTAATCAATCTTTATTACAATTTTTTTTTGTAATCTTTTGTGGAACACAGATGGCTCTACTGGAGCGAGAGGGCTCAAAAGTTGCTATCTAAGAAAGGTACTTGAAGCTTCCCTCTGCTAAGTGTCAACATTTAGCCCTGGTGTTAATTAATATTTGGCGGGAGACCACCAGAAATCTCGGTACTTGGAAGAGACTGGAAAATCAACAAAACAATCCCAAAAGAAACAATGGCGAGCTATTTTATTATTGTTGCCAAGAGAACAACATTGAAATGATTGTAAACTCAGCAGGCATCAGCCTTGACTAAACTGAAAATTTACTTACAGAACCATGTTACTTATACATACAGTAAGCAATTTTGAGGTTAGCAGGATTACATCCAGATAAATGAGCAGGGATTTGCAGCCAGATTCCAAGTACAATGGTTTGTTCATGGCCTAAATAAAACTAAGCATTTACAGCAGCTATAAATAACAGCTATTAATTTTGTAAGAGTCTGTTTATTAATTACATTATTAAACTGCCTTGATAGCATATTTCCATGGGCAGTGTACAAAATTGTTAAAGGTATACAATATCAAATACAGTTTTACATTAGCATTGTCTGTTATTATCTAAAATAAACAATTTAAAGAATAATCCCAACAATTCTACTACACCAGGAAAGTTTCAAATTTGAACATTTAAGTTTTCAGTATTAAAAGAAACTATATTGCATTAACAACAATATCTCTGTGTCCATCTTTGTCTTTTATCATTTGCAGAAGATAAAAATAATATGTAGTCTTGATGTGTAACTATTGCAACCTGATAAATGATTGCTATAACTTGAAATGTTTCCTCAGAAAATTGATTGTAGCAATACGTAATATAAATACGCAAAAAAATTACATTTATTGGTCCCATTTTAACATCTTCAGGTAGTTAATTAGATTAAATTAAAATATTTAAGCAGACAGAATATCAAATAGACAGTTTATTAATTTACTTATAGCTTTGCTAACATCTGTTTATGTTGCTTTAATATTTCAGTAGACTGGCTACCTGAAGCCATACTTTAGTTATGGCGTACTAAAACAATTAATATTTGTTTGGGTTCATGTAGATACAGAATCATAAATTATGATTTAAAACCACAGTGACTGATTTTACATACACAAAGGTCAATTTGTGGTCAGTTTTAATGTGATTGAGTAGCTGACTCACAGTAACACAACTTTCTGTTTATTTATTTGAAATTAAATTTAGAAGCTCTTCACAAAAGTTGAACCCTATCATGAAATGTAAGGCATAAGCAAGAAGAAAGATGTTATCCATTTATAACTTTGGTGCCATATATAGAGATGCTTATAAGTGATACTAGTTGGAGTCATTCATCAAAAACTTAGTTTGTTTACTTCCACAAGTCATCATGTAGAAATAGGTATACAGTCTTAGACACATTAGTGGTCAAATGTATGTTTGATAGACGGGCCAAGATTGAAGTATTTCCAGAAAACGCCAGTGTAGCAATAGTATTTAGAAATGCATTATAAGCATATACTGTACATTTACAATACTGTATTCAATATATTTCTAAGGATCAACAAAGAAATATTGGATTAAAATAGTGTTTCAACAAAGACATTATCTCTAGGGCATAAGACTTTGTAAAGTGATTTTGAAAGCATATCCTAAGAGGGCATCCATGTAGCCCTATATTTTACTGGAACAATTCAATTGCAAGGCCCTAATGCCTGATTAAGCAATAATGTATCATAATAAAGGATTTGCCAGATTCTCTGTAGGTGAGGAATTAAGATTTCATCTAGGAAAAAATAGATAAAAATATTTAACCATTGTTCCATCTACATTCTGGGGCACTCAAAATTACCATATTTTATTACTGATTTGAAAAAAAAATCATCTGGTTCATAAAGATTCAGAAAAAGATATAATAACACCAAAAGTTGGTTGGTTGGTTGATTGGCAGGTAGGTAATTATTTATAAATTATAAGCAGTGTGCAATAAGATCAACAATTATCAAAAGAAGAGATTACATTGACAATTCTACATGAGTAGCCAGATGCTGTTCTACAGGGTTCGTACTAGGAATTGAACTCACAGACCTTTGCACTTGGATGACAGTACATTAGCTTTAATCACTACTTGAGTCGTGGAAGTCAGTGGTTTTCAGGAAGACCTTACAGTATATAGATGGTATTAGAATGGTATATACATCTTCCTTTATGCTCTCGGGGCAAAGAGATGTAGATGTTATATGTCTATTCTTAGAACATGTTTATGAAACATAACCTGTTTTGTCTTTCTCTCCTACCCATATGACCTTTGCAGCTGGTGTCCAACATCCTCATCTTCATCTGCACAAACATTGTAGGGGTGTGTACGCACTATCCAGCTGAGGTGTCCCAAAGACAGGCCTTTCAGGAAACAAGGGAATGCATTCAAGCTCGCCTACATTCTCAGAGAGAAAACCAGCAACAGGTAAATGACGATAAGGATATATTTAACAATGAAAACGTAAAATTTCTAAAGTCTGCCTCTGACTTTTCAGGCTCCAAGGGCAAAGCCCAATAGATCTCGAAGCTTTAATATCCCTACCAGATTAGAAAAGTCAATTATCTGTGGCCAGTGTGAAACTTGGATTCAACTTTGGGTGAATCCATAAGGAGCAGAGGTGTCAAACTGCAATAGTGATGGGCATGACATAGCAATTGAAGTCCCACTCTTCTTGTACATGCACTGGTGTGGCACGCATGTACAAAAATGGTGAGTCTTCGATCAAAATGTTGTACCTACCATCTTGCACTCGTGTTGGGTGAATAACCAAAACATGTTACAGTAATGTGTTGGAAAGCACAACGACCGGCTTCATTATTACCGCAGCATTGCTCAGCCTTAAATGTTGTGGCATCTGTGCTCTCAAACCAGCTTGCAAAATTCCAGAAACAATCAGTTTTTGTGAGCTGGAACAAACTATCATAGAGCGTAAGATGCCACGCCAGAACTATTTCATAGGTAAACAAATACTGTGAGCCTTCTAACCTCTCAAGTCTGAGTGTTTTTTCTGTCTGCTTTCAACAGTCATGGGCTTCTCTAAGCAGCTGTCCGGGCATTTGAAAATAATTCACTCTTACAAAGCCAGGGAAGACTATAAAAATGTCTAAACACTTCCAACTAACAGTTTCGGTTTTGAGAAACACTGTTAAGAAATGCTAGGCATACAGAACTCTTGAAATCAAGGCAAAATCTGGAGAACTAGGAAAAAGTGTCAGATCTGCAAAATCACTACAGACAAGCTGCTGTGAGGTTTAGTTGACACTAAAAGAGCTGTCCGTGGGTCTGCAATACAGTTTTGCTTACAAAACACTGAACTGTATAGGAGAGTTGACAAAAGGAAACCTTCCCGCTTATCTCATCACAAAAGCCATTGTTTAAAGCATGCAAAAGAAAATCTTGATAAACCTGAAATATTTTGGAAAAAATGCTTTGAACTTATGAAATAAAATTGAGTTTGTCCACAGCCATATAAGATGCATTTGGAGAAAAAAGGATGGTACATTTCAAGACAATAAACCTTTCAGTTATTAAAAGGTTGTTGTTGGGGGGGGGCTCTGTTATATTGTGGGGTGTTCTGGCAGCCAGTGACACAGGAAATATTGGAAGGAAAAATGGTTTCAATGATGGTTTGGAGTCAAATTATCAATGTGTCCCAGAAGTAAAGACCCCACAGTCAGTGAAGAAACTGAAATTGAAGAGATTGGATATTTCAATAAGGCAACAATCCAAAATGCACTTTCCAATCAAATATGAAGTCCTTATAGTAAAGAAAGATAATGACTTTCACAATTCCCAGAATTGAACATTCTTGAAAAGATGCATGCAAGAAGGCCAGGGAATGATACTAAGCTTGCAAGGGAGAGTTGGGGGATAACTTGCAAGGGAGAGTGGGAGAAGCTTTCAAAATCAAGAACAGAAAGATTCTAAGCTGGCGAAAAGAAACTGTTATTTTGAAAGCTGTTATTCCTGCCAAACGAGCCTCATGAAATACTGACTCTAAGGGTACTGAAATATTTGAACCTGCCATATTTGCTATTTTTTACTTTGATTCTGTAAACAAATGCTCATACATAATATCAATATCCAGATTTGTAGAAATTTGCTGCATTTAACTTTGAGGAGGTTGTGACAGTTCACCTATTGGAACATAAAATTTCAGGAAGAGTACCTACAATTTTGAAGGTGACTATGTTATAGCAGTGGCCCCCAGTCTTTTGGGCATCAGGAGAAAGGTCTTTCCATGGGCCGGAGCGGATGTACTTTCGTGTGTTGCCTGCATCCCATGGATGGTGCTTTGCTTGTTTGCGCGGCCTCGTTTCTTTCATGCTGCAGCCCAGTGCCAGTCCATGGACCGGGGGTTGGGGACCTCTGTGTTATAGCATACAAAGAAAAAATTCAAGAAGTGGACTTAAGTAATGACTCGTTTCTTAACGAGTTGTTACCTATCTTCTTATGGCTATATAGACAAAACCTCGCAAATATAAGAAAGTTGAATTCCACAACTGAGTTGGGGACTATGGACAGCTGGCCATCCAAACTGTAATTGGAGGAAATCCCTTTCTCTATGACATCCCTGATTTGCTTATTGACTATGTGGAACAGAATCTTAGATGACTTGATAAGGGCAGGCTTTATTGTAAATACGTTTGGTTCTATGTTTCCATCATGAAATAACAGTTTAATTTTGCTAGCATGATCTTCAAAGAGAGACATGTTTGTGTTGTAAATTGAAGCCAGAGCAGGTGTTTTAATTGGTTTATCTGTCTGATTCCACAGGAGCGTCTCCTGCTTTCTGTACTGCCTCGCCATGTTGCCATGGAGATGAAAGCTGACATTAATGCCAAAAAAGAAGATATGATGTTTCATAAAATTTATATCCAGAAACATGACAATGTCAGGTATGTGCAGAGGGAAAGGAGTGGGATGCATCCATAATTCAGCATAGCAATTTTGTAAAAAGGAAGGAAATGGGGGAGACATGCATGTCCTCTGCTGAGTTTTTGTATTCTTATCCCAGAGGTGCACAACTCTTCACACATTAGGAGTGTCTGCTTGTGGTGTTTGAATGGCATGCTAGTGCCAAAGTGGATAAAGGAAGGATCAAACATAAGCACATGAAATATATTGAATGTGATTGTTTCCTATGTGTTTGATATTTTCCATCTTCTGCCACATTAAACATGACAAGTTGGTTAGGAATTTTAAAAGGACTTTGGATAGCCACATCCAAGACTTTGGAGGACTACCTGTGGCCCTGGCACTTTAGGTTACATTTTCCCAGGCGACACTTTTTTATTCCAAAGTAGAAAGTAGGCACAACTGTTTCAAGAGTTCCTCTTTGTTTGATACATCTTGTCAATTCAGAACACCTAGATATCTCTTGCATGGAAAAATTGCATGGGAAGACCAGAGCAGTATTGATTAGTTTTGCTCAAATATGATATTAAGCCATGAATTATGGTTTCCAAACCACAGTGGCTGCATTCATACAATACAGTTTACTAATCTAAAACTGAACTGAGCCATAAACCTCTGGCTTTGATAGCTTGGAGTTGAATGAATTGGTATTGTATTTACTAGTTTTCTCTTTCCCTAATTCATGGACTGGAGAAATTGGAAGAAGGGCAAGGGGGCACTGGGGAAACAGAATTTTTGTTGCTATCAATTTTATGTAAAAGATCACACAGGAGCAGGGTGTGCATATTTCATATAGCTACATTTGGGTGGCTTATAGACCTTTATTTATCTTATACATTTAACCAGCAAAATCCACAGAATTTAGGATGTGAAATGCTGAGGAATTTCTCTATGAAAGAAGTAGAAAGGAAAAACCTGACTCTGTAGCTAGTTTTACTTTTAAGGGTTTGAATCTCCTTGACTTGGGTGGTAAGCAGGAGATGTTTTTCTTGCTTAGCAAGCAGTGATTGTATCCTTTATCCATCTGAGTATCTTAATTTGTAAAACGCTAAAACTAGAACGTTTGGTTTTAACTGGCTAGATTCCAAAGAGGCAGATGAAGAAGTTCTGTACCAGCACACAAATAGAAATGCTTGAATTTACTGTTTTAGTCTCATCAAACTGTCTGAAAAGAAATCAGCTGAAGTCAAAATAGCACAGCATGGCTCATCAATGCATTACTGTTTACGCTTTTGAATTAGAAATAGCCTGCCCTAATTGGTGTGGTTAATGCCAGATTGGCAACTGTTTGGGACTTTTATGCTGGATTTGAAATTAGACCACCAACATCAGAGCCTTTAGACAGCACCATCACTGCCTTTAAATCATATTTATGGATGCCAGAGAGGCAAACAACTGCTTTTAAAAAGGGGAACTTGCTGAAAAGCAGGGAGATGAGTACATGGTCGTTCATAGGCCATTGGAAACAAAAATAGCTGAAAAAGATAATATAAGCCAGAGCAAAGGCTTCGGTATACACTGATGAAATCATTTATTATATTTAGATAATTGTGCTAACAATAAAACAATAGCTCTTACAAAATGCTTGACTCGTAACCATCCAAAGATAAAAATTACAACTCAAGTAAAGGGTGTGTGTGTGTGTGTGTGTGTGTGCATGCATGCGCGCACGCACACACACACACACAAAATATATACACTTTCTACACATATAAAGTATGTATATATACTTTATATATATCCAGTGGTGGGATTCATTTTTTTTACTACCGGTTCTGTGGGTGTGGCCTGGTGGGTGTCATGTGACTGAGTGGGTGTGGCCAACTCAACATCACACAGCAAGGTCGAGTGGGCGTGGCCAACTCAATGTCACCCCACCAAGCCACGCCCACCAAGCCACACCCACAGAACCGGCAGAAAACGCAGCTCCTGTGGCCTGTCCCTTTATGGTCTCCCCCCACGTCGAAGTACCTAAAAGGGACACCGCAGTCCAGCCGCCTTCCAAGCAGCTCCGCTACGACACCGTCCCTCCAGCGCAGCAGGCCGTTCTCCTGGCCAGGTCTGGCAATGGGATGCCGCCGCGCACCAGCAGGCAGTCGCAGTGCACGGCTGGCATGAAGAACAGGGTGGCGAGGGCAGCGACGGGACTTCAGGCCTCTTTTTCGGCCTGTAGTTTTTGGTGCAAGAAGCCTGCAGCAGGCGCTCTTTTTCGGTGTGAGAAGCCTCCAGCTGCTGCCTCTTTGCCAGCCAGAACCAAGCTGGCAGCGGCAGCTGTAGGCTTCTTGCGCCGAAAACTACAGCCTGAAAAAGAGGCCTGAAGAAGTCCCGTCGCTGCCGTTGCCACCCTGTTCTTCGCTCTGGCCGCGCACATGTACCCAATTGCCTGCCGGTGCCGCTCGCAACCAGGCCAGGAGAATGGCCTGCTGCGCCGGAGGGAGGGCATTGCAACAGAGCTGCTCGGAAGGCAGCTGAAAACTACCGGCGGCTGGAGGCTTGCCGGCCAAGGCTCGCCGGGGACCCTCACCAAGGTGCGGACGAAGGTGAGGGAGGCGGAGGGCGAGTGGGCGGCATGCGGGCGGAGGCCTCAGG
The DNA here is from genome assembly GCA_003457575.1 of Thermophis baileyi. Classification (NCBI taxonomy): domain Eukaryota; kingdom Metazoa; phylum Chordata; class Lepidosauria; order Squamata; family Dipsadidae; genus Thermophis; species Thermophis baileyi. The sequence goes on from QLTV01001472.1 coordinate 467,986, forward strand.
GAAGGCCAGAGCCAGGGAATGGTGCGCTCCCCTACCCGGCCAAGGCGAACAGCAAGCGGGCGGCATGCTTACCTTTGGTGAGCAGAGCGGGCGAGGCGTGGAGGCGAGGCGAGACGATTAGCTGGGCCGCGTGGCAAAGGCAAAATATATACCCCATGGGCGGCCGAGGCGAGCAGCGGGCGGGGTAAGGGGCGGGTGAGGCGAGCGGTGGGCAGGGTGAGTGGTGGGTGGACGGGGCGAGCGGTGGGCGGGGGCGAGTGGCAACTGGGTGGGCAGGGGCGGGGCTAGCCAGAGGTATTTGCCGTTTCAGCGAACCAGTTAAAATTTCCACTGTGGCAACTGGGTGGGCAGGGGCGGGGCTAGCCAGAGGTATTTGCCGTTTCAGCGAACCAGTTAAAATTTCCACTACCGGTTTGCGCGAATTGGTCCGAACCGGCTGAATACCACCTCTGATACACACACACACACACACACACACAATTCTTGCTCATAGTGTGCTTATCTTAGTCTACATATGCAGATCTGCATGTGACCAATTGCTTTTGGTGACTAAGAGGCAGTCAAGGATATAAGTGGAAAATTCTAATTTCATCCTTTTCCTCTTACAGGCTTTTATGTAACCCAAAGAACAAATATGGGCTTTTAAGAACTTCCAATTTCAGTAGGTTTCATTGCAGTGAGGTATAAATGATTCTTCAGAAATTAAGTTTATCCAGTACAAACAAAACTGTTGATATATGGTCACCTATGCAAATAATGGAGGTTATGTGATTTTAATACATCATTCAGTACTTTAAGTAAGCTTAGGTTGAAGTAGCTCACCTAGCTTAGATTCAATCACCCTAATAATTTATTTAGTGTTCACTTTACTTTTTTGCAGAAGAAAAGGTGTTAGTTTTTTATTCAGAGGAAAACTTTGAATTGTTAGAGTAGTAACTTTTCATTAATTTGAAAAAAAGGTACCATCTTGAGCAAATGTCCAGAAGCCAGATATCTGCCCAAATATATGTCAATTCTTCTTTCTGTGAAATCATTGTAATTTGTTTCAAATTCTGAAGAGAATGACAAGCTAAATATGTGCATTTAGTTTTCATGGCAATACTGTGAAACCCATGTCTGTATGATTAATGGTCCTGGCACATAACATCCCAAAACAAATGCTACATAAAGATTGGATTCTCCACTCTGGACATCCATAGTCCTGCTCCAGTTTTGCTTTCCTCAGACATAATTCCACAACCTCTTCTCTGAGTTACAAAATGAAATAATTAAAATGTCTGTATGAAAAGCCATTTTTGGAGGAAACTTGATAGAACACAGTGTAAGTGTCTCTGCCCACTGATTCGATCTAACAGGGCTTCCTATGCAGAAGTAGAACAAGAGCAAAACCAGTGTAGGAGCTCTGGGCCAGGGGTGAAATGCTCCCGGTTCGCTCGTACCTGTCGGTCGCCGTAGAGACGGTCGCCAAGGTAGCGCAAGGCACCGCCCACCCGCCCAGACGCTGCCATTTGGGTTCTTTTACCCTCTGCGAATGCACAGAACACTTTGCACATGTGCAGAGGGTAAAAGAACCCAAATGGCGGCGTCTGGGTGGGAGGGCGGCGCCTTGCGCTACCTTGGCGACCAGCTCTACGGCGACCGACAGGTACGAGCGAACCGGGAGCATTTCACCCCTGCTCTGGGCTATATCCAACCATAGGTGAGGGGACGTAAGTGGTACATCACAACCTCATGTTCTTGACTATTCAATGAAAACACCCCTTTTTGGGTGTCAGTTATCTTAACTCTGCCGATTAAGGTGCCTGAAGGAGGATCTCCAGCACTGAACTTAAAATTCCAGGCAGATTCAAAAGGGAAGTTAAAGGAACCTTAACATTTTTATAATGATTGCCATTCTACAGCAGCAATCTGTTGTTGGAGATGTAATTATGACCTTACATTGTAGGCCATAGCTTACCTGGTAGTCTTTGCTGAAATCACTGGTTCTGCTCCTTATTTCCCCATTAGCGGGATGGAGGAAAACACTGAACAGTTTTGAGAGAAAATTGCTTAAAAGGGCACCTGCACGTAACAGCAATCTTTATAATAGATTTGAAAGTAGCTTCAAAAGTACAGTATATTAAAAGAAGATGAGGAATCATCTACTATGAAAGGAAATATTTTTTAGGGTATTGCTCGTGCCAAAGTTTTTCTTCCCGAGTTTACATGACTTTATAGAAAGCATTTATAAGCAGAAAGGTCATTTGTGAAGAAGCATGACATATCTTTGGAGGGGGAAAAATGAAGTTTCTCTTGAAAGAATACTGACTGACTGCCCTTCAACCGGCCTTGTGAAGAAAAGGGCATTGGCCCATTGTGATTTCCTAAGAACTGAGCATAATATAGTCTATTGGTGATCCATGTGTATTCAAAAGTGCACGAGAGAAAACTGCAATCATATATTTGAAAAAATAAAATGAAAAAATAACTAGAATGGATGAATTGTTATCGTAACTGTCTTCTATTCATCTACAAGTATCGATTGTCCCCTAGAATTGAGATATATCCAAACAGAGTAAATCTATTTAAATTAATGGGTTGTATATTATTCTTGACAGACTTAAGTTTCAATCATTTCAATGAATATACAGGTAGCCCTTACTTAACAACTGCAGTTGACACTCCATCACTAAGCAACACAGTTGTTAAATGAAACCTCACTTAACCACACCCTGCTTATGACATAAATTCCACTACAGTTGTTAAACAAATCACTTATGGTCATTAAGTGAGACTTCATGTGACTGCAGCTTGCAACTTACTGCCAGCTTCCTCATTGACTTTGCTTATCAGAAACCAGTTGTGCAGGTTGAAAATGGCAATCACATGACCTTGGGACTCTGCAGTTATCGTAAATAACTGTATCGTAAATGCATCAGTTGCCAAGAGCCCAAATCTTGATTACATGACCATGGAACGCTGTGATTATTGTAAGTTCAAGTACATTTTAAAGCGCTTTTGTAAGTTCAACTAGCAGCTAAATAGGGCAGTCATTAACTGAGGACTACCTGTATTCTAAATATGACTAAGTCTTGATCCAATCCAAACCTTCTGTAAATATAGATTTTAAGAAGATTCATAAATTGTTGGACCTTTTCCCCAAAGAAGACTATAATGTAGCCCCACAATCCTCTTGGCTGGACCTTATCATCTCACTTAAAAGATCTAAGAATCAACAATAGCCATTCCAACATCCCGTGGACATGCCAGAGTGAACTTATCCAAGCAGTATAGGCATGTGTTTTGATAAGATAGACTTAGTCCCAATAGCAATATGCAAACTGAACGTTATCTGCCACACACATGCCTCTTTATAGAAACTGGTGTTGGAATTTCTTCTCTATATGTATTGTTGAGGCATTTGGATATTTGAGCATTTTTGTCTTCGTCTTTTCCATGATTTTGCTTCTAATAGCTTTTCACCTTGTAGGGAGATGGGTGGCATGCATAGATGGATGGATGGATGGATCGATTGATGGATGGATGGATGGATGGATGGATGGATAGATAGACAGACAGAATACCAGATTACATAGATAGATCACAGACAGACAGACGAAAAAAGAGAAAGAAAAAATGGTTTAAGACCTTCAAGTAAGCAAGGGAAATAAATAAGATTTCTAAATCCTTCAAGTAAGCAAGGGACAATTGTATGTTCCAGAAAATAATAAATGTTGGATCATAATAAAGATAGCATCAGCAAGTGCAAAGTGATGATATCATCAGAGCTGGGTGGTCTTGCTGCAGTCTAGTAGCTTTTAAAGTAGGCTCTGAATTTAATTTGCACTTGCTGTCCCTCAGAGCCAGTGTGGTGTAGTGGTTAAAGCATCAGACTAGAAACTGGGAGATTGTGAGTTCTAGCCCTGCCTTGGGCACAAAGCCAGCTGGGTGACCTTAGACCAGTCACTTTCTCTCAGCCCTAGAAAGGAGGCAGTGGCAAACCACTTCTGAAAAACCTTGCCAAGAAAAATTGCAAAGCAGGAACTTGTCCAGGCAGTTTCTGAGAATCAGACACAATTGAACAGAAGGGGGAAAAACCGCACTGTCCTTCACACAATATTCCTCATCCATAATGTTCTGTGAAGTTTATGAATGTCACAATAATAAGTGTGACTATTAATAATAAACAAAAAATAAGTATTTTGAAGATAAAAGGTGGTAATGCTGGAAAATGAGAGATGTCTGTTTCTATTATGCCAATATAAGCTTCCCCAGATGGTGAATCAATATGTTGTCTCTTGCTGTGTGACATAGATCTTCTGACCAAGTAATATGGCATTGGAAGCATACCAATGATTGCAGTGGTTCTTATACACCTAAAAAAAGACTGGGGTGGGGGAGGGTAAGTAGCAAGACAAAAAAAATATTGGGATGACTGAACTGAAGAATTGGATGTGACAAGCTATGAACAGGAGAAATAATCAGTTAACAAGAGGATTGGTATTATGCCAATCAGAGTTGCTTTATTTTTTAAGTGCTGCAGAAATAAAGGAGCTATGGCTTTCACTGATCTAGCCATAAGAAAGCTCTGCTTTCACTTCTACCTGTAAATTAACTATGAATGGTAGCAAAGAATTGTTGGGTATGTGGTGGTGGTGGTGGTGGGGAGAATTTGTCAGATTTGAGATCATTAAGATCAGTGGTGAAATCCATTTTTTTTTACTACCGGTTCTGTGGGCGTGGCTTGGTGGGCGTGGCTTGGTAGGCATGGCAGGGGAAGGATACTGCAAAATCTCAATTCTCACCCCACTCCAGGGGAAGGATACTGCAAAATCTCCATTCCCACCCCACTCCAGGGGAAGGATACTGCAAAATCTCCATTCCTACCCCACTCTGGGGCCAGCCAGAGGTGGTATTTGCCAGTTCTCCGAACTACTCAAAATTTCCACTACCGGTTCTCCAGAACCTGTCAGAACCTGCTGGATTTCACCCTTGATTAAGATTCAGAAGGGGCTCCTGGCTCCAGAATGATGATGGCCTTGATTTAAGTTGAAAAAGGACAGTAGAATTTGGTGAATTTTGAAGACTTTTAAATGTCAAATGTTCCTCTCGAAGAAATGAAATCAAATGTGAGCAGATTTCTTTCAAAAGCTTATATTTTGAAATAATTTGTTTCTAAGCAGATACTTGCACAAAGGAACCAACAAAATTAAATCCTAACTCAGTGTGACATTTTGAGTGGAAAGAATATATGTGTTGTTCCATAAAATTCCCTTAGGCTCAAATTCAGAAGGTCTCAAGATAAACCTTATATTCTGATCTTATATCTTCTGCAACCATAGAGAACAGAATATGTATTTCTTACCCTTGTAAACTTTTCATGTCTTTCTTATATGATAATTTAATGTGTGAATCAGCCCTTCAGACACTCAGAAAAGCTATTATGAATATCAGGGATCATTATAATTCTACAACTAAATTAGATTATATTTTGCCCTCTGTGGGTCGCCTCATATGGTACCCTGCACCATCTTACAAGAATGGCTATGGAGGAGAACAAGTTCATAATGCACTCCCTTACAGTCTGATTAACATATTATCCATCAGAGAAAAGAGGGGCTTTGGAGTTGGCAGGTTTAGGGGCATCCTTAAAATAGCAGTAAAGAAGGAGCACTTTTTGCAATTGTTTTGAAGAGTATAGGCTGCATTTGGTCCACCATTACTTAAAAGGGAAGTTGAACCCAGTAAGAGCTGCTGCTTTGAGCCAGGTAAGAGAAAAGGTTCTGCTAGGATCCTTCTAGGTGACCTCAGATAAGGTGGAGTTCCTGCTGTCCTTGGAGTCCTTTGTTAAGATGACATTTGTCATGGATCTTTTTGTTGTGTTCCGACTTAACAAGCAGGTATTTGCATACCCGACGCGGATTGGGTTAAATCAGTGGCGGGGAGTTTGAAGCGTTGTCACTGGCCAAGCTGGCTGCGGGGAGCTCCATAAAGGCGGCTTCCCTGCCGCCAGCCGCCAGTCTGCTGTAGTTAGTGCTAGCCGTTATTAAAGTGCTGAACGGGTATTCGTCTTGGCTGTTATTCCCGCGCCTATCTAACACTGGCGACGAAGGCAGTGGGAGAAGACGACTGAACAAAGGCACCTCGACTTAACAAGCAGGTATTTGCATACCCGACGCGGATTGGGTTAAATCAGTGGCGGGGAGTTTGAAGCGTTGTCACTGGCCAAGCTGGCTGCGGGGAGCTCCATAAAGGCGGCTTCCCTGCCGCCAGCCGCCAGTCTGCTGTAGTTAGTGCTAGCCGTTATTAAAGTGCTGAACGGGTATTCGTCTTGGCTGTTATTCCCGCGCCTATCTAACACTGGCGACGAAGGCAGTGGGAGAAGACGACTGAACAAAGGCACCT
>QLTV01001472.1:478309-509510 GCA_003457575.1 Thermophis baileyi
ACTAACACCGGATTGGCCACTTGCTGAACTAAGAGGGGAGGGGTGTTGTGTTCCGACTTAACAAGCAGGTATTTGCATACCCGACGCGGATTGGGTTAAATCAGTGGCGGGGAGTTTGAAGCGTTGTCACTGGCCAAGCTGGCTGCGGGGAGCTCCATAAAGGCGGCTTCCCTGCCGCCAGCCGCCAGTCTGCTGTAGTTAGTGCTAGCCGTTATTAAAGTGCTGAACGGGTATTCGTCTTGGCTGTTATTCCCGCGCCTATCTAACACTTTTCTTTTTGGCATTTTTCTTGTTGAAATCACTCTGGCTGGCAAGAACAGTCTGACAATATCAGTTGCAACATTTAAGACAACCTTCTGTCCTTGAGAGGGGATTCCAGAGCGAGTGACTGGAGGTGACCTTTCAGGCTTGGCCTGGAAATGGAAGTGAGGCCTGGATAAAGAACATATTTTTTCCTTTGTATGTTAATTATGAGGACCATCTTGGATCATTAGCTGAACCTTTGAGCCTCTGCATTCATCATTCTCCTTCTTCCTGATACAAATGATCTGAAATACAGAGTACTTGTATAATACAGTCCCTAGTATGAAACCCTAGTGCAAAGTCATAACTGAATTCTGTTAACCACTTGTTGAGAAAAAATGGAAAATAAAGGTGTGGGAAGATGTTGCCTATTTTTGTCTTCTCCCTGCTGCCCCGCTGCCCCCCTGCCCCCAGTTCCTTTAACGTTGAGCACCTAAGGTCCTATTCTTGTTTTTGTTTGTTTGATTGATTTTACATCCACAGCTCTTCTGAGGATTCAGGCCACCCAATCTGGAAGTCCCTGCTTTGTTTAAAAGTTTTCTGCTGCAGGGGTTTAAAAAAACGGAGAGCAGAAACTGCTGACGCTATTCCTGTCAGGACTAGAAATAAGAAAGTTGTAAGGTGCTTCCACAATACTCAGCTGCTTTTAACTAAGGCTGAATCGGCAGTGTTCCCCAGCACTTTAAATAAAGCTCTTAGCTTTAGTATGTCAATTGGTTTCTATTTTTGTTTACGGTATTATTGGGGAAACTAGGCCAGTTATTTAGTCAGAATTATTTGCTCTGTGGCACTCTTTCTTTCCTTGAAGTGATGTTGTTCCTTTGCTCCTTTGCACAGTATTTCGGTTACGTTTTACTTGAATGGGGCAGACGGTGTTTGGCAAAATCTGGTTTCAATAGGATTTGATAGAATCAGACTTTTAGATGGTGAACTTATTTAAGAGCTAATATCTTATTTCTCAGAACTGACAGAGTAGGAAGTCAGTTTTCTTCCAACGTGTTGTTCTGGCAAAAAACAAGATCAGCCACATAGGAATTGAGAAATGACAACAACCATTACCCATGTGAGAATGTCAAACTTGGATAGATCAGACTAAAGCCAATCAAATACCTGAGAAGCCCACAAGCGAGGCATGGGGTAGTAATATCTTCTCATTTCCCCCAACAATTCTGAACATACCAGTATAATCAGTTTGGTCTAGTGGTTAAAGCACCAGGCTAGAAAGCAGGAGACTGTAAGTTCAAGACCGACCTTAGCCATGAAAGCCAGCTGGGTGATGTTGGGCCAGTCACTCGCTTTCAGCCCAGTTCACCTCAGAGGGTTGCTGTTGTGAGAAAAACAGGAGGGAAAAGGTATATTGAATATATTCGGCACCTTGAGGTATTCGTAAATATAATAAAGGCAGGATACAAATAAATAAATAACTGATAGCCACATACTAGTATAACTGATAGTTATGCACTTTGAGAATATGCCTAGTCCCCATGTATAAGATTGGTAGCTACCATATTTTAAGAATTCTACTGCTGAATGATTGTGGTCTGCAGAAATCTTTATTTTTATCTCTTTGGCTCTCCCAAAGTTAGTTCCACCGGGTTCTTCTAAAAAGGCAACTGGTCAGGTCCCCAAGTGACCTGACTTCTACCCATGATGTTGTGAATCATTAAGAAGAAATGTCTACAAATAAAAATGGTTGCTCAGTCTAAAAATCTGCCGTACTATATATTAAGACTAATGTAAATGGTTGATTTTCCTGTCAATATGTGATGTATAAGAAGAGAAAGGAGTTTACCAGTCTCTGTTCTGATGGTACCCCCAGATTGCATTGATCAGCCTTGTTGCTGCAATGCAATAAAAATAGGCTTTGGGACAGTGTTTTTCGTATCAGTATATTTTCCTCCCATCTCAAGGTTAGGAGAAACTACATTGCTGTTGCTCTGTGGATAAATTCTATCCATAGCCTTCTGAGAATTACTTCACTAGAAATAATCACTATTTTGAAAAGAATGAGTGGAATTATTTTATCCATTAACCTTGAATTGAAGTTTAAGTGTTACTTCACACTGTAGACTCAAGTGATAAGCGGAAAGGGTATTGAAGCATCCAGTGGTGGGCAGTTAGGTGAGTCACAAATGGAAAGTGGGTGAATTTTATGTTCTGACCCTCAATATTATCCAGATTATTGTAGCTGTACATAATATTTGAGTTAATGTTATTAAATTAAATATCAAATACATTATGTTGCTGTAGTAGCCATCTACCTTAACTTTCTCCTGGATGGTGATGTCATCTATTTATACTGGTATTCTATGTAAAGTAATTTTGTATTTTGTTAATGTGTAAAAAATGAATTGTTACCCACCCCCCACCGCCCAAATAATTATGTTTATACTGTACATACATACATACATACAAAATGAAAACAGAAATGAGAACAGAAATCAATTTAATTTTGCCTAAAATCGTTTGCCTAACAAACGATTTTAGATGTTAAGCAAAATGGCTGCTAAGAAACACATGAAAGAGAAAGAGAGAGAAAGACTCTGCAAAGATCACTGATTTCTGCTGCCTCAATTAGATAATCTTTCAAACAGTGTCCTATGCCTGACCTGTTCTTTTTTGCTTGAAACTGACCAGATGATAATCAATTCCATACTGAAGGCTTTTGTTACCATAAATGCACACATGGTCAGAAAATAATCTTTTATTATCATTTATTACTATCATATTTGCAAATTGTTGCTTATCCAAGGCGTTGTTAAACGAGGACTATCTGTACAGGTAGTCATCAATGATATTAATAGGGTCTGGAATTTCTGTTACTAAGCAATGCACTTGTAAAGTGTAATGTTACCTGCCAATACCGCATAATAATGGAAATTCTGGAATTCTTGCTGCTGCTGTTGAATAAATCACTGTGGGTCATTAAGTGAGCAGGTCACACTGTGATATTGTAATTGCAATCCAGGTGCTGAGCTGCAACTGACATAAGTGCAAGAGTCACTCATAACTACTACTTATTCAGCACTGTCATAAGTTCAAATGGTGGCTGAACCATTGGGTTCGGCTTATTAGCAAATGCACTTATCCACTACTGTATCCGATAATACATTTTTAAAGTACCTGCATATAAATCCATCCATGGATAAGCAGACCTTTGCACTTTTAGCCAAAATATCCTGACAATTGCAGGTCAGTTTATCCATGGGTGTATTGTTCATGGTATTTTGGATATAATTTTGAGGGGCAGCTTATCCATGAAGGGTGGTGTGGTAGCTCAGCGGTTAGGGCACTGGGTTTGTTAGTTAGAAAGTCAGAAACCCAGGTTTGAAGCCTGAGCGCCACATAGCAGGTTGAGCTCCCATCCTCAGCCTAGCTCCTGCCAATCCTGCAGTTTGAAAGCATGCAAAGGAGAGTAGGTAAACAGGTACCACTTCGGTGGGAAGGTAACAGTGCCCCATGATGTCATGCTGACCACATGACCATAGAAATGTCTTTGGACAGCGCTGGCTCAATGGCCTTGAAACAGAGATGAGCACTGCCCCCTAGAGTTGGCAACAACTAGCGAAATAAAATCCTCAGGGACTCCTTTACTTTTACTTTACTTATCCATGAATGGTATACAGGTGTAACGTTATATATGAAGGTATACAGTATATTTCATATAAGTTGAAGAATTTGGATATAATTCTTAAAGTATGAGAATTGTAATTTCGTAGAATATGTAAAATTTTGCCGTGAAACTGTATACTATATATACTATGTATCTCTATAGTCAGAGATTAAAGTGCAATATTGAGAAACCTCCAGAATTGCTAACTAATTGTAACTGTTAATGTGACAGAAGGCAAAAACAATTATGAGTGTGTGTGTGTGTGTGTGTGTGTTTAATATATATATTATAATTTTTTTTTAATTTTATGCTCTTGCCTAACAAACTCTTTTGGAGAATGCACTCAAATGCATTCCAAAGCTAAGAAAGGCCATCTACAAAAACCTGAGTACCCCTGCTCTGTTTTAGGCTGGAAATTACACAGCAAAGAGCAAACAAACTGCCTTTCATTATCTATCAATCAAGTGTCTGCTAATTGTTGCCTATCATGAGACTTTTTCACATACAGAGTTTGCAGCAGATATAAAGCATGCCTTGACCAGGTTGCTCATATTCATTACAAACACCCCTCCTGAACTATCTGCAATTTTAGAGATAAAGGAAACTCTATTAAAATGAGTTGAAGAAGTTGTATCTTTTATTGAACTATGTCTGCCTCTCCTTTTCTTTTTCCTGCTCTATCTCTCCCATAGCATCCTCTTCGCAGACATTGAGGGTTTTACCAGTCTCGCTTCCCAGTGTACTGCTCAGGAGTTGGTCATGACGCTGAACGAACTCTTTGCCAGATTTGATAAGCTTGCTGCTGTAAGTAGGGTTCATCCTTTGCTACCTCAATTATGGTGGTGTCCTATTTTAGTCTATTGCAAATTGTCCATTGCCTTCAAAGGCAGCCTGTCAACAAGTGCATTTTCCCCCTCTGTTTTGCAGGAGAATCACTGTTTACGTATAAAAATCTTAGGTGATTGCTATTACTGTGTATCTGGATTACCTGAAGCCAGAGCAGATCATGCACACTGCTGTGTTGAAATGGGAATGGATATGATAGAAGCCATTTCGTAAGTATACACACCCCAAGGTGGAGTAATGATCATATATCAAATGAGTATTCCAAATGCTTTAAAACTATAGTTTCTGAAATTCCCAGTCAGCAGTGCCAATGTCTGCTAGGAATTCTAGGTGTTGTAGTGGTGCCACATGATAAGGCACCAGATTGGAGAGATTAGATATAGACTGATGTTTAATAACACCCTCAGTCAGAAGTGAAATCCTCTGAAGTCTGCTACCGGTTTGCTTCACGCGCGTGCATGTGCGCCACAGGCACTACCGTGCAGTGCTGAAAAAGCATTTTGAAGCCATCAGAGTCTGCAAAGGTAAGTAGAACAGCGAGGGGGGGGAATCAGCTGTGCCGCGCGATTTAGATTAGCTAGAAAGCAGGAAATCCTGCTTTCTAGCTAATCTAGATCGTGCAGCACAGCTGATCGTTGCACAGCTGATCGTCGGATATACCAGTTCGCCCGAATCGGTAGCATTTTTTTTACTACTGGTTCGCTCGAACAGGTAGCATTTTTTACTACCAGTTCGGGCGAACCGGTCCGAACCGGTAGCATTTCACCTCTGCCCTCAGTTGGAATGCTGATTCAGTAACAATGCAAATGTGTGCTGGAATCATTTTCCATAAAGTTGTATAGTGATGTGACCTAGCAATTAAAGTGATGGATTGATGCTGTAGAAACCTCATTTAAACATGGAGCTTAGTGGATAACTTGGAGCTCAGTTTGGCCTACCTCCAAAGATTATTATAATAAAAATAAAAATAAGGAGTGACTGCTTATGGGTTCCTTAGAGGAAAGACAAGATATATATGTAAAAAATAAATCCTAATATCAGTAATAATCATGAACTTGCCTCATATTCATTTCTTCAAAATGTTACATTGATAACAAAATGGATATTATTCGGAGGCCCAATCTGAATCTGGATGACACTAAGATTGAAATCTTACTCCACATCAATATCCACATTTCCCCTCTACAGGTAATCCTCGACTTATGACCACAGTTGAGCCGAAAAATCAGCTGCATTTTATGGCTTATTTTGCCACGTTAAGCAAATCAGTGCAGTTTTTAAATGAAACGTAGTCATTAAGCAAATCTGGTTTCCCCATTGACTTTGCTTGTCAGAAGCCAGCTGGGAAGGTTACAAATGGTAATCACATGACCCAGGGACAGAATAACTGTCATAAATCCGTTCCAGTTACCAAGCACCCAAATTTTGATCATGTGGCCGTGAGGATGCTGCAATGGTCGTAAGTGTGAAAATCAATGATAAGTTCCTTTTTTCAGTGCCATTGTAACTTCAGTCACTAAATGAATGGTTGTAAGTGTAGGGTTACCTATACTCTGATACATAGCTAAAATTGTACCAACTGGAGCTGTGAAGGGTTTTGCTTAACTAACAATTTGCTTCACTTAGCACAAACCATGTTAATTCAACATTTTCTGGCATCTATATGAACACAGAGTTAGAGAAGCTGCAGATAGGCTGGCTTCCATGTAAACACCTCTGTAATAATAGGCTATGCCTTTCCTAGTTAAATTCCCTCAAGGCTAGATTGATTCCAGGGCATGCTGAATCTCACAAGGCATGTGTGTGTGTATGTTTGTGTGCGCACACAGACACACAAAGAGTCTGGAAGTTGCAATCCCATCACTTGGGGAAGACACTGGAGTTGTTTTGACCTATTAAGCTATTGGATGCCAAAAGGTACCTTAAAATTAGTGTAACATACAGTAAATATTTGATTGATTGTTTACTTCCATTAATTTTAATAGAATGTAAAGGCACCCTGCTTTTTCTAAGTTACACCTATTATTTCAGGGTACCTTGTAGATTTCTGATCAAAGGTAAAGAATTTAATAGCTTTCTAAATTCTTACACTTTTATCAACTAATTGCTGAAAGTTTGCAAGGCAAAAAAGCTATGTTAATTTATCAAAAGAGCTTCCTGAACGGTCCAGCAATTATAATGCCTCACAGTTCAGCTTTTTAATCTTTATTACTTTCATTTGTCTGAGAAGCATTCTCTCTTCATCAGGGAAGACGGAGGAGGTAGTGAGAACAGAAAGTCTCTCACTCCAGATTTAGAAATGAGGTAAAGATTGTCAAATAATTTTCATCCCACACAAAGCAGGAACCAGGTTTTTTGAAAGCTGACAAGGGACAATTTGTAAACAGAGAATGGAGTACTCTTCCACACCTGTTTCCAACTCTAGTTGTAAACATAGTGCAAGTCTTTGCAAATGCCGCATACTTTACTAACAGCCTCACTAAACTCCATTTAGACATTTGGATTGTGTGGCAGGCAAAGATATTGTCTTAAGGCCAGGCAATATTTTCAAAAACAAACAACAATCCACAAGGGACATAATTGGGCTCTGGATGACGGAGGCAGCATTGTGACACAAACCCTGTCCCTTTTCTATATATTCCATGACATCACATACACATCAAAAGAACAGAACTTAGGAAGAGATGTTAGAATGCTGCTTTGTGAGAACCTGCTAATGATGCACCTTAAGCATTTCATCCATGTATATTGTCATTCTATTGTATTGGGTAAATTGTATTTTTTTTGTAAAACCTTACATTTTAAAGATATTGTTACTAAAAGATGATTCAAATTTGGTTCTTTTTTTTTTGAGGAAAAAAAATTACCAGCTATTTTAATTAAGAATTGCTTCAAAGTATTATATTCTCACGAGAAAAAAAGATCAATTTTTTTTTGTCCACTTAAATGAAATTGACTATTGAAAAGTAACCAAATTCCCGCTATGATTAGTACCAAGAACTTTTCAGGATCATATGGGTGCTCAATATTAACTCCGAAGCTGAGCCCACAGTTATAAATAGTTAATATCATTTTTATTCCAGGACTTGATTGTGGTTAACAAGTATGCTTCTTGGCATTATTTAAAACTAGAAAATTAAAACCCTAATCATAAGGGAGCTGTATTTGAACAGAATTTTTTACTTCCATAAAGAAATGATCATTAATTTATTAATCTATTTAAAATATTTAAATGGAAAGTAGGCATTTCTGTATTAATATATCAATTTTGGTGCAAAATTAATTTTACAATATTAATACTTCCCCACAAACCATTAGATATTCATCTATCTTTTAATATCCTCATTCATCTGAGTAATACTATTGAAATATTCTTATGCCTTAAACAGGATATTTTCCAGGAGACAATAATCTCCAGGTATATATGGTAATAGATTCTGGACAATAAACAACAATTATTTTCTCAGAAACGTCTTGCTGACTAGGATAATATTTCATTTATTCTGAGTTACTATTTATCCAGAATAATACTTTCAGATTGAAATAAAAGTTTTCTTAATCATTACTGAAAAAAATATCATTTTCATATAATATCTTAGGTTTAAATTTAAGACTCCTTGGATTTCACCAATTTGTTTTATTAGACATGCCAAGAGTTCCAGCATCAAATTAAAATTATATATTTGATATATTTTAGTTACTAGTCAGATGTACCTATTAGTAATTACATAAACAGATAAATTACAATAATACATTGTAATCCAAATCTAAATGTAAACGAAAAATTAGATTTGAATCAAATCAAAGCTCTTCTGCATAGAGTGAGGCCAGCCCAACTGGTTCATGTTTATTAGCATGCAAAGCTATTACAGAAACCTCAAGTCTTGTATTGACTGAGGCACAATGCTTTTTCATGAGACTGACTGTTTAGGATGAATTGTTAGAGGGAATACCTTCTGTAATCTTTCCAGTATAACTCTGCAAATCTTAGTGTCAAACATCTAACAAAGATTCTAAATGTACAGAGGATCTTTGTCACCTTTCAAAATTATAGTGATGTATACAGTACCTGGCAGATCTTTAATTTCATAAAAAGTTTGAAATATTTCCAAAGGTATAACTTTCTCCATATAATTTTTATATCACTCTATTGTTTTCTATGTCTCCTATCCAGAAGCCTTCCAGATTTCCTGTAGTGTTTGGAGTGCAACTAAATAACCTGGCAACACATTTGATATTTCTTGAAGATTTGTCGCTTAAAAAAAAAAATCTGCTCATTAGCTACATCTACAAAACACATTTTTAATAATATTCAAGAAGTTAAATGGGATTAATTTGCTATAATCGCTGTAAATTGTTTCCAAAGAATCCCTTCTTAAAGGCATTATTTTACTTAGTTGCACATGTTTCCAGCAAGTGGCCCATAATTACTTTCCCTGATTTTTCTACTTATTCCTACTACTTTTGTTTTCGTTCATGCAAAAGGTCTAGGATAAATTAATAATAACAAAAATAACAATAGTCTATGCTCATGCAGATAAGCAAGTAGCACCCATAGATTCCATAGATCTCCTTTTCAAATTAGTCTTCCTTTTCTCCATAGAGTTCATCCATAGATTTCCTTTTTACATCCATGTCCTGGGGATTGCGAGCACACAGGAGAAGCCAGTGTATAGCGGTGATTGGCTGGGAGCCACTAGGCCACTAAGAAATTATCTGCAAAATTATATAAGTGCCACTGTTCTGTTAATAATGCAGTAATGAGTAATGATCCTCTGTCCAATGCATGAAGTTAACAATTAAGCCAGCGGTCACCAGTATATGTAGCTATCTTTTAAATTGTGCAGTTGTGAAAGGGAAGGACTAAGCTGTGTTTGAGGGATCTACTGCGAATTCTTGTTTTATATGTTTGTCTTTTCACCTTCTCTGTGAACTTAGAAGGACAAAGATAGATGCCATCAGTTCCTTTAATTCTATCATTGCAAGGACTTGTGCATCTTAGTAATGCATTTGCAGAGATAACTGATGGATTGTTAGGATCTGAGGAAGCTGGTGTTATCCTCTAATGTCCCCATTATGTTTGAAATAGTCATGGTCACCAAGAGAACTCACCTTTATTAAATTTGTATGAAGAGATCTGTATTAGCCAGTATATTGCATAAAATTCTTACGTAAGAAATGTTTAAGACATGATCACAGAATCTTTTTGAAGTTAAAGGTTTTTTTCAAGGTTTTTTTCCCCCCAGGGGGAGGTGCCTTTAAAAAAATATATATCTTAAAAATATGTGTGTATGTCTGTGTCTGTAAAAAAAAAAAAATGAGGGTCATATGCTTCCTGGGGGCTACAAATTTTCCATTTGTGGCTTAATAATTGGAACATTACAGTCTGTAATGATCTTCTCTATCAATAAATTGCATTTTGCAAGAAGGTGGCAGGACCTGGAGAGAATCTAAAATACAGTTTATGGTCACAAAGTTGTATACTTGATTTGAAAGAGAATCTGCCCTATGAGGTCTGTTTTGTCCTTTGAAAAGGACTGTTAAACCCCAGGCTGTACAACAATACTAATCCTGGCCAATACAATACGCAGCAGCCATAGCAACATTTTCAACTAATCATTTAAGGTCTTCCAAGGGCAACAGTAATCTTAACAGATTTCTCCCTAATCCAGAGCTTTCAAATTGTTGTGTTCCTCCTAATAAACCTATGTTCTCAAAATCAAAATTCCACAAAGGATACACATATAAACCCTTTAACACTGGACCCTGTTGGAACAACTAAAGAAGAAATAACTGTTGGTCGACTATAACAGAACTCCAGATATATCACACTGAAGCAGTTGTTTCACATATGTATTGTGTTTCACCTGTGGGAAGTTTGATGCCAGGGTAGTATGAACAGAAGGGCTCTGTAATCGCTTTCCCTTCTGTCTTTGCAACATGACTATTAAAAGTTCATTAGAATAGGCAAGTTATGGCTGGCTTTGAAACCAGAGGTTAGTGTATGCTTTTTGCTTTGTCTTTGCCACTTCTGTGAGCTGTGGACTCTGCCAATTGAAAGCTCACTGACTTCATCTTCTGAGAACACCTCCAACCCGCTTGTCTAGCTAGCCTACCATTTTTTTCTGTCTGATTCAGTTGAATTGCAGTCTTTAAGCATATTTAGGCCAAATTGCCTATTATAAATGCTTACATTCCTTTAGTTTTGTTTGTCTAGGAATGGTCTTTCTTTATCCCTACGTCTTTCCTCAGATTAGTACGAGAAGTGACGGGCGTCAATGTCAATATGCGAGTTGGAATCCACAGCGGGAGAGTTCACTGCGGAGTCTTGGGCCTCAGGAAATGGCAGTTTGATGTGTGGTCAAATGATGTCACGTTAGCCAATCACATGGAAGCCGGTGGCAAAGCAGGGTAAGAGCTCTCGGTCAGAATGCAGATCAGTGCAAATATTTCCATCTGTCCATGTATGAGAGAGGAGCACTTGGCTGTATACAAATAGCGTAAGTCCACTCCGAAGAATTGCTAGAGCCACACAGTGCTTTCACATGTTGTTCTCATTTCTAAATCTCCTGCTTACTAAATTAAGGAGACTGAAAAACACATCTCTCTGAGTTGCCCTTTATAAACCAGCAATTCGGGCAGTTCCTTTGATTGGAGAAATATTCCACGAAACATAGATTTGTGCTATGTTTTCGCATTCAAGTATCCGTCTTAGGAAAGAGAGACAAAAATTTTCCATGAGGAAAATGTTTTTCCATGAGGAAGACTTCCATGAGGTTGACTTCCATGAAGTGTTTTTCCATGAGGAAGACTTCACCAACACAAATAGATAATGTTTTCTTTTAAATTGCCCATATTAGGACTTTTGCCCTGTACAGTGGGGGGCGGGGGAATTATCATGGGGAAAAAATGTAGTTGCAGGGTAGGAATGCAGTGCATTCTTACCCATTCTAAAATGTTTACTACTTGATTCCTGTTACTAACAAATGGATATTACAATTTGATTGTCTTTTGTCTGCAATCAAGGCGAATCCACATAACAAAAGCTACACTAAACTATCTGAATGGTGACTATGAAGTGGAGCTGGGCTTTGGAGGGGAACGCAATGCTTACCTCAAGGAGCATAGTATAGAGACTTTCCTCATCGTCCAATGCAGCCAAAAACGGGTAAGAACCAAATAGGATTGAAGTAATCATTACTGAAACTGCACGTAGCAGAGTGCTACAGCTGATGAGTCATTATACATTATACATGATAAGTTTGTATACATTCATAGTAACCTTTTTATATGGGGCATTCTGTCTGAAATGTGTGCCCCTAGGATGAAAAGGACGTTGACAAATCCCATCTAGCGCAGGCAATTTCTATTTCAGCTCCTCAATCTTCACGTTTCCAGAGAAGATTGGGGAACTAATATTTCAATTATTTTAGAGAGATTTCCTTCTACAATCAGAAAGCTCTGCCATACTTTAAATTATTCTGAACATGTGACACCTTATATAATGAAATTTTAAGCTTTCATTTCAGTTTTAATCATCTCTTCTGAAACCAAATCATTCTGATTTCAGAGAGTCTAATATTGAAAGTTGTAGGTTTATAAATTTAGTACAAAATTATCAAGCAATAAAAACGAGTCAATATTAGACTTTTTAAAATATATTCCTTTATTGCTACTCATTGTTGGGGAAATTCACATTCTCAAAGAATTTACAAAGCACCCTATCCCTATTTGGTTAACAGAAATTTTGGGAAGGCATTTTTGTTTAGTTTTATAAATAAAATGCTATAAATAAAATGTTCCTACATTTCCTTTTTTTTCTTCTGCTGCGAGACAATAGAGGAAAATTCTTTTGCATATTTATATGAACTGAGTGCCAATGTAAATTGTACCAGCAATTCTAGCTTCCATTATCCCCTACATTAGAATTTTTACTTGCTAATCTTCTGGTCTGTAATTCTGGGACGTTTAGTTGTTCAGCAGGCACATTGCTTCATAATATATAAATATTTCTTCTTCTAAAGTGATGACCTTATTTAGTTTCGTGTACATACATAGTCTCTTCCGGAAAAGAAAATAGCTACTCGCTACTCTGAAGGTCACGTGTACTACCATAATTTGACTTTATAGTATAATAAATCTCCCAAGGTAGAGCAAAAGGCACATGGAGAAAGAAAAGGAAGTTCTATAAATAACCTCAAACATGACTTCAGTTTTTTTCCTTATGGTATAGATTTATAATCTGTGAGGTCATTGCTTAATTTCTGGCCCCTGGTTAAAAGTGCTTTTCTTTTAACCATGTTTGCTTCTGAATAATGCAGTATTTCTTAGATGGCATTCTAGGTTTCCTTCCATAAATAGTTTTGGCACATACAGTATATGTGGCCATGCAAATTATTTAGAATTTTTGATTGCCTCTTTTCCTATTTATAAAGGAGAAAAATCTACCTGAACATCGTGACTTTTATAAATATTGCATTATTACCGGTATGTTGGAAAAGACTTGAGTTTCTTAAACAGATACTTCTGCATGATCAACCTGATATATTTAATTTTGCTTCTTTGTAATCACTGCCCTAAGTCCAGAATGAAACTACCATTTTCCGAAAGACGTAACTCACTTCTCAACTCAATATAGTTGAGATCAGTCTTAGGAGTGGAGTAAGTAAGCTTCCAGTTTCTAATTCTTAACGCCAGACAAAATGAGTTGCTACAAGGGCTACATTTTTCAAGAGAACTATGAACACACTTGTCAACAATCTGAATTTGGAAAGGCTTTTGCAGAGAAGTTTTACAATTCCCAGCAACACTGGCAAGTTTGCAGAGTGAGCTTTATTTAGTGCAAGCTGCTTGACCTGCACAAACTGCACACATTTTCCCATAGTGCATTGGCTGAATGGAGGCAGCAGCATAACAAGATCTGTTCATGACCCAGAATATGCAGAGGTTTTTCTTATTAGCCTGAATAGTTTTTTTTTTAATTATAAATTTTATTTTTTAAAACCACAAAACAATACATACAATACATACATACATCAACACACATCGAACACATAAACATATATTCACTTTTTACAGCAGTTTCGTCACGGTAATATTCTATTGTTTACTTTTTCCCCTTTTAAACTTCTCTAATTGTACTTATATATATTGACCTATTTACACATTTCTATCTTTGTTTCTTCACACGGATTATTTATAACACGATAATGTTTTACATACAATGTTTCTTATCTCTCATTTCATCATTGAACCTTATTCTCTATTTCTAATCTCCAACCAATTATACAGTTTGTCCCAAACCATATAGTACTCTGTCTCTTCCTTTTCTTTTATCTCCTTTGTTAGCTTATCCATCTCAGCACAGTCAAGAATTTTCCCTATTAATTCTCCCTCAGATGGTATTTTGTCATTTTTCCATTTCTGGGCATATACTATTCTTGCGACTGTAATTATGTGTAGAAGTAGATATTGTATTTCCTTGGTGTATTTTGTATTTAGTATTCCCAATAAAAATATCTCCGGCCTCAAATCTATGTGTTGCTCCGTTATCTCTTTCAACCATTTCCTAATTTTAATCCAATTTTTTTTAGCTTCAGGACATGTCCACCATAAATGGTAGTACGTTCCATATGCTTTTTTGCATTTCCAACATATTGGTGAGGTATTCGGGTACATCTTTGCCAATTTTGCAGGAGGGAGGTGCCATCTGTAGAACATCTTCAACTGATTTTCCTTGAATGCCGCCGACATAGTCAATTTTATATTTGTTTCCCACATTTTTTCCCATTTCTCCAATTCTATATTATATCTAAAAAAAATTGCCCATTTGATCATGTTTCTTGACTATCTCCTCTTCCATTTTGTATCTCAATAGAAATTTGTATATTTTACTAATTGATTTTTCTTCAGTTCGTTGTATAATTTTGTCCAATTCTTGCTGATCTTTCTGCATTTCGTGTAATCTTTTATCCTCCTTGAATTTAGACTGAATTTGGGTATATGTCCACCAATCTACCCCTCTACCTATATCGTGTTCCAATTCTTGTTTTGTTTTCAAATTTAACTGTTCATTTAACAAATCCTTATACCTAATTATTTTGTCAATAGCTGTTAAATTTGGGCGTCTCACTGCTTCTATTGGTGATATCCACATTGGAATTTTTATATAATGTTTCTTTTTGATTTTTTTCCAAGAGCGTTTCTTATTATATGTCTCTGAAAATAGCTATGTGTTTTATATTTCTCATCCCATAAAAATGCATGCCATCCCATGGAGGCAGCAGCATAGCAAGATCTATTCATGATCCAGAATATGCAGAGGTTTTTCTTATTAGCCTGAATAGTTAATCTCGTTTTTGCCATAGCAACATAATGAGCCTTTCCCCCCCCGCCCCTCCCTTGTCTTAGTTTCACTCCATATAAGAACAATCAATAAACATTCATTTGCAGTAAGGGATTTTTCCTTTCCTAACACAACCCTATCGTTTTCCATTACTCATTTCATAAAGCAAGCCATCAGTAGTGTTTAAACTTCTGATTTTTTTAAGATAAATACTGTTTGCAGAATGCCTGGCTAAATGGAATTTGGCCATAGAATAATGTTTTGTTTTTGCTTCCTTTTTTGGCATCTAATGAGACATACTTTTTGAAATGTGTAGATTTAGAATCCGTTTTAGCTGGAGGGCAGAAATAGATGGGTTAGGAATGTAAAATAAATCACTGTGGCTATTTCAAAATATTAAAAAAAAGTTAACCAAATACATAATGTAAAAAATGATTTCATATTATTGTATTTTTAGAATCCCCAAACCTCTGTGTTGGTGGTTGTCCAATGTTTTTCTTATTTTCTGGCACAAGAGGTCTGTAGTTGGAGCTGTTATAGATTAAACAGTGCCTCTAATATAGTTATATGGAAGCAAAGAGGCATGAATACGATTTTCCGTGAATTGCTTTTTGGAATTTTCCTGTTTTATTGTGGTCATGTTTAGATTATTTGAATAAACATTCACTATGGGTGAAATCGTTCTGGTGGTTTTTTCTACAGTAGTTTCAAAGAAAAGTATCATCATCATCTGTATAAGTAACACATAAACATATAAGGACCTGTCCCTTCTAAATACCTCAGTGTTTTATTTGTGTACCTTTGTATTATACAAAACAAATAGTTTATGTTGCCCTGAATTATATGCTATCATGAAACAGAAATCCATCCTTCCATAGATTTGGAAGGATTTTATTTCTCCTAAATCAGCAAAATTTGGATCATTGATAATTTAATAAAAATGTAATGATTTGCCCAGATCTTCTCTGTAGTAAACACACAAGATTCTTAAGCTTACAGTACTACATCTTACCTATTATGTTGTTAAGAATCTTTTACTACTTATGCTTTTACTACTAATTCCAAACTTTATTCTGTATTCTATCTCCTAAATCCTATAATCTGTACTGTGTTCTGCCTTAGCTTACTTCTTAGCTACATCTTAAGCTACTCTGCTTTCTGTGTCTTCTTGATCTTCTCTTTCAATGCCAATGACTCCTGCACAGCTGAGCTCCTTTCTAAAGGGCTAGCTTGACTGATCTACAAGGGTGGGTTCATAAGGTAATGGGTGCAGGAGGTTCAGATATTCTAGCTCCGTGTGGTGTTTCTTCCACACATCAATGCTTTTCTCTCCCTTATGCATATTTCTATTTGAGCAAACAGGAGCTTGAAAATTGGATCAATACCCAGATTGGTTAATTGATACTATACTCTTATGTAAATTTACTCTAAAGGGATTGTTTATCCCCAAGTATCCTAAACCAATATGCATAGGATTATCACATGAAACAGTTGAGGTACCAAATTTTATAGTCCATTATAAAGTCTCTTTGCCTATTTAATATATAAATAATTATTATTTAGTCTCCAAACGCCCCCCCCCCAAATTGGTTAGGATTCCACAGAGATACCATTATGGATTAGTCTGCATTATATTAAGTTTTCAATTTGCCTGAGTATCTTTGACTAAGAAACTCTACTCTAAGAAAAAGTTTCCAAGCTGTGTATCTCAAAAACTAGAAGTAGTTTTGTGCTGATTTAGATGCCCTTTCCCATGTCTCCTGCTGTAACCAGCCATGGCCAAGATAAGTGTACCTTGAAGTAGAGAACCATGGGTAATACATTTCAGTATTACAGGAGTTGGAGAGAGAACGGAGGCCCAAAGATGCTAATGTCAAATGCAACTGTTTTTATGAAATAAAAGTGAAAAATCTGTTCTCTAGAAATGTAAAGAATATGCTGTACACCACAATTAATCCAAGTATTGTGTATATTGTATAGTATAGTGCAAACTAAGAATTAACTATGTATTTAAGTTTTGTTTTAAACTTGAAGTGGCTGTAACACTTTTGCACAGAGAACAAAGGAAAAGTTTGCCTTAATTCTTTGCCTGCTGTCCCCTTTCTGTACTTACAGACTCTTTCTAGTCTTCCTCTCATGCACACATAAAGATGAGTACAATGTTTTTTCTGGTATAGTAGAAAAGGATAGGAATTCATAAGACATTTTACATTGGAAACATTTTGAGCTTGAAGTGCCCTATTTCGAACTGGCTGTGGCAACCTTTTCATGGCCTGATTTTGACTTTGAAGCAAGGTCATTTTGAGCTTGGAACAGTCCTTTTGCAAACTGAAAATGTTTTGGACATCCCAAGAAAAGAGTTGTTAAAATAATTAATAATTATAAAAACAGCAGTATAATTATGGTGAAAACAAAACAAAAAACCGATATCTTCCAAGACAATTATAAATGAAGGAATGTCTAGCTAGGCAAAATTAACAAAAAAATTAATTGGCTATTATAGTGGCAGCGGGGATTAAAGACAAATTAGGAAGCAAAATTTAACCGTTTTTCCCAGATTAATCCCTGTACGTGTGTTGAATTTCAGCTCTACAGCATAATGGTTGAAAATTTAATTCTTTATCTCGATTCCTTTTTCTAGAAAGATGAGAAAGCAACAATAGCCAAAATGAATCGCCAACGTACTAATTCCATTGGTCACAATCCGCCACACTGGGGAGTAGAGCGCTCTTTTTATAATCACTTAAGCACCAGTCAAGTTTCTAAAGAGATGAAAAGAATGGTAAGGATGTTCAGATCTATGGAATATTGCTGCCATTGTTGGCAAATCAATGTTAAATGTACATATGGATTCCTCAATTTCCTTGATATCCTGTTTCCCCTGTTTTCATTACTCATGAAAGTAATTTCTATTTTATTACGCCATTCATGGTTTTTAAAAAAACATTTATTTTTTATTTTGATAAAAGTTCTGATCATTATGCATTGTTGCAAGTTGCCAAAATAGCTTCTGGTGATTCCCTTGCATACAATATACGTACAATATCTCTGTCCTTGTACTGAAATGAGTTGCTTTGTGAAAATTAATTAAAGATTGAAGTTTAGAAATTGCTACAACCACACTAGTTCTCGCTTGTCACACCTATTACAAATGGGTGACTAAGACTGAGAGGGACTTACTTAGATTCACTGCATGAAATAATCTCTGAGATGTAAATTGCATCAAGCATGTGGTTTATGATTTGAATAGCCATATTTAGAAAGAAAGCATCGGAAGAAGCTTTAACAGGGTACTGTAAAAAACATAAAAGAGGCAAGCATCCACTATATGTGTATCTTGCCCTGTAGCTGCTACTACACAGTTCATAACTTATAGATCAGCTCCTCACAGAGATAGAGAAAATCATCCAAATTAAAGAGAAAATGGTGTTTAATCCTTTTAGCTGTTATGGGGATTTGCTAGACATACTTTAGCCATAAGCTAGGCCTTTATGGGTGATAAGCATGTAATGAAAACATGTAATATGCTTATGGATATCAGGAATCATTGTTAGAACTATCTTCTGAAGTCCCAATTCACAAAATAATAATATATTATCATTCTTTGTCATCTTTAGAGATATAAATAGGAGAGTAAATCCACAGGTTATTTATTGTATAGCAGAATTGTCCAAAATCAAGGTGCTTTATGTCCATAAATGCAGTCTTTAAAAGAGAAATGTCTGTTCAATTTAAAATGCTTCACAAGAGCCTTTACTGGTTATGAAATTCAATTATTTTGCATAAAGTCCATTTTGTTTGGCATATTAACTATGCATTAACAAAAGCTTTACCCAATAAATTGATTTTCCTTTTAATAATGCATCTTTCAAATTTGGTTAGAAAACAATTTTACAGGATATGTAGCCGCTGTACCTTGCAACAGATTTAATTTTAAAAGCAGATATGCAGTAGGGAAATGCAAATTATGTAATTAACTTTTTGCAGGTATGAAATGCTATATGTTCAAGCTGAATGTTGTAAACACTTTCTGCACATGATACAAAAGTTTTAATTACTTGTAACACTGATCCTATTTAGAGGGGAATAAACATTCCTCTCATTTAGCCATTGACTTATCAGTACGGAATATACAAAATGTTTACTCCAAAATACTTGCAAATAACTAATATCCGCCTTAGCAAAAAGTGTTAACTATATATTAAAAAAAGACTATAGACTGAAAATAACCCAAACCCCATTTCAATACTGATAGTAATTCGGGAACTAGAACAGGATCCTCTGGCATTTTTGACAATTAGTATTCTACAGGTGGCATATTTGTTAGCGTCCATTTAAGTTCTGGATAATGGAGGGGACCCAGACACTTAAAAGGATTATCTTTCAATGGATGAGCATATGCTCTTTCCAATGTAACTTAGAGCCTAGAACTTTTGGATGTTCAACTACAAACTTAGAGCCTAGTCAGAAATGCAGCCGGTTTGCTGCACCCAACAAACTGATTTGCACAATATACAATGAGAGTTTGCTTATAGAATAGGAGAAACGTCATGATTCTTTTTAAACAAAGGGATCTAATACAGTGGTGGGTTGCTGCCGGTTCGGACCGGTTCGCATGTGCAGAGGGTCATTTCCGCGACGTGACGTAGGCGCACACGTGAGTGAAGCAAAGTGCGCACTTCTGTCACGATGTGAACCGGTAGGGAAGGTAAGTGGAACCCACCTCTGATCTAATAGTGTTCTAAATTCAGTTTTCCTTTCCCAAACAGTTCTGCTCAACAACCTGATTTTTCAAGAGTATCTTGTTAAAATTATCTTTAAAAAAATAAAAAGCACCTTTCCTCATTTTCTTTGTTTCCATGAAAATCTACAAAAGAGACACAAGGAAACGCCTTCCAGCCCTTACTGCTGTGCCATTCCTAGCAGTCTTAGCCATCATTGACAGTATTTAAGTGACTATGGGAGTTCAACATCTAGAGGCCATAAGTTCCCCATCCTGCTTTAAGGAAAGGAAAGCATTTATTTAAAGTAGATGTAAACTAATGAGCTAAAAATAATTATTCTTATCTCCTTCTGACATTAACAATTTACTAGTTTTAAATAATATAGCTATTACCCAGTTGGCAATGGGAAGAATTCAACTACTGCAAGAAGCTAAATAGTAAACCAAATTGGTTGTCTGAATACCGTAACTCCATTCAATTGTACAATATAAATTAGCAAGTTTATAGTCTATGTATTTATATAATGTATAAGAATTAGTAATTGAATTATTGGAAACAAAAGAAATACGTGTTTGCATATAACATCATCTAGAAAGGCATTTGACTCTGTGCATTAGTTCCCACACTGCAAAAGTAAGGGGAAACACATTCTGGCATCTTCTGTCAGACAGAGAAAGAAGGGCTGCTGAGTCAACTATATTCCAATAAGGGTATTGGTTGGAATTTTATTTATGGAATTTTAAATTTTATTCATGTACTGTCAAACTCTTACTTTTACCTCCACCTTTCCACTTCACTGTTTCTTTGGGTATTTTTTAGGTACAATTAGTTATTTCAATCAAAAATAGTATTCAGTGTGCTTAATGATAATAGGACAATAAAATACAAATGAAGTTAAGATTGAAATATTAAAATTCAGCACTAAAAATCATACCAAAGAGAGATGTGTACACACAAACACACACACACACACACACACACACACACACACGAAAAAGGTTTAAGAATCTTGGGGACCAGGTGTTTCTCAGGAAGAATAAAATGTTTAAAAATAAATTCTTTGGAACATAGATTATAAATCACACAAGTTTCAGATTATAGAGAATGCACTGATTCCTTGTGCAATAAAAGCACGGGAAACACTTTCCTGAAGGAAAATTGTCCGCTGCAGTTTTAAATATATGAGACTGGGTTCTCTTAGCTCAAAGTTAAGAATACATGATCTCAACCATTCTATTGTATTATAGGTATTAATATATTTTCTGTACATTCATGATCATATGATTGTAACATGGTTAATAATGTCTCTGAGCATTCAAGTTTAGTTCCTGATGACGTGCACATGATTTTTCTTTGCAAAATTATGGAAATGAATTACCATTATGTTCTTCTGAGATTTTTTTTTCCTGCTTGTTCTCCAGTCTACCGTTCTAGGAATTCTTAGTAGTTTCTTGTCAAAATACTTACAAGGTTTTTATCGTTTTGAGATAAGCAAATGTTAGACTCTAACAGTTAGAGAGATGCTGTTACCTAGCTGTGTGTACCACAATTACACTTTCCTGTCTTAAGTACATAAACCAGATGCAAACCAGTGTGTGTTGACTGACATGTTAGTGATTACTTCAGAGTTTTTTTTAAAGGGATCATCCATACGCTATCTATTTAATATTAGGCACATAAATGTTAACTATACAGAGCAAAAAAAAAGAGTGTTTCTGAGAAAAGAAGATCCTCTTAGAATAACTGCAGATGTTGCACATAGCGACTGACTGAGATAGCAACTCTGTTCCATTAAGTTGAAGTTTGCAAAGTGTTCGGGGGCCCTGACCTGGAATAGATAATGCTTCATAATCTTGGCAAGACACTTATCAGCATGATGTTACAAATGGATGTCCCTTAAGTGGTTTTGCATTAACTCTAATGTATTCACTGTCATTTTGTTTGGCTAATTAGCATTTCTCTCTCTTCTTTTCAGGGTTTTGAAGATCCAAAAGACAAGTAAGAAAAGGGAACATTAATTATTCTTTTTTATTTAAATGTGTGAAGTTTGTCACTGTACAAAATAGAGTACTATCTTATTTTGGTGTTTTTCTTTGCCGTAATTTTTCTCCATAAATACTCATTAGAGGTTAGAATACATCATATCACCCTGCCACGGATTTTATCTTTTATTGTTTAATGTAAGCTTTAATAATTAATCATACAGATTCTTAATTTATCTAAAATACACCAAAAAAAAAATCAGAAGAAGGGCTGATAACTTGAAATGTTTTTTATAAAATGAGGACGACTGAAGGGTAGTAGTGGTACAGAATTTGCCTTGGACAAAGTACCAGCTTGCAAATACTATTATTTAGTCCATTTTTAAAAAAATGTTAAACTAGACCTATATAGTATTTGTTCAATAAATCTTGATTTTAAAAAGGTGGTTTGGTTTTCAAAAAACAGCACGGATTGTTGTAATTAAGTAATTTTACGTACCTAGAGGCTATATCTCAAGATAGTAACCAAGCAGTTGCTTTCATTCCATCCCTCCTTTGTGACATATCTAGTCTCTTTGGTCCATTTCAAATTGCACAAAAATGGATGACTGAGTAGGAAAGATATAGGAACCCTTTAACTCATCTCTGTATATCCATATATGTTTGGGCATCTTCCTTGTTGATTGCTGATTATAGTCTATAAAAGGCTGTGGAAAATGGCTTCTACATCTTGGAAGTTTAAAACTTGGGAGTTTTCAATTTGTACAATAGTTTTTAGATTCACCTGTAAGATGTAATTTATTGGAGATAGTATGTTGAGCTTGTAGTAAATTGGTTATTTCTAATCAAAGTATAAGAGAAGAAAGGATACTTCACCAGATCCTAGAATTATATGAATATGGGAATACGGGTGATAAAAAACATTAAATAAACATATCCTCCTTTCTTATTGTATTGTCTGTCAAGATACCAATTTCCATGAATGTCAAGGGACATATTTACATCAGAAGACCTGAGCATCCTTTTTTTTCCTTTTTCCTTTTTCCTTTTAATTTTTGGCCGTGTAGTTTTGGAAGGAGAAAGCCTAAAGAAATTTGAAAGAAAAAATATCCTTGGCACTCTGACAAAATTATAATTGGAAAGACATGCTGGAAAAACCTAGAATACAAAACGAATCATCATATTATTTTATTGTTGTATAGGTTTGAAAACCACTAGTTGAATAATTATGAAATATTATAAGAGAATATATGCACTCTCTTACCCATAGAGGAAAAAAGGAGTCACAATTCACATAAGGAACTATAGAAATATATTATATAAGATACTCAATTTAATTTATGAAAGAAAACAGTAATATTATATTTTATGCTTTTGAGTCAGTTTGATTCCTGTTGATTACACAGGCAACACCTGTACATTTTTCTTGGCAACATTTTTTTGCCCTTGCCTTCTTCCTAGGGCTGAGAGAGAGGGACTGGCCCAGGGTCACCCAGCTGACTTTGTACCTTCAGTGGGACTCTGGTTTCTGGTGCTTTAACCCATACAGCAAACTAACTCTTGACAATCACATTAAAGTGTTCAAAATTATGGTATTAAAGAGAGAAGTTAAAAGTGTTTATTCAGGATAAATATAATGTCAGTATAATTTATTCCTTTTAATATATTTTGAACACAGTTTTAATAATTAAAAATTTCCATTTATCCCTGCCCTTCATAATTCTCCATTTGTTTTAGTTTCATGCTAAAGGGTGTGTAAATAGCATGGTAACTAACACTGCAGGAAGTTTAATTAGGAAACATTTTCAGAAGCATACCCTTCTGTTGCTAATTTACCATTAACAAGAGAAATTTCTCTAAAAATGTGATGAATTGGGATTGATACCAATTTAGACTCCCCTAATGTAACAGTCTTTTCTGTTTTGAAAAAAGAAGTTGGCTTAAAACCAGGGTCTTACATTCACAGATGGAACGGTTCCTTTGGATTGCAGAAGGTGTCTGACTGAATAGACCAATTCTGTTGGCAGAAAGGAGAAAGAAATGATATTTTTAGATTTCCCCTTCCTACTGCAATCCCCTGCCTTCCAAAAATCAGAGTCTGCTTCTGCGTTGAATCCAATTCAGTGTTTTTAGACCAAAAATCTTTCTTTTGACATGAACATTATTTTTTTATTTTAATTAAAATTCTTGCTTAATAAAAATAAGGCATATTTTAATTTTTTTTATGTTACCCAGGAGAATGCTCTACCTGGGATTACTTCTCTGTAAACCTACATCATCCATATTTATGAAAATAAGACTGATTTTAATAAACAAAGAGCATGTTTGGGTTGCTGTTGCCTATATTATGTGTGCCAACTAAATTTGCAATGACAGCTGGCAAATTTCAGAGACCAGTTATCTAGCATGGGCGAAGAATGGCAGAGAGACAGAGAACTCCAAAATAATCAGACGAGTGACTGCCTAATTAAAGATATTTGTTAGTGGGTTTTTTTTAATTGTGACGATGCCAAAGAAAATGTAATGAGTACTACATTGGCTCTGAAAATCTACAGTGAATAATTGAAGAACTGGGCCAGACTACCATTTATTAAAACATCTTGTGGTTTATACTAAATTACCACCTTCTTAGGAATAAAATAGCTCTTAGAGGTTTCGCAGAAGGTTAAGGCAGAGTATTTTAAATTCTGTATGGTATGCAATGGGTATGCCTTTTAATATCTTCCATTACATCCAAACCAGTGATGAATGTAGACTACAAAACTCTTTGTCCTTTCTGACAAAATATGTCTTCAGAATAAAAATTGTTTTAGAAATCCTTAATTAGATGATTGAAGTGTGCATGAGTACTGGAGTGCCTTGATCTGCTTCTGTACTTTACAATTTATAGTATCCTGAAGGAGGATATGGCTGAAGGGGGTGAAGATTCATTGCATAGGTAGTCCTGGACTTATGACCATTCATTCAGCAACTGTTCAAAGTTACGATGGTACTGAATGAATGCTGGTTATGACCAATCCTTGGTTTTCTAGCCATCCCAGCATCCCAAGGTCACTTAATTGCAATCTGGGCATTTGAAAACCAGCTGGCACATATGACTGAGTGCCGCACCCCACTATCACGTGATTGCCATTTGCAATATTCGCTGCTGACTTCTGCAGAAAGTCAATTGGAAAGCCGGCAGGGAAGTTACAAGTTGCTCTGATAAGTCACCCTCACCCATGCTCTCTCCCCCAGCCTCTCTCCACTTGGGTTGTGCTGGCCACTCACACACCCCTGTGCATCTTCCCAAACAAACCCGAGCCTCTTCCCAAACAAACCCGAGCCTCCCTCACCACTTGTGCAGCTCTGCTCAACACTATGTGAGCCTTGCCGCACCTCCCTTGCTCCCTCACACACCTTCCTCAAGTCTCAATATGCCTCCCTTGAGTGGCCCCCCCACACACTCTCATGCACACTCCCTTACCTTCATTACACCTCCCTCATGCTGTCATGCACCCTCCCTGACCCTTGGAGTACCTCCCTCGCACTCTTGCACACTCTCCCCGACCTTGCCAGGTCTCCCTCGTGCATCTCTGTGCATCCCTTTGCACTCTTTCACACACAGCAGCAGTTACTTGCCTGCCTGCCAGCCTGTTTGCAAGCTGCCTGGATCTTCCTGCCGGCTTCCCCACTGATCTGTTTGTGGGAAGGCAGCAGGAAGTTGCCTCACCTAAGAACTTGGTTAGAGTGACAACCAGGACTGCCGGAGTGTCATTGCTAAGTGATGTGGCCATGCTTTGTGACAGAAATTCCGGTTCCAATTGCCATCATAAGTCAAGTATTCTATCTTTCTCCCACTTGCTCCAGAGGCAGGCCTAGGGGGGGAAATGATGTTGCTACCTAGGGGAGGAGATACCTCCATTGTCAGTTTTAGAATGACAAGCCCAAAAAAGAACTCAAGAGAAGAAAAGTTTGAATAAAGGAGTGAGAGGCTAAATTACAAAACGTGGTTATAAATATTATTGTATGAATTTCCACCACATTTTTGTCAACCCCCTGGGTGAGTTGGGTGCCTTGTGTCTGCTGTAGAAAAAGGAGCCAAAGAATTGTAGAATGGGACATAGCAGAGATGTTCCTGAAAGTGGGATCTTACATCTGGAAAATTCTAGTCAGTTCGTCTTTTAAGTAACAACTTTAAGAAACTTTATTTTGCGTAAACACCACTTAATTGGCCTCTACTTTATTCTGTTGTTCCAGGAATATCCAGGAAAGCATGAATCCAGAAGATGAGGTGGATGAGTTTCTGGGTCGTGCAATTGATGCAAGAAGTATTGACCGGTTACGTTCAGAGCATGTTCGCAAGTTTCTGTTAACGTTCAGGGAGCTTGATTTGGAGAAAAAGGTAAACTTCCATAAGGATGTATGGGTCTGTTAAATCCACTAGCAGGAGCAAACTAGACATCAGGGCAGAAAATTGATGTGCTTAATCATAGTTCTGTGTAAAAATTCATATGAATGTCCAGAAGAGGTACCTAATGGAATGTTTAGAACCTCCTTCCATTTGAAAACACAGTTTTACCTCAGTAATGCTGTTGATTTCCCCCCTCCCCCTCAAAAACCCATTTTCAGTAGACAAATGGATGGAAAATTGGGAGTGATGAAAAGTGGGACAGTTCAACACTTTAGGCATTTATACTGTAAATAACAATTCTTTACTTGGCTATCATGAACTATATGCATATATACAGTACATGTATGTATGTATTGTATGTATTATTAAATAGGTTTTCTCACAAAATAAAAAATACAAACTTTAAGTTAAAGAGGAATAGAGAAGAGAAAGGTGAAAAAGAAATTAAGAAAAGAAGGAAAAAGAAAAATAATAATAAAGAAGTACTGTAAGTCCAGTCTTCTTAACAGGAGTCATAAATACATTTATATTTTACTTTCTCTGTCTGAAGATATATAATTTTCCTTTCTATAATCTACCCATTCTAATAATAAAATCCATAAATCATCCATTCATTTTTTTTCTTTTTTTCAGCAAAAAGTCCATATGGAGTTTCTAATAACTAATACATTCAATAATTGATCTTTCTCTAAGCAAACAAGTTCATTTTGCCATCTCTGTTCTGTTATTTTCATCAACCATTCTTCCATTGTGGGTATTTTGGAATCTTTCTATTTTTGGGTATATAGTTGTTTCGCAGCAGGGATCATATATAAAAATAATTTCCCATGGTTTTTTCCCTATAAAATGCTTTTGTGCTAAAACCCATAAAAGGCATTTTTGGCCACAGAATGTTTATATCTATACAATACTCTCAGTATTCTAATATTCTAACATTAATGTTCAGAAGGCAACTGGACTTTCTTGTTTTGCATGAAGATGTTTCGCTTCTTATTCAATAACTTCTCCAGTTCTGACTGAATGATGGAGAATGGATGGATTTATATTCCTTACTGTCATCTGGTTGTTAGCCTTCTTTCTGAGAGTCCTTGAAGCCACTTAGAGGTTTATCTGTGCCCTCAGGGTCACCTGAATCCTGTAGTCAGCAATTTTTTTCTGGAAATCTGTTCATACTCTCACACCATTTGGAGGGTGTTCATCCCAAAGCACATAGCTAAATATCGAATGGTGCAGGAATATGAAAAGAGGTCTTTGTTTCTCTTTTATCCAGAAAGACTTTTGCAAGGCAAAAATCACCACGGGCCACTGTTCACAGTTTGCAGTGCTATCTCTGCGATTTTGGACGCAAGTAGTCTGCCATAGAACCTCACCTGGAAATCTGGTCATCATGACCTTCCACAAGATTTAGGTAGACACGTGTTTCAGGACTTGGGTTTGTTATTTTCACATCTTTTTAGGCCTTCATTCAAAGATATATATATTTTTTTAGAATTTGCCTCAGCAACTAGAAAAAAGTTACTTTTTCATATTGGCAACAAGTTTATGTTGCAAACAGTCTCTTTTCAGTAAAGGTAATGTTCAAAAGGTTTTTGAAAGAGGTGGTCTTGCATTAAATATAATTGGCTTATGATCTTTTACCTTCTTTCCAAGCAGTTCAGAAATCTATAAAGATGATTGTTTCAGAAATCCCGGCTATCCATCCTTTGTCAGTGTCCAGGGAACCTTATAGCTCAGTCAATACAGCAAGCCAAATTTGCTAAGAAGGGATTGTAATAAAAGGCAACTAGTGCTCTCGTAAAATTGCTAGATTACACTTTATAACATCCTTGACTATTGATCTATTACAGATGGTGGGACTGGGATTCAACAACATCTAGTAGATCATAAATTGTTGCCTATGAATGGGAGTTTTCAGATTTTTTAAAAATGGAATGTTTTTTTTCATTGCAGTATTCCAAACAGGTGGATGATCGATTTGGTGCATATGTGGCTTGTGCTTCCCTAGTCTTCCTCTTCATTTGCTTTGTTCAGATCACAATAGTGCCACAGTAAGTAGATCTTTGTACATTTGCTTATCTAATATGTTTGCCTCTATTGCACTAAAGCAAGATCGGATAGCAACTGGTGGCCCTTAAGCCCTTTTTATGGTTCTTGAAACGTCCATTGCCTTTTGTACTAAATCTCAGTGGTACAATTGTCCTAAATGAGCAACACAGTATCTCACCATTTTAGCATTTAATATACATATATAGAAGGGAAGCTTTCATTTTAAAACAAGAATTATAAATAATAAATTATAAGAATTATAAAAGTAGGAATAGATGACATATAGGTAGAATCTTTATGAATCTTTCCATTTGGAAATGTTTAATTGATACAAAGACTTTTAAAAAGTTGAACTTTGGAACTTTTGCTCAACTGCTGTTCAGAACTGTTTCAGTCCTGTTAACTATGCAAGATACATTCTCAAGAAGCCTCCTGTACACATTTATCTCCATATTTTGAATACATGTGGCAGAAGAAGCTGTGGGTAAGTCACTTCAACTGTAGGCAAAGAATCTTGAGAACTTCAGGTTGGGTGGAACTGCTATAAATAATAGGGATGTTTTGTACTTCAAACTGGAAAGCAAAGAAGGGCTTCTGAAAACAAGAAGTCATGAATTTGTGAACATGCAGGGTTAAGTCACCATTGTAGTGATCCTGCTTTATCTGGCCTTTTTAAGCTAGGGCAGTAGGAAAGTAGGATCAGAAATGAAGAAAAATGTTAATGGTGAGGGATAGGATCTTCGTCAACTTTGACCTGATTAGTACTCAGATGTTGAAAAAACATCTCAGAAGAAGGCCTACTGTTGAATGGAACTGATCCCTTCTAAGCTGGTTTCAGGAAAGGGAAAGAAATGAGTATGTCAAGACTCCTCCCTTTTCCAAAGGGTGACCTGGGCATCAGTGTAATAGGTCCAGCCTTTCTCCCATCTGCCCCTTGCCATCTAAGGAGGCAGGAGATGTTTGGTGAAGGAGAAAATGTGGGAAGAGGAGTGAGGGATGTTCAAGAAGAAAAGAGATGGGAAGAAGAGTGGTTGCCAGGAAAATGGAACAGCTTGCCTTCAGAAGTTTTAGGTGCTCTATCATTGGAGGCTTTAAAGAAGAGACTGGATAGCCACCTGTCTGGAATGGTATAGGGCAGTGATGGTTAACCTTTTTGGTGCCGAGTGCCCAAAGCGCGTGCACGCGAATGCACACGCACATGCCCCAATCCCCAAAATGCAATGCGAGTGCCCCCTGCACATGTGCCCCGCCCCTGCGCATGCGCGCTTGTTCCCTGCGCATGTGCCCCCAAGCATGCACCCGGCCCCCATTTTGGCTTTCAGGTTGGTGCAGGAGGCTTTTCAGGCCCAAAATGGGATGGGGGGGGGCTCGCAATCTCCACAGTTTCTCCTCCCCCCGCACGCCCAGGCTTTCTCCTCCATTCCTGCCTTCTCCAATCTCCACAGTTTCTCCCCGCACACCCAGGCTTTCTCCTCCATTCCTGCCTTCTCCAATCTCCGCAGTTTCTTCCCGCGCACCCAGGCATTCTCCTCCATTCCTGCCTTCTCCAATCTCCGCAGTTTCTCCCCGTGCACCCAGGCTTTCTCCTGCCTTCTCCAATCTCCGCAGTTTCTCCCCGCGTGCCCAGGCTTTCTCCTGTATTCCTGCCTTCTCCAATCTCCGCAGTTTCTCCTCGTGCACCCAGGCTTTCTCCTCCATTTCTGCCACGGAGAGGCACCTGCGGAGGGTGGAACCTGCGGAGATCAGGAAAAGCACGGGTGGCAGGAATGCAGGAGAAAGCTAGGTCACGCTGGGGGGAGAAAGGTAGGGCGCGCTGGTGGGGAAACTGCGGAGATCAGTGAAGGCCCCGCGCATGCGCGGCAGAGACCCAAAGACCAGCTGGTCGGCGGGAGGCGCACACGCATGCATGGTGGAGCTGGGCTGGGGCGACGGCTGGCGTGCCCGCAGAGAGGGCTCTGCGTGCCACCTGTGGCACGCGTGCCATAGGTTCGCCATCACGGGTATAGGGTCTCCTGCTTGAGCAGGATGTTGGACTAGAAAACATCCAAGGTCCCTTCCAAATGAAATCCACTTCAGCTGATGCTCTCCAAGTATGCCTGCCCTACCTTACTCATGAAACTTCTCAGGTCTCTAACTATCACTGTGAACTGTTGTGCTAGAGCACAAAAGGCAGAACTGGTTCAAAAAGCATCAGTAATCAAAGCTGTATCATTTACATTTTAGAGGGCTTCATCTAGGAAAACTAAACATAAATCCAAATGAAGCTTGCAGCTAAAGTCAACCTGATCTCTGCACTGAATATATGATTAAAAGGGATTAAAGTGCTTCCTTCTGGATGAGTTCAGCATCTTGGAATCTTTATATTATAGATATGTGATTTTCATTGAATGAGGACTTTCACAGGATTAGATGGGAGGTCAATAAATTTTATAAATAAATAAATAAATATACCGTGTTTCCCCGAAAATAAGACATGTCCCGATAATAAGCCCAACAGGGCTTTTCGGGACATGCGTTGAAATAAGCCACCCCCCGAAAATAAGCCCCCCCATTACTTTCCGGGGGGAAAGGGGGGGGCATGCCGGGAGGCGCTCTTTTTGCTGCGGGCACTTTTTTGGCCGGGAGAGCGAGAGCAAGTGAGAGTCGAGGGCACGCACACCCCACGAGACTGCTCGGCTCCTCTGGGCTCTGCCTCTGCCAGCGTTTTCAAACGCGCTCCTGCCTCCGAGGAAGAGAAGGGGAGCCTTGATGGCTGCCTCGCCGCCCCATCTCAGGCAGGAGCGCGTCACAACGCTGGCAGAGGCAGAGACGAGAGCAAGGAGGGCACGCACACCCCACGAGACTGCTCGGCTCCTCTGGGCTCTGCCTCTGCCAGCGTTTTCAAACGCGCTCCTGCCTCCGAGGAAGAGAAGGGGAGCCTTGATGCCTGCCTCGCCGCCTCGCCGCCCC
>QLTV01001472.1:513135-527832 GCA_003457575.1 Thermophis baileyi
CGGCCCAACATGTTCCACCTGCCAGAAATGAGTCTCTGTGAGACTCGTCCCGCCACCGCCGCTGCCTCGTGGAGCAGGACTCTGCAAGGCCTGTTGTGCCGTTGCATGCACCAACGGCAGAAGGACCCCAGCTGTGCCAGTATGATGAAGTTTGCGGCAGTCCTGCAGTTCGTGCATGCAACGGCACAACAAGCCTTACTGAGTCCTGACGGAGCTACAAGTCCCAGGTAGGACGTGCATCTCGCGGCCCAACATGTTCCACCTGCCAGAAATGAGTCTCTGTGAGACTCGTCCCGCCACCGCCGCTGCCTCGTGGAGCAGGACTCTACAAGGCCTGTTGTGCCGTTGCAAGCACCAACGGCAGAAGGCCCCCAGCTGTGCCAGTATGATGAAGTTTGCGGCAGTCCTGCAGTTCGTGCATGCAACGGCACAACAAGCCTTACTGAGTCCTGCTCCACGAGGCGGTGGCGGCAGGGAGGGGAGGCGAGGCAGCGGCGATGGGACATGCAGACCCACGCTCGCCGCCTACTGCACCCCCAAAATAATAAGCCCCCCCCCGATAATAAGGCCGAGGCCATATTTGGGGGGTCAAAAAAATATAAGCCCCTGTCTTATTTTCGGGGAAACACGGTAACAGAAACACATTGACACAGCCATTTTACCTCAGACAATAAATTAAATCACAAGAAGTTTCATAAAAGTGTAAGATTGCAGATTACAGTTGTAAACTAATACATTAATTTATATAATTATTAAGATACAAGACATATTCATGGAAATAGAATAAGTATATATTTATTAATAGGTGACAAAACCATTTTTAAGGGATGTTGAGATAAAAGAGATTATATTTAAATGGATTAAGTGGGAGTAGGACTTGAAGCTGTACTCTGCATATGGTTATGCAGAAGATTACACATTCTGCACAACCCAACAACTCTGCAAAGCTTTGGGCTTAATTCAGAGCCCTTCAAAAGTTGCCTACAACCTATGATTTTAGTCTAGATGAAGAAAAATATTAAATGAATGGAAGTAATCATGATAATTAAGAACCAGCTTGGCGTAGTGGTTAAGAAAGTAGGCTATAAACTGGGAGACTGTGAGTTCAGTCCCACTTTAGATTGTCTTGAGCCAGTCATTCCCTCTCAGCCCTAGGGAGGAGGCAACGGTAACCTACTTCAAAAACCCACTATAACCCACAGTTTCCTAAAAAAAGGTATCAAGAGTTAGAACTGCATCAGTGAATTTTTTTATGTTCTATGAGCTACACTCCCCAAAATTGGTAGGGTATGTATAATCATTAAATTAATACAAAAGGTCTCTAAAAGCAGATGAGAACAACAACAACATCATTTTTGGTAAATTTAGATGAAGAGTCTCTGGCCAATAAAGTAGAGTTTTTCAGAAAGAATTTTTTTTTACCTATATTTTCCCTCTTGTCAGTTTTATATTCTCAGGGGAAAATTCCTGGCTTTATATCTTTATTGCAAGCAATATTTCAGCCATAAAATATCAGGTGAGATGCAACATAAAATGTTGCTTTTAGAAACTCTGATATTCTCTAAGTATTGAAGGAATAAGGAGGGGATTGTGGGCACAAAATGCAGCACTCCCAAAATGGTTTATAGGATTGACTGTGTTGCTCAACTGATAGGGGAATAGATGCTTTACGGCACTGAATATGCTTTGAAGGGGGCTTTGAAATTTAGTGGGGTATTATTATTATTTTTGCAAATTTTGCAGTGATCATTCCATTATA
Source organism: Thermophis baileyi (assembly GCA_003457575.1). Taxonomy (NCBI): domain Eukaryota; kingdom Metazoa; phylum Chordata; class Lepidosauria; order Squamata; family Dipsadidae; genus Thermophis; species Thermophis baileyi. Next base: position 514,895 of record QLTV01001472.1, read on the forward strand.
ATCAGCAGGAATGCCAGGAAAGTGGTGAATAAATTAGCAAGTGGAAGTGCTCTTTGTAGTTAAAAAAGAGTTTGAAACCCTGCTGGCTTTCACGAGGTTAGCCTTAATGTTCCTGAGCTTGATAATCATTGTAGTTGAATTATGGATGAGGTTGCATGGCAGAAGGAACGCAAGCCTGCTCGGTTTGTGGATTTTATACATAATAAGTCAGAAAAATTGTCAAGATAAAATGTACACTCATATATGGTAATGATGTTCAAAACTGAAATGGCAGATAACTCTAAATAAAAATCTAAATATAGTTTAGCTCCAATGGTCATTTGAAATGCCTCTGAAGGCAGCAGAATTTCTGGTGGCAAACAACCACATTTGCTCTGGTGTCCTTTTGACTTTCTATAGGCATTTTTTCAGAGTAGGGAGACAAGGAGTAATGATGGAGAAATAGGAATATTGACAGCTTACCGAATATTGCGTGTGCTATAAAGAATTTGTACATGATACCAGCAAGATACTGCAATAAAATAATGTCTAATGGGATCTATAAAGGCAAGTTTCTTGCCTCTACGATACTTCAAAATGTTGGATTATTATCCTTAGTATCCCCTGCCATTTATCAAACTGCTGGGGCTTATGAGTCATTATAGTTCAGCAGCAACTGAAGAGCTTCATACCCCTGGTTTGCTTCTTGCTGCAGACACCTCTGTAATGGAAAGCTTATATAAAATACCAAGGAGAATGGTATTGAAGTTCCCAACCTGATTCTTGCTGATTAAGAAATCCAGCAAATGAGTTTTCCCATTCTCTTAATTACATTATAGAATTTATGTGAAAGTCTTTCCTTCTCATCTCTTTGGATCAAATCCCCTTTGTTTCTCTTTTAAACTGAAGATTGCTGCACCTAGCTGAGCTGTGCTAGAGAAGCTGTGTTGAAGGCGCAGCTATTATCTAAATTATAAAGTTGCTATTCGTATCTCAAGGAAATTGAGGATACCAGAGGAAGGCAAATGTGGGGGGAGGGGGGACTATATCACAGAGAAAGTCTGAAATACTTTTTCCCCCAACTTAGTTTCCCAAGTGGTCCTTCTTTGAAAATGTTTTGAGGGTGAACTTATAGTAGAAAATCTCCCATCCCATCACTAAAATTGAACTTCTGGTAAAGCAAGGAATGGTAGATCCACATGAATGTGGACTTCAAGTGTACCTTGGAGAATTCAAAACAGGAACTGGAAACAGTGTTAGGTTTGTTGGGCGCAGAAGAGACATAAAACATTCTTTTGAATAGTCCCTTTTTGTTATGCTTTGTGGTAGAAAATTTTGTTTGATCAGTTGACCAAGTCATTGCATGAGATTAAACAAGAGGCGGGTTATTAAAGAAAGCCATTTTTCTCTGAACCTTACTAATATGGGATAATATTTGTAGTTTAGAGTTGAACTGTGGAGGTCTCTGACCTTGATTATTGGAAAATGAAACATCTGGAAGAAAACAACCAAGCTCAGAGAGCACCAAGAACTCCACATTTCTGAGCCTAAAAATATAATGCAGTTCTGAAGAAACTTGGGTGCTAGTAAAGCTAACAGAGATAGACAAGATTGGGCTATTGGAAATAGATAGAGAGCATGGATGAAGACGGATGGATAGAAAAAGTGTTTGACCAAGAGAAGCAAAGGGGGGCAACCCAAAAGCTGTAACACTTTCAAAAGCACCTATTAGCCTTTAAAAGAAAGCACTGAGAGCATTAGCACAGTACTACAAGAAGAACCAGCTAGAATTCAGTTATCTGAAAATTAAAATCATGGCATTTGCCAAAAGCCCCAAGAGCCACTCTTGGAGCATAAATGGACACAAGATGAAGCAGGTCTCCTCTTTTAGATACCTGGGCTAGTCTGTCATTCTGTCAGCAGTAGGAAGGCCACATGGACTAAGTTGCTGAAAATGCACAGAAGAACTCATCTGCTATCCTTTAATTCTGTGGGACAAAATATGGCCACCATAGTAGTAGTATTATTACCCTTCTCATCTCCTCTACCCTCCTCTCTTACTGCTATCAGTGGTGAAATCCAATTTTTTTTACTACCGGTTCTGTGGGCGTGGCTTGGTGGGCGTGGCAGGATACTGAAAAATCCCCATTCCCTCCCCACTCCTGGGGCCAGCCAGAGGTGGTATTAGTCGGTTCTCCGAACTACCCAAAATTTCCTCTACCGGTTCTCCAAACTACTCAAAATTTCCACTACCGGTTCGCCGAACTACTCAAAATTTCCACTACCGGTTCTCCAGAGCCTGTCAGAACCTGCTGGATTTCACCCCTGATTGCTATCATTATTATGATGATTATTACTCTGTTGTTTTGCATGTACACTGAGAGCTTCTGCACCAGAGACAAATTCCTTGGGGGTCTAATCACACTTGGCCAAATAAAGTATTCTATATACCTGCAACATTCACATAATTAGAAGCCAAGTCAATACTGCAACTTCTGTATAGTGCCTAGCTAGGCCCCCTTCTCCAATTTTGCACCATTAGAACTTGTATAATTGAACTTTTTAAAAGGAGCCCTTCAAGTCTCAAATTGTGTGTCTAATGCCACCTTGCAACTAGAAACAGGCTTCATGAAAGTGGAGGCAAGAGTGTGGGTGACCATACTCAACCATTAGTCCTTTTTCCATGATTTTCAATCCACATGGAAATCAGGCAGTGGCAACTAAAATCTCATCCTTGGGTTTCTCGAGAGGTCTTCTGCTCAAGCCGAAGCATTCATTAAACAGTAGGTAGCAGATACAGAATGCCAGTTGGATCTAACCTTTATTGCCAGGGAATCCAAGAGGGACTCTGCTTCCCCACATATCTAAACTTGAAATCCCTAAACACTGGAGGGGGGCTGGTACCCTGGCATGATATAATGCAGTTTTCCGTGAAGGCCGATACAAGAAAATTCCTTACCTTGTGATTCGGAAAACACAGAAACAACACAGCATATGCTTCTCCAATACCTATATTATAGAGCTATCCATACTAGTCTCATCTCACCATTACTGCATAAATACCCAGGGCACACAGGACAATTCCACACCTCCCTGCTGCTTACATGCATTGTTGCCAGGTTCTGCACAGCAGTGCTCAAAATTCATTGGATGATGACCTGTGCCATCAATTAAACAATGAGCATCTAGTTTGCCTATTAAAGCAGGGGTCTCCAACCTTTTGGACCTCAGGGACCACCAAATTCATAATTTTAAATCCCGTGGACCACTGGGGGAGGGAGGCTCAGCTGCCTTTCGGGCCTACCTGTCTGCTTCTGCAAGGCCTCCGGGGGGGGGGAGGCCCAAGAGAAAGTGCCTGGTCTAGGCACACAGCCTGGAAACCTCTTTTGTGTTCCTTCTCTCAAGAAGCTTGGTCTATCTGAGTGAAGGAAAACAAAGACGGGCAGACTGACGGTGGCTTGCTGATGTTGGTGGGAAAGTCAGTCCCAAATTCCAGAGCTGTAGTAGTCACAGGACTGGCCCTTTGATCATCCCGGAGCAGCTGCTCCGTGATGACCAAAGGGCCAGTCCTGTGACTACTACAGCTCTGGAATATGGGACCGGCCCGTGGTGGGGGCTGGAAATCTCCACCATAGGGGGTGGCACGTGCAATGTGCAACTTTGCAGGTGGTGCAATGTGTAAAAAGGAGCACAGCCCTCACTGGCTGGAACGAGGTAATGGTGCTGTTGCGGTGGCAGCGGGGGAGGGGGCGGCCCAAGCGGGCCGAAGCGGCGGTGGCAATGGCTGGAAGGTGTGGGAGCAAAGCGCTACTTGCATTTGCGCGGCATCAGCATTCCGCCTTCGCCGCGGTATATTTGCACCAGCTGGTGGCGCCAAGGCAGCCCTCGTCTCCTGCCGCTTGGGGCTTGGAGCGTTAAACCGCATCCGGGAAGCACTACAGCAGAGAGAAGCAGCCAGAGTCAACCCTAACTATGCTGTCCATTGCGGACGCTAGATCGGCCCCCTGCAAACTCATCTCTCGAGGAGCCCGGCTGAAGTTTCCTGCGCTGTTTCAGTGAGCGCTCCTCGAGAGACGAGAGTTTGCAGGGGGCTGATCTAGCATTCGGGCTGGCTACAAGAGAAATTCTGCAATGGACAGCAAAGCTAGGGTTGACCCTGGGCGCTTCTCTCCGCTAACAGGTAGGCAAGCTAACTGCCTGAAGGACCCCATCCTGTCCCTGGGAGTCAAAGTGCTGAAGCGCGAGCGGCGTGGGAACTTCGGCCAGGCTCCTCAAGAGAAATGCAAAGATTTCTCTGCGGACCACCAAAATTTTCTCGCGGACCACCAGTGGTCCGCAGACCACCAGTTGGTGACCACTGTATTAGAGTACTATGTAATTTGAACTTTTTATGCTTCCTTACCCTTCTAATGCTCCCACCGCTCCTTTTAGATACCTTTTAGACATACATGTATACATATACTTTCTGTTTTAATACGTTTTAGTTTTTTGTATTTTTATTTATTTTTCTTATTTTTAGTCTCTAATGTATCTTCTGTGCTATTTAATTGATTGTACCCCACCCACCTTATGCTGATCTAGGATGATAATAGAGATTTGGTATGATGTATGGATAATGCAAGCTGTAAACCCACCTGACTTTGTTTTCTGGTTTCAGCTCAGTGTTCATGCTGGCGTTTTACCTATCCTGTTTTGTGATATTGACCACACTAGTGTTTGTTTCGGTCATTTACTCCTGTGTAAAGGTAAGTTGATTCCTGATGCACTGTTTTAATCAATTATCCTTAAAACTCTAAAACAAGAGTTTGGATGGAAAAGGGCTACGCTAGGGAGTAACATATTAGGAACCATATTTCAAAAAGAGGAACGATAGGAAAGCAGTAGAGGAAGTCAAGAGGAAGTTAAATTTTGATTGATTTTAAAGATAATTTAATTAATTAAATATGTTAATATAATTACTTCCCAAGTACTTAATAAATTTTCCCCTCACAGCTCAGCAGCAGTTTTTCAGATGGCTTTTGTGGGGTGAAAGTTGTGTTCAGAAACAAGAAAATTAATATCTCATTTTAAGACCGAGAGCAATTTCCAATTTTAAAATCAACTTTCTATTAATTTACAAGTACGGGACAAATAAACTCCTATCACTTTAATGATAGGAGTTTATTTGTCCCGTACTTGTAAATTAATAGAAAGTTGATTTTAAAATTGGAAATTGCTCTCGGTCTTAAAATGAGATGAAGACAATAGGAAATACTATTCTTCAAATATGAGAACAGTATTTTTTCAGTGGATGTCTGATAGGTTAGAAGCAACGTCCATCCTATTGGAACATCAATTCACATGGTTTGGTATTGTTCTACTGTTGCCATGTTTGGGGCTGAAATCCATAGGATTTTTAATATAATTTCAAGGGAAAGATTGCGTTTCAATAATTTCTTTTCTTGTTTACATTTGGCATTTATCAGGATACTTAGAACTGTGCTGCACAGGGAATGGCCAGCATAAATATACAGTATTGGAAAGATAAACCTCTGGTTTGCACCATTGCTGATATGCATTGTTTACCAACATTTGACTTTTTTTTAACTGACAGTCCAGAAAGAAGGCTTTAATAAAGCAAGTTGGTCAAATTTGGGGGAATTGTTTTATGCATAATATAGATTTCCAGGCCTTTTAAATTTAATATCACATTATTATCGTTGTTGTATGCAAGCATACATTTGGTTGGTTTGATAAAGCCCAAAATTGTATGTTTACACAAGCAATAAATAGATATGTGTGTCCGTGTATCATCCATCATCATGACAGACTTCAGGCTAAAGCCAAGTAGGCAGTTGACTTTAGCCTGAAGGTCACAAAAGCCATCCTTCCTTCCAAAGCGTTCCAAAAATACAAATCTTTGCATCTGATGATGCCATCAGTCAATATAGCCTGAGGCGCCGTATATCCTTGACTGGCCCCATCAGTCCCTTCCCCTTTTGGTCTGCTGTACAAAACACAGCCACAACACAAATATTCTGATTTTCTTTACAAGGAGAAAAAAAGTCAGTAAGAAACTCTTAACTTTGGCTAACATTGGCTAATGAAAGACCCGATGACAAATCTAGCAGTTAAAACTATGAACTCTTCAGCTCCTTGGCATGTTTACTTAAATGCTTAGACTCTGAACTGTTATCCAAAAGCATTTTGATGTAGAGACAGTCCTGATGGTGACCCACTCTGAATCAACTCCTGCATTTCTGAGACAATCACCCATTTTCCCTGCCCCACTCTTGCAAAACTCATGGCTTATTGCCTTCACGGTCCTTTGCTTTCCCTTCTTCTTGCATATTTTTCCATATCTTTAAATCCATCAGTGCCAAACCTTGGAACGCATTGATGGCCACTTAACCTTTCCCATTAAACATTTCCATCCTAAATTATTATTGTTCTCTGCAAGGTCTACTGCTTCATGACATTATATTTCTCCTTCATTGATATGAAGACTTTGTTTTTATACTTCCTATATAGGCTATTTTGCTCCATTATGCAATTTTGAAAAAAAATTCTTATCAAATGATCAAATGACAGGCAGTTAGGTTCTTGAATAGATACGAAGAGTGATCTCTTTTCCAGATTTAAAGTATTATGTTTTCAAATGTCCATCAGTCAGCATGAATCATAAATATATCACCATTTATTATTATTATTATTTTTTTAAAAAAACCCATTACAGGTAATCCTCAACTTATGACCACAATTGAGTCCCAACAGTTCTGTTGCTAAGTGAGACAATTGTTAAGTGAGTTTTGCCCCATTTTACGGCCTTTCTTGCCACAGTTGTTAAATGAATCTCTGCAGTTGTTAATTCTGTAGCACGGTTGATAAGTGAATCTGGCTTCCCCATTGACCTTCCTTGTCAGAAGGTCACAAAAGGGGATCACACAATATCAGGATACTATAGCTTTGATAAATTTGATCCAGTTTCCAAGCATCTGAATTTTGATCACTTGAGCATGGAGATGCTGCAATGGTCGTAAGTGTGAAAAATGGTCATAAGTCACTTTTTTCCATGCCGTTGTAACTTCAAATGGCCAGTAAATGAACTGTTGTAAGTCTAGGACTACCTGAATTTCATATTTGACTTGTTTCAGAGTCTAAAGAGCAGTCCTTTCCACATCATGAAGTCATTGAATTCCAACATATCTAGAGGCAGACAGATTGGAGAAGACTTACCTACGCGGCTTTAAAAATACTGTTGGAAGAAATATCCATCTGGGTTCAGTTCCAAGTGGGGAGAAAGACACTGGAAACATGGAGGCTGATTGGAAAGATAGTTTATCGATGGACAGGACCACATGGGTTTTAGGTCCTGGGCAGCTGAACACATGGAGTTGAGAGAGAGAGTGGTATTTATACCCTCTTGTGGGCCTTGCCCTTGAGCTTCCTGTTCCTGTGCAAGAAGTGTATTCTATTGGTTGTCAGACTCCCAGGGGGCTATGCAGGGGTCATAGCTAACTTTTTAGGTTGTCTGAATTAAGTTTGGTTGAATTTTGCTGGGTGATGTAATGTCCCCAGGTGATTTCGCAATGCACTGAGCCCTGCTGCTAGATGGGTAGAGGGCTAATCCTATTATGTCCTGAGGGTCATGTCTGAATCCCATCACCCTGGAGCTGAAAGTCTAATTGTCTTGTAGATAGGCTGGTCCAGTCTTGCTCAATGGGCACCAAATATCTGCTGGGGGCAGGGAGCTGCTATTTGTCTTTAAAAACATGTTTCTCCTTTTCTCATCCAGGGAAATATAATATCCTGCCTTTTTAATATTTCCTAGAATATTTCATTCTTCTAGGAGAGGGGTGAGTGGTAACTTTCTACAATACTCCTGCATTTAAGGGAGGTATCAGTACTTACAATAAAAGTGCTGATAATTCGACAGGTGGGACTGGAATTTCCATCATAGATCATTGCACTTGTAAATCAAATCAGACACAATTTTGTGACCTTTTTACGATGGTTGTTAAGCGAATCACTCACCAGGGTCGTTAAGCAAACACCCTAGTTGTAAATGCAAACCTGTTCTTCCAAATGGCAACTTTTTGCCAGAAATCAACAAAAAAACCCGGCACAAATCACGATCACGTGACCACAGGGCATTGCGGTGGGTCATACATGTGAGCTGGTTGCCCAAATTGAGATCACATGAATATGGGGAGGGTGATGGTCATAAGTGCGAGGAACTGACTTTTTTCAGCACTGCCTTTACTTTGAATGATTCCTAAACAAATGGTCGTAAGTCGAGGATTACCTGTAATTTTGTTTTCAATGCGGTGCATAATTTATTTCTGCCAATATAAAATGGAGTGGTATTTCACTGTGATTCATCCATAACAGTAAGAGTTGCTGTTGTGCTATACTCTTAGTTTAACCACAAGAGCGTTGTCAAATATTGTTGTTTCGACTATCACCATCTTCATCATCATCATTAGCCATATGATACTGCATTTTGCTGTGTCTTATACCACATTCTTTTATATCTCCTCCTTTCCAATCCATTCCTTTGCCTATGCTAGAAAACACAGAGAAATTCTTTGTATTCGGTGCCAGGGAGAGTAGCAACTTAAAAATAATCAACATTGCCGTGGATTGTTCCCCTCTCTCTCTTTTTGTAAGAGTTGCCAGCAAATCCATGTTTTCTATCATCAAAGAGTTTCATAATTTGTGTTTGAAGGAAGAGAAAGTCCTTCTCTAAGTGCAAAAAGGGGGAGGTTGATGGGTTAGTCATTACTAAAAGACTAATTGGGTCCCCCCCAGTGGTGAAATCCAATTTTTTTTACTACTGGTTCTGTGGGCGTGGCTTGGTGGGCGTGGCTTGGTGGGCGTGGCTTGGTGGGCATGGCAGGGGAAGGATACTGCAAAATCTCCATTCCCACCCCACTCCAGGGGAAGGATACTGCAAAATCCCCATTCCCTCCCCACTCCTGGGGGAAGGATATTGCAAAATCCCCATTTCCACCCCACTCTGGGGCCAGCCAGGTGGTATTTGCCGGTTCTCCGAACTACTCAAAATTTCCGCTACCAGTTCTCCAGAACCTGCTGGATTTCACCCCTGGTCTCCCCCCCCCCCTTTAAAAGAAATTTGCTTAGAAGCTAGTTGATGAAATAATAGTGATGGATATGGGAGCTGCTGTTTCTCTTTTGTTTCCGGATTTTTCTCTAGGAATGGCAGTGGAGAGGACTATGATGAGTTGAAATTAACACCCAGCAGGGAGGCTTTTAACTTCTATAGAATTTCTGCATTTGCATTCTGAGCCTAAAGTATCTGTTTGGTCTCCATGGATTTGTGACATTAAAAATGTGTGTGGGAGAGTTGAAGGGGGGGAAAAACACTTAACACCAAACAAAAACCTAGTGATAGTAAGAGAAAGAGAGAAGTGGGGGAGAGGAAGAGGAAGAAACAAAGGAGAAAAGGACTGTCTGGGCATGCCAGGATAAGAACCTCAGCACACATACATTTCAGGGTGCCCAAATTCATTGGTCAACATTCTTTGAACTTTATTTATTCAAGATAATATTGATAACTATCGGGCCACTTTTGTATCTTTGATAATGTATCCATCAGTTTTTAGGGTGATCAGATTTAATTGTAGTTTGCTTGTTGTACGCCAAAGATATTTCTGAGGTTTTAGGGCATTTTCATTTGTCAGCATATTCATATCATCAATTGACTATTTTGTTTGCATTTGTTGTCCACCTAACCTTGATCTTCCTTAACCTTTTTTATATAAGAAAAGTCTAAATAGTTTACAACTTGGAAACAGAACAGAATGCTGAAGATTTTGTAAGCATATTTAAGTTGATATATCTTTCTCAGATTAGGCTTTGATCACATAGGGAAAACAAGGGTGGATCTGATCATAAAACATTCCTAATTTTAGATGCCATTCTCTGATTTTCACCTAAAGTCTATTATAACTACCAGGGAGAATGAAGTCAATATAACAAGTTATAGTTATTCAGCAATTATATATTCCCGCTGCAAAAATTACATCAATGTGGCGAGAAACAGTTGGCCATTAATTCATTCTTGGGCAATTAAACATTAATGCCTGTAGAATTTCAGCATGCCATTGTTGGAAGAAATGTCCATCTGGGTTCAGTTCTAAGTGGGGAGAAAGACACTGGAAACATGGAGACTGCTTGGAAGGATGGTTTTAATGGTGGAGAGGACCACATGGGTTTGAAGTCCTGGGTAGCTGACCACATGGAGAAGAGAGATATATATATTTATACCCTCTCTCGGGCCTTGCCTTTGCACTTCCTGTTCCTGTGGAAGAAATGTATCCTATTGGCTGTCAGACTCCCAGGGGGCGGGGATCTTAGCTAACTTTGTAGGCTGTCTGTGTCCCAGGCTTGGCTGAATCTTGCTGGGTGATGCAATGAAGGGCAATTTCCTATTGTGGCTGAATGGCTTTGCCCTGAAGGATAATCCCATCATCCTGGAGCTGAGGTCTTTTGTTTTGTAGATAGACTGGCACCAAAATATCTGCTGGGGGCAGGGAGCTGGGGTCTTTTGTTTCTGTTTCCTTTAAGATTTTTATTTCTCTTTTAGGGGAAATATTCTGCCTTTTTAATATTTCCTAGAATATTTCATTTTTCTAGGAGTGGGGTAGGTGCTAACTTTCTACACCATATATTTGTACAAAATCATAGTTTTAAATATCTTATTTTCTCCCTCTTTACAGCTGTTTCCAGGTCCACTCCAGACTTTTTCACGGAAGATTGTTCAGTCCAAGACCAATAACACCCTAGTCGGGGTCTTCACTATTGTATTGGTTTTCCTCTCAGCCTTTGTCAATATGGTATGTTACATTTCCCTTTTGTGATTGAACTTTAGTGTGAATTATTAGTACTGCAGAAGCTGAAGAGCAAGGCCTCAGAGTCTTTTCAAAATGTTGCTGTGGATTGGTAATTATTAATACTATTAATACTATTAATGTGCTATATAGAATAATCATACACAGTGTATTTAATTTGATTAGATTTAATATTTAATAAAGAAAAAATAAATTTTACTTTGTACATACCTTCCTTCCTTGCCCCAAACTGTTTGTTAGAGTATATCACTACAGGCTATACAGTATATTACAAGCTATTCTCTTTTGTAACCGACATGTAATTTGATTTTAGAAGAATATTTCCTTAAAAACTTGTGGATATGTATCAATCCTCCATAAACCTCTCTAGCTATATAAAGTGTCACCTTTATGTCAGCAAGTACCATCTGACCATGCGGTGTGGGAGGAAATATTTCCTTTTGTTTGTTCTTAAGCTCTCCACAATTTATCTTCAATGGAGAAACCTAGATTTTAACACTATAGGCATATGCATTGGTATAAAGAACTGCCCCTGAAGATATGTATACACTGTGAGGTGCAAAGAATGTTGTTTTGATTAGTTTTCTCCTTGGATTTGTCTTTGTTTGATGTTTATCTCTTGTTTTCCACCAGTTCACCTGTAGTACTGTGGACCTTCTTGACTGTATAGCTGCAGAGCATAATCTCACTCCTCCTGAGGTGAATTTGTGCCATATTAGGGATTCCAATTATAGCCTGGAAACCACAGAAGGATTCTGTGCTACTTCCCAGCCAAACTGTAACTTTCCAGAGGTATTTGCTTTGTGCTGTAATATGGGTGCCTTCGTTTTGGGTAAAAATGGCGTAACATCCTGTTGGGGGTTTTCCTTATTGTATTGGTTTTTCTCTCAGTCTTTATCAATATAGTCTACTAAAATGGCATCATCTGCTCCATAGAATCCTTTGTTGAAACAGGGCTTGGGTTTTTGTACTTTTGTCTGCCACTCAACTCTTAATCCCTCTGTATGATCTTTAGGAAGAATTCTTCATGCTCCCTACAAGGATGTCATGAAATCTCCTTCAGGATGAGGAGTGAATAATCTTATTTCAGAATGTTCCCGCGTGTAATCGGACTTTGCCTTGTAAAATTAGGACACCACAGGGAAAGCATTAGCGTAGCTCCTTTCCGAATTGCCACTTTCTATGCAATGAATGTGGAGCTTTGCTAAGTGGTAGGACACACACCCTTTTATATAAAATTAAATGCATTCATAACGCAAGATGAGATTATTGAGTAACTTTCAAGAACACAATCAATTGCTAGGCAGTCCCATTCTGGAACCCACAACTTTAAAGCAGTATGCTTTTCCAAATGAACTGTGTAGAGGTTTCTCTATGTATCTCTGCAGAAATTGTAGTTGGGGGTAGGTTCTGCACAATCCTGGAAAAAGTTATTGAAGGAACTGCAGAGGAGTTGCTTTGAAGCATGGAGGGACAAAAATGTAGCACGGCTGCATCTTTTCTGGGGACTGTAGGTTGGCCTTCTACACCTGCTCTATAATCCCAGCAGAAGTTATAGTTGATTTAAGGACCTTCATAGAGGTGCCACATTTGCATCTTCAGGCAATCCAAAGCAACTTTTGCCTTGAAATCCTAACCCCCTGCTTCAGGGGTGAAATTCAAAAATTTTCCCTACAGGTTCTGTGGGCGTGGCTTGGTGGGCATGGCAGGGGAAAGATACTGCAAAATCTCCATTCCCACCCCACTCCTGAGGGAAGGATATTGCAAAATCTCCATTCTCCAGTGAGGTTGCAGGATAGGCCAGGAATGGGTGATGACTTCATCCTTCTGCCTAGAGACTGAGTCATAATTTTCATAGCCACGCCCCGTTGCCTCTCTCTCTGCTCCAGTTATCGACTCAGTCCTTGCCAGAGAGAGACGCTTCGCTTAGTGGCTGCTCGCCTCTAGGCAGAAGATAGAGTCATTTTCCATTCTGGACTGTCAGATTCACTAGGAGAGTTTCTGGAACTCGTACAGGTTTGAATTTGCCGCCCTATGCTCGCTGTGAGCGACTTGGCTTGGTTGCTCAGGTCTTCCCCCTGACAGCTGACTGACTTTCCCCCGCCC
>QLTV01001472.1:531665-542723 GCA_003457575.1 Thermophis baileyi
TCCCGAGCCCCTGTTTGTGGCTTTCCCTCCCGCCTCGTTGGGCTCCAAGGTGTCCTCGTCCACGATTGGCCGTTGGATCCGGGCCTGCATCGCGGCTGCGTACCAGGTCCAGTCTCTTCCCGTGCCACGAGGGGTGACCGCTCACTCTACCAGGAGCGCCGCTGCTACGGCTGCCTGGTCAACCCAGGCCTCCCTGGAAGACATCTGCAGAGCGGCCACCTGGGCATCTCCTACGCCGTTTATTCGGCATTACCGGCTGGACGTGTTTGCCTCAGCTGAGGCATCCTTCGGCAGGAGAGTACTCCAGCAGGTTCTCCGCGCACCGACAGATCCAGCCCCAACGGAGACCCGCCCTTAGGACTTCCAGCTTTGGTATGTCCCATTCCTGGCCTATCCTGCAACCTCACTGGGGAAGGGGCGTTGGTCCTACCTGAACGCCTTTTCTCAGTGTAGGTTGCAGGATAGGCCAGTCCCACCCTGGCATGACCATAGGGTCTGGATCCTGGATGGTGGGGTCAGGGCACCTAACCTCTGGATAAAGTTGTGTTGTTACAGCTGCGCCTTCTTCGATAACTGGAGCAGAGAGAGAGGCAACGGGTCGTGGCTATGAAAATTATGACTCAGTCACTAGGCAGAAGGATGAAGTCATCACCCATTCCTGGCCTATCCTGCAACCTACACTGAGAAAAGGCGTTCAGGTAGGACCAACGCTCCTTCCCACCCCACTCCTGAGGGAAGGATATTGCAAAATCTCCATTCCCACCCCACTCTGGGGCCAGCCAGAGGTGATATTTGCCAGTTCTCCGAACTACTCAAAATTCCCGCTACCGGTTCTCCAGAACCTGTCAGAATCTGCTGAATTTCACCCCTGCCCTGCTTTAAGGAGCTGCAGACACATTTGTGTTCCTGCATGCTGCAGAGGGACCCAGTGTACATGTACATACACAAACACATGCATATGTGTACTGACACACGTACACATCACACAGAGCTGGAGGGTAAGCTTTTAAAAGAGATGTCTCTTTTCTGACACTTAAGAATGTATCTGATATTTCTTCATAACACTGGGAATGCGTAACACTGGGAATGTGGGCTAACACTGCATATTATCGGAGAGCAGTTTGGCCTGAAAAAAATGATTACATAAACCTCTAAACTCGTTGTTATTTTTTTTCCTGGGGCCTAAAATGTGTTTATGTTCTCTTTGCCTATGTGGTCATTTGCAGTTGTAAAATGCTATTTAGTTTTAAAAATCATTTCAAAAACAATCTTAGTGTCAGTTCCTCCATTAGCAATGGAAAAAAGAAAAATGCACCATATTCTGGGTATCGTCAGCACCATTTGTCATCTATCCAATTGAATATGCTGGAAGTTGATGCCTTGTTTATAGAATGGGGTATATGGGGGCAGGTGAAGAGAGTGAGCTCCATGATCACTGAGTTGTCAGGGAAGCGTCTTAGAAGTCCGGTGAACTCCCATTTGGTCAGAGGTTGCACAGGCCTCCTGGAAACTAAGTTTGTTAGCCTGTGCTGGCCTCAGGATGGAGAGCCTTGAAACGGAGGAATCTTAATTTGCATCTAAGATATTATTCCTTTTTAACCATGTTTTGTAAATCTGCTAAGTTGACCTTTGGTTTACGGAAATTGTTTTCTCTTGTTCTTGTTTTCATTCCCCTCCTCCCACCACCTCCCACACACAGTACTTTACCTACAGTGTTTTACTGACCCTCCTGGCCTGCTCCGTGTTCCTTCAGATCAGCTGCATCGGGAAACTCATTTTGATGTTGATTATTGAATTTATATATGTCCTCATTGTGGAAGTGCCAGGCCTTACCCTCTTCGATAACGCAGACCTTCTGGTTACAGCCAACGCCATGTAGGTAAACATAAAGCGTCCATGGGGGATGGCGGGGGGAGGGAGGGAAAGGGTGGCCATGGTTGGTGGTGTGAAATTTTCCTGAACAACCATGTGAATTGATATATTTTAATCTGGACCACTTCATTTGACATGTATGACTGAACACTTTCCATTTTTAAAAAAACAAAATGTGTATAAAATCCACACATCTTAGAAAATTATTATAATTTTTTTAACGTATGAAGAAGTGTTGCCATCTGAAATGGAATAGTTCAGAACCGGGTTTTATCATTTCACATTCCCAAATTGGTGGCATTATCCAATATATTTCAGCAGTATCTTAGCCCAACCCACCTCACAGGGTTGTTTTGGGGAAAATAGTAGGAGGAAGGTATGTTGGATGTGTTTGCTGCCTTGAGTTGTTTGTAAAAAATAATAAAGGCAGGATACAAATAAATACAAATATATCTCCAAGTTCTCACAGGCGGTAAGGAGGATACACAAAATAATAGGTCAGTCTGGAGCTAAATCTTGATTTGCCTCACACCATGCTGAGAATCTCCAGGATATTGGGGCAGCCTTGGCCTGCCATTTCCACCTGAGGAGCAGAGGCAAAGGAAGGGAGCATGGAAAGGATAGAGGGAAATCCTAAATGTCCTAGAATCAAGTGTGGCACAACTGCAGCTCTCTCTAGGGCAGGGGTCGGCAACCTTAAACACTCAAAGAGCCACAAAAGCCCTAACCGGAAGCCCCCTGTTCAATTCTGGAGCCAACCGGAAGTCCGGTTTCCCCCACCATAGAGTCTCCTCCTAGCGCGGCGTCCTTTTTCCTCTACCTATCCTAACTGAAAGCCCTATCAATTGTGGAGCTGACTGGCGACAGGGAGCCGCAGCAGAGGGATGAAAGAGCCACATGCGGCTCCAGAGCCGCAGGTTGCTGACCCCCTGCTCTAGGGGAATGGCGTTCCCATTGGCCTAGCAAGAAGTGGACACTGTGGTAGACTGGCTTCTTGTGTTTTGGAAGGTAATGGCTATCATTGGCTTGGGGGACTGTTGGGAAAGCTGTGCAGTAAGGCTTTGCTAAGGGAAGAGCTCTGTACTGCTGTATGGATTGCAGGCAGACTACAAACTTATCAATTGGTTCTTAGAGGTTTATCTCATCAGTTCACAGGCAAATGCCAGGTGCAGCTTTTCAAGCAAATCTGCAGTAGATATAGGCCAACCTATATCTGGCGAAGGAGATCCCAGCAGCCACCTGAATAGGATGTTGCAGGTGGCTCTCCTATTGCACATAGGACAATATGTATGGGAGGCCATATCCCATGCAGATCAGTAAACCAAGAGCAACTAAGTGTGGGGATGGGGCAATATATATAAGACCATATCATGCACTGCTCCAGCATGATTCTTAGGATGCTTGCCACCCAAGGATGGGAAGCCCCATGACCCATGGGGAATGTCATCAGTGTCCTTATGTGGACATGGTATCATGGGGAGGCATAAGAAAGAAATCTGTGAAGAGAAATACACGAATGTAAGAGATGCAGAACAGGAGAAGTAATTATTCTCTAGCCTTGCATCCCTGCCATAAATCCCTTTCCCATCTTGTATATGATATTGCAGTGGGTCTCAACCTGTGGTTCCCGGACTCCTGGGGGTTTGCGATGTCGTCACAGGGGGTCTGTAAATATTTGATGCAGTCTAGTGCTTTTAATCTTGAGTTAAGTCTTGGTGATCCGTGGCCACGGTCTGTGGCCACAAAAGGTATTTAAAGGGGTCTGGGGTGAAGAAGAAGTTGAGAACCACTGTGATATCAGAAAGGGGACCTCCCTTGGGATTGAAGTGCCTCCAGGAATCAAGTTATTAGGATATAAATTTGTTGTGAAAAATAAGGGCCACTCCTTCCATTCTTCTTTCAGTGAAGTGATGAAAGATTGGTGCGTGGGATAGCTTCCAGCGCTTAGCTACAAAAGGCTTGTTTTCCCATTTGAGGATTAATTTCTTCCCATTTAAATTTAAGCAGCGACACAAGGCTGGTGGTACCTTGGTTGCCAGCCAGTGATATCTACTTCAATAGGAGGGANGTTTTGGCCTGTCTGGGAAGGGAGGGGAGGGGGGGAGGGAGGGAGGAAGGAAGGAAAGAAGGAAGGAAGGAAGGAAGGAAGGAAGGAAGGAAGGAAGGAAGGAAGGAAGGAAGGAAGGAAGGAAGGAAGGATGGATTTTCAAGTTAAGCTCCAAAAGATGAACTATTCATGGTTAAGTGGTCTTTTTAAATACAGCTTGACCTTCACAGCCGCTGGTCCTAAGGTGAAGGTATTGCCAATATACAGACAGTTGACTACAGCTGCCCCATGTCTAACATTTGATTAAGCTGACACAGCTGCATCCGGCATCCAATTAAGAAACCGATATCTAATGGTGCTGTAGCAGCAATGGTGCAGGAATCCCTGCAAAATGGTTGCATTCCCATTGCTCCATATAATATCGACAGGAAGTTATTTGGAGTGAGGCTGATTAGTTGGATCTATCTCACTCCACTCTCAAACCAGCTCTGAGTAGGCAGGACGGGGTCTCAGGATTTTGTCCAAGGGCACCATATAGGAAGGCCTGTTCCCATAAATCTTACTCGGATCAGCCAAAATTTTCAATGCCAGGCATACAAGAATTCAGCATTGATACTAGAGGTGGAAAAGGTAATTCTGTGGGCAAATCTGGGCTTGCAGGATTTCTTTTAAGATCGACATTAATTGATCGCAAAGATGCCTGCTAAATGTGCAGTTCTTGGGAATAAACCTCCTTCTACACAGAGGGGCTTACTTTCAAATAGCACACACACTGGATTGTGTTGCCTGGATGTGCTAATGACTCATTAATTTGACTAGTGACTCATTAGAGCTGGCTTCCTGCTCTGCAGAATTTGATTCCTTTGATGATTAGCTACCCCACTGTTATCATATTATTTAGCCCAGTAATGTTTTATTATTTTCATAATGCCTTTAAAATACTCTGAATAGCCATTTTGATTGAACTCGGTAAATGAGTAATGCATCAAAAAAAGAAAAGAAAGTAAAAACTTTCTCAGCCTGAATCACAGAAAGGGGGGGGGGTGTTCGTTTTTTTAATTGCTTTGCTGAGATAATCCACCTGAACATGATTTTTCTCTTCCTATAAGAGAAAATCGATGGGAAATTAGAAGCAGTCATTTGAAGGAGTAATCTGAAAACAAACCCTCTTTTAGACATTTTACAGTGCCAGGAATTTTGAGCAGGCTAAATTAGAGCACTTTGAAGCAATTACTTGCATCACCTCACAATCAAGATGTCAGGAATAAGGTGAAGTAAATAAGCACATCTTTTTCAAGAAATAAATGCTGGAGCTGCATTTTGCTACTTACTAACTTTTGTTCTGAAAGCTCCTTTAATAGCAATAGCACTTAGACTTATATACCGCTTCACAGTGCTATACAGCCCTCTCTAAGCGGTTTACCAGTCTCAGCATAATTGCCCCCAACAATCTGGGTCCTCATAATAGCTAGGACTCACTACTTAGCATACTATTTATGGCTGATGGGAAACTTTTAGGACAGCCAAGCACAGCTTAGGTGCACTTGCTTCCAGATCCAGGGAGCCCAATTCTTCTATGGAGATCCAGTGTGGTGTAATAGTTAAGGTGTACTAGGAATGGCATATTCTACTCTACCCTCAACTATAGAAGCTTCCTTGGTGATTTTGAGCTAATCATTCCCTCCCTTCACAGAGATTTGAGAAAAGAGGTCTTATCACACTTAGTTACAAATTCATTGGGGGGGGGGAGTTGCTACTATTACCCTTATAGAGGATGATGGTTATGTGGAAAACAAGGAAGTGGAATTAATTGAATTAATAGGGATTCCCGGTCCACCAAACTACAGTGGTACCTTGGTACTCAACTGCTTCGAAACTCATCGAATTTGGTACACATTTTGACATGAAAATTTTGTCCCCAGTACTCATCGTTCATTTGGTACTCAATGCATAAGTTAGAACTTGTTGGTGTCAGCTGCTTTGATTGTTGGTCTGAAATTAACCTTGGAGTTTATCTATGCTGATCTGGGTGCTGATTACTGGTGGAGAGCTGCTGGAGTCTTTTTGTTCTCTTTTGGGCTGGTTGATTGTCCCTTTTACATAGTCTATACATGTTGTTAATATCTATGTGTTTATTGATGGCTGATTTGTCAGAGTGCCAGGCTTCTAGGACCCCTCAATGAAATAATAGTTTGGTAGACATGAAGATCCACGTTTTCCAAATAATTCAGTGAAATACTTTGGTCTTAAAAGGGATTTTGTTGATGTAATATTTCACAACCAATACATTATGCCTATTTAGGTATAGATATCTTTAGGTTTACATAACACTGGAATTATTTGCTTAACTTCTAAGCAGAGTGGATATATGATGTTTTGTCTGTAATTTTCCTTCTAATCCTTCCCAGTAAATCCAAAATTAAATTAAATTAAATCCAAAAGGTACAGATTAAACCTGTTATGTTAACCATACTCATAGAACAAATTCTTTCGAAGTGGTTATGGCTCCCCATAGTGTCCAAAGTGAAAAACTGAAAGAATATTATTATGGAGCATTGCACATTGCATCTCTGTACTAAATGTATGCTTCTTTAATTTATTTGCATATTGAATCGAATGGAACTTTGGATGCTTTCTAGAAAAACAAGGTAGGGGAACATTTCTGAAATTATTTTCAACCTTTTTATCAACCCTGATCATAAGAAGTGTCACTATTTTCCTTTGTGTATCAAAAGTGTTGTGTTTGTGTGCATGTATGTTTAAGTGTCCCCTGGGAAGCTGGTGGTGGGTTGTGAACATTTCACTATGGGTCATTGGCGAGTGTAGGGGTGGTGGTGAGAAAGGGGTGGGGCTTTGAAGGAAGAGTCACTAATGTTCTACGCTGCTGCTTAAATGCATCTCTTGTAGGGATGTTCTGGGGAATTATTTTTTGCATATTTTTTCCGCAACCTCTAGCTAGATCTGGCAAATTTTCAAACCCAAAATCTATTTTGCCCCCCTCCCGCCCCAATCCCAGATTTGTTCCTGTTCAGTTCAGTTTTTCATAAGTTACTTTGTTAATGGGCAGATAGACAAGAGTTCAGAGCCTCCTGTATGTGATTGCATTCCAGCATCTCATTGGATTATCTCATTTTTCAATGAGATAATGAGCCTTATTCAGATTTTCTTGTAAAAAAAAAAAAGACCTGAGGGCAGGATTTCTCATATTTTTAATATTGCATAGCATGTCTGTGTTTCAACCAGATGATTAGTAAGTTGAATTTGCGAATGGCTTTGTGTGTGATGGATGGGGCTTGGGAAAGAATGCAGTTTGGTTGAGTGAATTGGTTACATTCCAGACACGACAGAGGTGTGCTCATGTGTGCCTGAACCCCTCCAGCTAGGAAATACATGCAGTGCTCATAAGTAAGCAGGCTATAGTCATTTATTTGATGCAAAGGAAGAAGAGGGTTTCGTGGGGGTGGGGGGGGGCGGAAAGGGAACATGTAGCTCAGAACAATCCTTGTACTTCCTTTTGTTTAAATTTCTTTCCCACTTCACAACAGGGCAGTGTGTGTATCCCATTCTGCCAATGGGGAGACAAGGCTAAGATACAGCAGTTTAGTGAAAGAAGATATGAGGCTAACTTGGCTCAGAACTCGAACTCTTACCAATGCAAGTGATGTCATAGAAAAGAATATGTGAAATTGAAAAAAAAAAGAACGGAGGCTAATGATCATCTCAAAGGTGCTTTTTCAAAGGCAAACTCAACTGTTTTTCCTTGAGGAAGAGGAAGAAAACCTTTCGCTTCTCATCCAAGAAGCTTCATCAGTTGCGATTCATTCACAACTGATGAAACTTCTTGGATGAGAAACGAAACATTTTCTTTTTTTTCCTCGAGGGGGGAAAAAAAACACGTCCGGTTGCCTTTTGAAAAAGCACCTTTGAGACAACTTTGACCTGATGACTGAGAATCTCCACAGATGGTGCTAATGATGGATAAAAGAAACGAAAGATCTCTTTGTTTTGCCTAAAATATGTCCTCCTTGTTCTTTCAGTATGTTTTCCAATGAGACTGAGAATGGAATATGGTGAGTTAATGAAGGACGATGTAATTGCATTTTCAGCAATTAATCTAGAATCTGTGGAAGCTTGTATTGGTGCAGATCTGTGGCAGAAGGGAGGGAGGGAGGTCAAGATGCTGCACTTGGACTGCATTCACACTTTAAACCAGGATACACCTGATCTTTTCCTAGATCAGGAGTCCTTGCACTCAGTCATTCAAGTCCTGGTCATCTCACATTTGGGCGATTGCAATGCACTCTACATGGGGCTACCTTTGAAGAGCATTTGGAAGCGTCAACTGGTGCAAAGTGTGGCAGCACAGGCAATTCTTGGAGTCCCTAGGATGACCCATGTTACAGTGCTGTTCCACAAGCTGCACTGGCTGCTGGGTGCAGTTCAAGGTTTTGGTTATTACCTTTAAAGCCCTGCATGACATGGGTCCATGGGTTACTTGAGGACTGGGACTGGCCCACCTCATCCACACCAACAAAGGAGACATGCTGCAGGCCCTATTGGTCAAGGAATTCTAGGGCCTTCTCTCCTTTGGCTCCTGCCCTTTAGACGGTCTTACCCCGTGAGGTGAGATTGGCTCCTACCCTGCTGTCCTTCCACAGGAGCCTGGCGACCTGGATCTGCCAGATGGCTTGGGGTCCCAATGGGGGAGCATCACTTGGAGGTGGTTGTTGAATTAAGAGGCAATCCCATCTCCCCCCCCATCCCAGAGAATCCTGTTCCCTCCCTCCCCATCTTTTAACTAAATTTTATCTTAATTGGGATTTCTTTTTTCTTTTTAATTCTTTTAACAATATTTATTTGTTAGGATTTTATTTGTTAGGATTTTAAAGTCACCCAGAGTCATTTTGTTATGAGATGGGTGGCAAATAAATTCAATAAATAAACAAACAAATACATAAATAATACACAAGAACACACTCAGAACATGGAGAAATTGAACTCCAAGCCCTCTGGGAGCATTTCTAGGGGTGAGAAATACTGGAAGGGTTGATTTGACAACATAAGAAGCATTATGTTCTTTATGCTTGAGTCACTGTTACATTATAATTTTCAGACTTGTGCATTTTGTTTCCTGTATAGTCCTTCCAATGTGTCCAGGGTTGCTTTGAAGATTGTAACCCCTGTTGTCATCACTGTTTTTGTCTTGGCGGTCTATCTACATGCACAGCAGGTGGAATCCACAGCGAGGTTGGATTTCCTTTGGAAGCTTCAGGTGTGTATGTCTGCAGGTGCTTATTCTTGCATGCCTGTCTTTAATATTATATTAGAGTACCTTCTTATGATCAGTACATGATTGCTGCTCATGCTGTTATTTTGTTGGGCTACTGTGCTCATAAATCAGAACTAGAATTCTCAGATCAGAGGAAACTTATACAGATTTTTTTTTAATTTCATGATCACAGATATCTTGCTATGGAATATGTAATCTACAGGGGGCTGATCGGCACCAGCTTAGTGTAGTGGGCCTATAGCTTAGATAAAGAAAACTGACAAGCATATTCCACACAGAACATTTGTGTGGAAAAAATGTTAGATAAATATTGGAAATTGAGTAAAGGAGGAGTATTGTAATTCAGTGGGAGTCCTTTTCAAAAACTAATTAAGTTTACTCAATTAAATTATGTCTCAAGGATAACAATTTTGGAAATTTTGCTGCTTTTACGAACATCTGTTGATGATTTCTTCTTCATACCGTAGAGGTCTACTCCTATTGATCTGATCACCAAACTGAATCAAAACTCAAAATGAAGCTTCCACCAATATTTGAGAGTTCAATTTTGAGGACAGAATTAATAATTTCAGTAATAGGCCTTCTATGTACGCTTAAAATTAGAACCCAATGAAGTGTAGAATGTGATTCTGTTGACACCGGTCTATTAAGATCCCATGCATATTTATTTCCAGCCCATTTCCCACATAAATGAAGTTAACTTGCAACCACCTCCTTGTCTCTCTCTTCAGGCTACTGAAGAAAAGGAGGAGATGGAGGAGCTGCAGGCCTACAACCGACGGCTTCTCCATAATATCTTGCCAAAGGATGTAGCAGCCCACTTTCTTGCACAGGAACGGAGAAACGATGAACTGTATTACCAGTCCTGTGAATGTGTGGCTGTCATGTTTGCTTCCATCAGCAACTTCTCAGAATTCTATGTGGAGTTGGAGGCCAACAATGAAGGGGTGGAGTGCTTGAGGCTCCTCAATGAAATCATTGCTGACTTTGATGAGGTGAGCAAATTCAAGGAGAACAGTGGTCTCTTTCATGCTGAGGACCGATCACTATGTAAATATCCTGTTCCACACAATATTGCCTTTGACACTTTGGGGTGTCTAGGTTCGGGGGGGGGGTTTATATGACTTTTTTTTTAAAAAAACTTTCTGCTCTACTAGATATTAATGCAAAAATTTAGTTGAACCTTCTCTACAATCATAGTTCCCCAAAACTCCGTGAAACTAGTTTTCCTATCCCAGTTGAGTGATTGCATGTCCTGGTCACCTATTTAGTTTTTTGGTCCCTGGTGCCTTAGAGTGGGGCAGGTAGGAATTTTGCCAAGACAGCTGAAATATGCATGTGCACTTGCTAGGAAATGTATTCATTACGGCTAGCATGGATTTTCTTGAATCTTTTCTGTAGCAAAGAAGGAGTTACATTATAAGGCAGAGATGGGGAACTATGGCTTCTTTATGACTTGTGGACTTCAACTCCAAAAATTCCTGAGCCAGCATGACTGGCTCAGTAATTCTGGGAATTGAAGTCCACAAGTTATAAAAGGGCCATCATTCCCCACCCCTGTTATAAGGGAATAAACTATGCCATATTATTAATAGTGCAAATAGCGTTAATTACCCATATGTGATAGCAAGCACTGACACATGTCATTTGTACTTATACTAGAGACAGACAGGAATTTGGACAGACAGGATTATATTCATATTGTATTTATTATATTATATTATATTATTATATTATTATATTATTATATTATATTATATTATATATTACATTACATTACATTACATTACATTACATTACATTACATTACATTATATACTATATTATTATACTATATTGTATTATCCCG
>QLTV01001472.1:556695-583675 GCA_003457575.1 Thermophis baileyi
ATGAGAGCTCTTTTCTGCGAGGCATGGTTCACAGCAGACAGTGCTTCTTGAAACCAGTAAACCCAAACCAGTTTTGTGGTTTTAAAGGGCAGGACAGCTGTCAGCGACACATCCAATATCATCACACTGATTGGAGTCAAGGTTGGCTCACTCCTGGCTCCAATTAGCTCTTGGAGAAGTCATTAGGCTAGGGGCTCACATACTTTTTCCTCCCTGCACTGTGAATGTTTACATGTTATGTTCAATTAAACCATGGCAACATCTAATGTTTGTGTAGTATTATTTTAAGCAGACTGTGTTTTTCTATTGTTGTGACTTAGATGACGTTCAGAGCACATTTTATGACCAATTCATGCAAAACTCCACGTAATCCCAAGGGGTTCACATACTTTTTCTTGCAACTGTATCCAAGCCCTGTGTCATGAAGGGCTTGATAGGTGATGACAGCAACTTGAATTGCATCCAAAAGTTGATTGGCAACCAATGCATTCTGACAAACAACAGTTACTGCTACTCATTACTGTTTGTGTACTGCATTTTGAACCAATTGTAGCTTCCAGATGATCTTCAAGGGTAGTCCCATGTAGAGCATGCTGCACTGATTCAATCATGAAGTGACCAGGGCACTGGGTATCAACAGCATACTGATACTAGATCCTGAACTGATAAATTACATTACCTAGTGGTTTCATGTAAAAAGGAGGGGGGGTAGAATGTCGAGCCTGGAGGCATCCCAAAATGAGAGGCCAGGAGCACAATCTCTCTCCATTAATGGAGGCTGAGGTTGCAATATAGTTTCTCCCACTCCTATCTTCCATAAGCAATCCAGATGGACACTGTGATTGATGATATTGAAAACCCAAGAGGACAAGTTGCACAAGAATGGATGCACAACCTCCATCTCTATCAACCGCCAAAGGTAACCAACAAGTGTGACCAGTGTTGTCCTGATACTGTACCCTGGTCTGAAATCCAACTGAAACAGGTCCAGAAAAACAATTTATTCCAAAATCCTATGTAGCTGCTGTCTGACCACTTTTCCACAACCTTCTGGCTGGATAATAAATGACTAGAATGAGGTGTGTGTGAAGAAATGAAGAAATTAAGGGGCATGTGGAATGGTGTTAAAAGTAATGTGAAATCGAACAGAGAAAACCTTTTCTTGTTAAGTTGTTCTCCTGCTCTTACCTACAGAGCAAAAAACCCAAATAGCTTATATTGAGAACATTCTAAGCAGCATGGAGGGAATAAACTTAGCCTTAGATTCATCTTTTTAAATCAAGTCTGTGTGCAAGCAGTAAACTATTTAGTTTCACAGGAAATGTTATAAACTAGGTTTCCAAAACGTCCAGAAAATTGCTGGTTGGAACTAGTGACCATGACCAGGGCTGGTAGCTAAAATTGAATAGCTAAGACCAATGATCACTAATTGGACAACTACAAAGATACAACATTCTGCATATACAACACATAATTTGGTTGTATTGCCATCACAGAGCATGATGAAATATTTCTGTATTTTATAGGCTTGACATCAGCAACAGATGATAAGTTTCAACCCTGGATACCTGAACAAATGTTTTTTACTAAATTGGACTACAGTTTAGTACATTTAGACATTGATTGATTTAATGATAGTTATCTATATTAGTTATTGTATTGTATGATTATATAATACTGCCAATTCATTTAACTATAGTTTATAATGATGTCTTAGCCATAAGAGTCTGACCTGTAAGCATACTTATGGCAGTAGCATTTCTAGCTACAGTTTTGAAATCCAAGCCAAAAAATCTACTACCAAGCTTTGTGGAAAGATATCTGCATATAGTTGAATATAGTGGCATTCATCTTTGACCACAAGTACATGGCATTCATACTCGGGGGAGGCACTAGAAATTAAAACCCATGAAAGTTGCTCAATCCTTAACTGAAAATAACTCTTTGGCATCTATCTGAATAAATCTACAACTGGTAACAATAGCTGCAGGCAAATTTATATTACAAAAAGCAGAAGATATTTTCTGTGATATATCCTTTCTGGAAAAATGGAAAATTAGCAATGTAGGAGCATATATACCGTGTTTCCCTGAAAAGAAGACCCTGTCTTATATTTTTTTGAACCCTGAAATAAGCCCTTGGCCTTATTGCCATGCACTCAAGAGCCCGATTGGGCTTATTATCAGGGGATGTCTTATTTTGGGGGAAACAGGGTATATATATAAAAGGGGATACATATATATAAAAGGGGACGCAGTGGCTCAGTGGCTAAGACGCTGAGCTTGTCGATCAGAAAGGTTGGCAGTTCGGCAGTTCGAATCCCTAGCGCCGCGTAACTGAGTGAGCTCCCGTTACTTGCCCCAGCTTCTACCAACCTAACAGTTTGAAAGCATGTAAAAATGCAAGTAGAAAAATAGGGACCACCTTGGTGGAAAAGTAACAGTGTTCCGTGTGACTGGCACATTGCCACATGACCACGGAATCATCATCAGACAGCGTTGGCTCTTCGGCTTAGAAACGGAGATGAGCACCGTCCCCTAGAGTCGGGAATGACTAGCATGTATGTGCGAAGTTACATCTAAAGTTTCAGGAATACACACAGTTATCATTTGGTCCTCAATGAAATATTTATCATGAGCTATTTTACACTTTCTTACTCCTATAAGAAAGTGAATACACACCATAAATTTAATTAAGGCATTAAAACACTGACTTTTCATTGCTGGCTTAGTACAGTACCATAATCACATTACTATAGAAAAGAATCTAATACATGAAACACTGAAAATGTATATTGCGGGCAAAAATACAGAAGTTGGGCTTGTATAAACCCAAGCCACAGTAAGATTTATTTTTTGGCTTTGTATTATATTAACCAAGCCAATTATGGCTTATTCAAATTGTGATTAAGCAAATCATGGCTTAATGTACTATGCGAGCCCAAGCAAAGACTTTTTCCTCCACTGAATCAGTCTACAATTATCACTACTTGCAGATGACATGCAATTCAAGCCAAGAGACATAGGTTATTAGTGGGGATTAGGTACTCCAAAAACAAATCCACCTCTTTTGCAATCTTTTTAGAAAATTTTCCAATTATCTTTTAGCACACCTGCTTCAATACAATTCTTCCTTAAAATCAAATGTCATAAGAAATTGTAATTTAATAATGCAAGGAGGAATGTTTAATAATAGTTTTTGCTGGAACCAAATTTTGCCTAGCTCTTCCAATGTCAACAATATGATTTTACTCCAGTGGTTCTCAACCATTTCATCACCATGGACCCCCTTTAAATACCTTTTGTGGCCACAGATCATGGCCACAGACCCCCAAGACTTAAGATTTAAATTGTAACATTTCTTCAAGCCTTTGTGGACCCCTCCCCATGACATCGTGACCCTCCAGCGGTCCACAGACCACAGGTTGAGAACCACTGTCTTTCTCTATTCTGCAACAGAATTCACCCAGAGAAACTAAGAAATTAGTACCATTCAGAGGCTAAGAAATTGCTGGACAATATTCAACAATATTCTGAACAGTTCTTGCATTCCCGCATGTCAGAGATAATATCTCAAATGAACTTAAAGGTCCTCCGTATTGATTTCAGTGAACTTTAATGGCTCCTAATTTCATCTGGAATTCAGCTCATAGCACTCATCTTTTTAAATGCCAAGCCCTACTTTTTGCCTAAACAAGCTTAATACAGACACTGAATCTCTGTATTTGGGGAAAAAATAGCTGTAGCCTCCATCTTACCACGTTATTTGTACCCTATCTGGAGGGCATTGCAAAAGTTAATTAGCACAGGTGGTTCACCTTGCAGTTTATACATTGGCAATGACAGCTACAGTGATTTAGCAGGAAGACCAGGTGTTAGTCCATCTTCAGGCACAGCAACCGTCTGGGTGACATTGGACAAGACATGCTCTCTCAGACCAAGTCATGCGATTCATGAGAAAGGTGGAAGGATTATGTGCACTGCCTAGAGCTCTGTCAGTGTTATAATCTGTTATAATACGAATAAATAAATAAATTGCAATGATCCAAAGCTGTTTCTTCCACTCCAAATACTTTCATAAGATAGAGAAATGGCTAAAAATTACCCCGCATCCCATCTAGTCAACTGTTTAATTCGTTTTCTGATTTTATATTATACAGAGAAAATGTCTGTCTCCTCCCACTATATCATCACAAAGTGATTTTTTTTTAAATCTTCAAACTTTAGATAAGGAACCGAAGAGAAAATGTGGTGATGTTATTGATGCATTGGGACAGATAAGATCATTTTCTAACTCTCTCTCAAAGCACATGAAGAAAGCAGAAGGAAAAGAAGTACTAATGCACTTCATAATTAACTCAGCATTAGATGGCAGGCCTTTGGGGCTCAAGAACTAATCCCCAGGAACAGATGGTTTCCGGGTTAGGTTTTAATTAAGGAAAATGCAGACACACATTAAATTTATGTGCAATCCAATAATCTGGCATTTAGGAATTCATTCATACCGAACTGTTTGTTAATATGCAATACCATCCCTTTATTTCAGCCTTTTCTCTTGCCTCACAAAGGCAAAACTGGTTTGGGACTGGAGAAATCACTTAATATGCCGAGCAGGTCCAATACAGATTCTTGTCGTTGTCAGAGTTCTGAATATGGAGCTTTTCATGCTGCCCTCCAAATTCTCATTTATCCTTGGGGTATATTCTCCAGCATTGGATTGCATTTATACCCCAATTAGTTCCTGAACCTTTTTTTTTAAAAAAAAAAAATTCTTTGAGGAAGAATTTCACTGCCGACTTATTAGTGTCTCAGAGTACATGGAACTTCTCTTCGTACAGCAAAGCTTTTCAGTCCTGAGAAGAATACTGTTCGGATGAAGTTTGCCGTGAAACTATCAGAGGACATCCGTCACACATTGTAATCGGGAGCTTTTCCTTGTGGCTGCCTTAGCCGGATTTGCAATATTAAAAAAGCACCCACAGTCACATGAAAAAAGATCTGCCAGAGATTGCGCAATTCATACAGGTACATATTACACAAGCAGATTAAGCCAAACGTTAGGAAAGATTTAATGTTCCGCCAGCTCGTGCAATATGCAAACAGATAGCACTGCAAAGAAAAAATAATGATCATAGTTAAACGATAGCTTGTAGGACTTTACTCGATTCCGTAGCACAAAGAAATCACAGGGAAAAAGTCCTCTACTCAACATAAAGAGGGGAAAAAACACCCCCGTTTCAATATTACTGTTATTCTTTTGGGGAAGAAAAGACCTGTTTGCTTTCCTATGACTATGAAGACTTTTCAGAAATTCTCACATCAGAAAACTTAAATTTGTCACTCAAGTCTGCCTTGTGAAGCCATATAGAGATGATAATAGTGCTCTTGGTTGACTATTAGAATCTGGATGTTCTGGGCAACTAGAGAGTTTAGGTAAAATTTGTTTTATACTGGCTGGAATGTTTTAAGTAATTTCTTGAATTGCAATTCTATCAAATATCATGCATAATTCAAAAGAAGGTGAGTTCTGAAGATAAAGAAGATATGTCTTTTATCTCTGAATGCTCTTCTGGCATCTCAAAGAGATTTACTTTGCAACAGAAAATAATATGTCTCACACCTTGCATCATTTAAATCAACCATATAAAAGCAACAAATTTTTACAGTGATAGTACAAACCCACCAAAATAACTTTTGCAATACTTCCCCCCCCTTAGAATATATTCAATGTGGTTCATTTTTTATTAGTCAGGCATCTGGGCAGAATGACCAAATCCAGTGGAGTTATAATCTAAAGCCTGTTTTGGGCCGTGACCAGTGACAAAACTGTTAACATCTAAAAATACGTAAGAACATACCTGATATAAACAAGCTGCTGTGCCGAGGAAAAAGGCGATAACAAAACTGAAGTCATCTTCTTCATTCTGAAAAAATGGGCACAATAAGCATTCTCAAATCAACATATTTTATGGTGTACAAAGATGACAGACTACTATCTTAAATACTGGAATTCTGGAACCTCTTTTCCAGAACTCAATCAAGTTTTTCCTGTACTGAGCTTGGCAGTTTAGCTTCTTCTATGGTCAATTGTATCACAATATCCTTGCAAATCATCAGCATCATCATCATCAACAGCAGTTTCCTCCCCTAATCAGGAACCACAAGCATGAATTGGATATCATCCATCTTCATTTTAACAGACACATGAGGATCCTTATAATTAGAAACTGAAATTAAAATGGTCCTGATATCTGCCCAGCTGATCACATTACCAGGTTAGACAAATAACGAGGAGTGACCTGTGTTCTCTTTCCATTTACTGACTGCTCCCTGGGATTTACTGGTGGGTCAATAAAAAGAAATTCCAAGGGACAAAATAAAATATGGTAGCCCCTTCTTTATAAATTTTCTCTAGCAGCAGCCAGATCTGTATTAAGCATTTGGGTGAGAAGGGTCAATTGATTTCCCATCCATGGCTACTCTCCCTGAAGCCCTGTAGACCAGGGGTGTCAAACTCAAGCCCTCGGGCTGGATCTGGCCCACAGGGTGCTTAAATCTAGCCCGCAGGGCCGGCCTGGAAATATCAAAGGATCGGCCTGTTTTCGGCCTCCAGCAGCATTCTGCCGGCCGAAAACGGGCCGTGTGGGGCCTCTGCGCGGCCCGTTTTTGGCTGGCAGGGTGCTACAGGAGGACTGGATTGGACTGGATTACAATTATGTGGCCTCAAGTAAGTGCCTGATCTGGATAGAAAACAAGCAACATCCTATATTAATACTACAGTTTAATGCCAGATTTTACATACTGTAGGTCCATTTAATCTACAATCAACAATCTATAACTGACAGTCATTTCTATTTACTATCCTGGAAATTTACCTCTGCTGTTAGATCTTGTATTATCATGTTATTTATGCTATTGTATTTTTATTATTAGCTGAATAATAAAAATACAATAGTATAAATAGCTTTTCTGCCTGGAAAAGCAATTTACTATTAAACAATGGGGTATAAATTTAGAAATAATTTTTTTAGTGGAGTATGAAGTAATAAATGTTTGCCAGTAATATCTGGTAGAAGAGATAGGAAAATGGTTATAATAAAGAACTGTGGAAAGAAAGAAGAAGGGAAAAAATGCATCTTGAGCCTGTCAAACACCCACCATGGCCACGCCTACTCCGCCCACGCCCACCATGACCATGGCCACCCCCAGCCACACACCACACCCCGTCCCTCCGAGATCAAACACAACCCTGATGCGGCCCTCAATGAAATCGTGTTTGACACCACTACTGTGGACTGTTCCATCAACAGCCTGGGAGAAAAGTAAAGTTTCCATGACAGATTATGTAAAGTCTTGACTGGGTTGAGATGGGAAATTTAGCAGTTTGCCTGATGTTTAACTTTTAATCTTAGAACTGGACACAAGCCCTGCTACCACTAAGTAATTTCTGCATATTGCCTTTAAACAAGCTGATCAGCTGTTTTCATATTTAGTTTGGCCTTAAACCAGAGCAGTTTGGTTCAATGAGAATCATGTAAAATAGAACATAGACAGCAGATGGTGCTATGCTCTCACAAAGTAAAATTATAAACTAAAAAGCCATGGAACCCAGAGAATAAATTCAATTATTTTGGCAAGAGAGCTAAGAATAACACAGCACTTTTCTGTCAATTGGAATACCTAAAGATCCTGGGCAGGAAATTTGGACCCAGAAGATCCGAATTCCATTTGTTTTGCAATGGACTTGACCGTTTAACCCAGAACAAAATTCCTGCCTTCCCACCATATGTGTTTTATATGACCACACAGTACAAATGGATTATATATAATTGTTTACAGTTGGCCTACTTCCCAGAAAAAGGAGTTCTTCCATATGAGAGGGCGAGAGAGAGAAAAAGAGGAATATGTGAAGGTTTTCAGGACAAGTTATAGGGGAGGGAGAAAAATGCAGAGGAATATTGGAATGATGCCCAGAGCGTGTATTGTTCATTAATGATAATACAAAAGGCAGAAATTTAACTCAATTGATAAATACAGTTTTGAAATCAAACTTTTTAACTTTTTAATATGCATGGTAGAATAGGACAAGGAAATACTAAGGCAATCAAGGTATCACCTTTGTTAATAAGTGGACAATATGTACACATTCTCATCTTCAAAAGTACAGGGAGTTTTTGTAGCATGTCTGCATTCTAAGAGGGAGAGGGAGAGACAGAGGGAGAGAGAGACAGAACAAGAGAGAATGAGGGAGAATGAGAATGAGAATGAGAATGAGAGAGAGAGAGAGAGAGAGAGAGAGAGAGAGAGAGAGAGAGAGAGAGAGAGAGAAAGAATGTGACGTTTCTCTCAGTGCAAAAGTCTTTGAACCCAGTCTAGTCCCTACTCTCACCATGGATATAATGATTCCATCCGTTCATAAGGAATTGTCTGAAATATCACATCTGTCTGGATTAATACATCCTGAATTCCCTTATAGTCAGCAGCAAATATTAGCATGCACTAGGACAAAACTTAAAACATATCAGCGTCAACCTATTTTATATGAGAGACATAGACAAGCAACCCAGGTTCCCACTTCCCTTTGCAATTTAACAAGGAATGCAGCTCTTAGACATTTAACATAGTCCATTCCAGATTTCTCTATGGGCTCTATTTCCTTTTAAGAAAGCTGGGTGAAGAGGGAGGGAGGGAGGGAGGGAAGGAGGGGGAGGGGAGAGAAAAAGAAAAAGAGAATTATGTCTGTAACATGTCTGCATCAAAAATCCCTCTTGCTCTTTCACGAAACTGGGAAACTGAGATGGCAAACTCAGCCTGATAGCGAAAGACAATGTTCTTATCCAATTACTATTCCAGAGTGATTTTACTCTGCTAAACACTGCTAAATTATTTGAAAAAATAAAGTTACCCTCTTAATCTTCAAAATATTTTTTCCCGTTTCAAAGTTATGAATGTAACAACGGTACCTGTAGAAGACTCTCTATAGCATGAAAACCACGAATTAAATTCAAAGCAGCACATAAAAGGCTAAGAAGAAAGGAAACAATTCCCGGAAGCGTCACAGGTTCCAGTCGTTGGTGAGGGGCTGGTAGCAGAGAGAAGAAAACACTATAAATATTTTAAAAGCTTTCTTTAATGTTTGAGCAAAACCTGCTAATGTATTTTTCTGAGTTTTGTTCTTTAAATGAGGAAACACAGCTTAATTGAGGGCATGAGTGGTCAATTTGCAACTTCTAAATATAAAAGTTGGAAATGCACATTAGAAATTGCTGAATTATTGTGCAGATTAAAATGCAGCCTCCCCCCAATAGAAAAATGAATTTTTTTTGCTTGAGTAGAAACTTC
Organism: Thermophis baileyi; assembly: GCA_003457575.1. Classification (NCBI taxonomy): domain Eukaryota; kingdom Metazoa; phylum Chordata; class Lepidosauria; order Squamata; family Dipsadidae; genus Thermophis; species Thermophis baileyi. Next base: position 566,037 of record QLTV01001472.1, read on the forward strand.
AATTCTACAAGATGTAATAACATACAGGTAGTCCTCGACTTATGACCACAACCAAACTCACAATTTCTGTTACTAAATGAGACAGTTGTTAAGTGAATTTTGCATCATTTTACAACATTTCTTGCCACAGTTGTTAAGTAAATCACTGTGGTTGTTAAGTTAGTAACATAGTTGTTAAGTGAATCTGGCTTTTCCATTGATGTTGCTTGTCAGGTCGCAAAAGGTGATCACATGACCCCGGGACACTGCAACCGTGATAAATACATGCCAATTGCATGCATTCAAATTTTGATCGTATGACCATGGAGATGCTACAAGTCGTGTGAAAAATGGTCATAAGTCACGTTTTTCAGTGCCATTGTAACTTTGAATGGCCACTAAATGAATGGTTGTAAGTCAAGGACTACCTGTACCTAAGCTATACAGTATAAATTCACAAAATAAAAGCACAGACATAAAGTTACTCTAACAATTAGCCAATGAATAAGTAAAATCAGGCTTTAAGAATTGTATTTTTTCACATTTCAGTTTTTTTCTTTGTTAAAGCATGTTACAGGTCCAAAGAGTGATTTAAAGCCCACGCTAAGTACCCTTATTCAGAAGGCATCAAGATACCAATGAGAGTTGCTTCTGAAAGAGGGTACAGAAGATTACAAACACCCCATATGCATATATTTTTCATTATAAGATATGGAATACTACTAAAAATATTCCAGACTCATTTCCTATTTTATTTATTTTTTTCAAATAAGCTTACTATGCACATCTAGTCAATTATTCCTTGATCAACTATATGGATATCTCTTATCTAATGGCAGGCCATGCTGATCCTTGCAAGATGGGTTTGGTTTTAGGCCTCTGTTAAACAGAACATCGTGAAATGAATCGGAGGAAAGCTAAAAGATGTATGACAATTTTTGAAACTCTTATATTTCAATAGAAGAGAATATTTGTAGCTCTGAACTGGGGGATCCTTGGGTGTCTCTGAACTTGGTGGTTTTCTTGCAGACATTTCATTAACAATAAAACCACTGAAGATGTTACCTACTTTGGTAATGAAACGTCTGCAAGAAAACCACCAAGCTCAGAGCGCCCCAAGGACCCCACACTCTAGTAGGCATTTTATTTTCCTGGGATACAAAAGAGCTCCAAATTTGCCATTCTCTCCATGATTGCAAGGGCAACGAAGAGGCAAAAATAAAGAGCAAAGAGAATATAGACTGTAAGCACCTTTGCTGATATTCATCTCTTCCACGAAATGCCAACTATACGCACAAATAACTGCCAATTCATACCGAATGTGTGTACAAGTGTTATTATGATATTCTACAAGTGACAGAAACTGAATGGGGGGGGGGACACAGGGCAAAACCCCCTGTAGTCTAGGCAACATAGAGAGAGGGACAATAAGGTGAATGAACCATATGTAAATCATTCTGTCTAAATCAGCGAAGTGTAAAGGTGCCAACAATGAAGTTAATGAGCTGGAACATTGATAGAAAGAGGGGTGCCATTCTACTTGTGGGCATTGAACAGCTGCAGCAGAAAAGGCTCTCCAAAGTAGTTCATAAAGTCAGAAAATGCTCAGAAATGACAAAGGGAATTTCTCTAGAGAAGAGGACTGCTTCTGTCTGACCGGTGCTCTTTCCAAACTTTATAAGGCAAGAGCCTTTTTGTTTTGCCAAGAACTAAGTTGTGGACAGCTTAACATGTAATTGGAGAGAAGCTGCTGGGATAGAAGAATAGTTTTAAATACATCAACTCATTCAAACATATATCTAAACTCAACTTGTCAAAACCATCATAATAAAATAGGCTTTACAATTAGTTCTCAATCTCCATTACAACACTGAGTTCTTATAGATGACCACCATAGACTGATCAAGGGATTGGGTATTCATTATCATTGAATCTCGTCTTCTGATTTTAGGGAGAATAATGACTGATCAGATCTATGGTTTCCTGGGAGACAGGACTCTTATCTTTTTCTGGGTCAAGGTCCCTAATTCCCTCTCTCTCTCTCTCACACACACACACACATCATTCACAATGTGATGAAACTATCCTTGTGAACAATAACTTTTCATTGGGACACCAAGGGAAAAAAGTTCTTCACACTGCACTGATAAACTAGCTCAGGATCCCTCCCCCCATCTGAGCTTGAGTAAGTCATTCAAAATCCAACATTACCAAAGTCCTCATGTTGCAGTTGGCCATGAAATTTACAAAAGGAATGCAGTAAACCAAGCAGATCAATCTCTACCTTTATGCCAAAATAAGTAAATTTGAATAAGTAAACTTAAATCCATCATCTCACCTGGAGACATTTTTCTTGTATCTTTGTTTTCTTGTAGAGATCCATATGGATATCCATTGGCTGAACAGAGTTCTGACAGGGAAATCTGGTAAGGTGGTCTCAGTCTAATTTCTGTTTGCATGTCAGCAAGATTTATCCTTGTTGACAGAGATCGTGGATTGTTGTATCTTTGTTTGGTCCTCTGAATAAAATTATCTGTATAAAATTAAAGCAACCCTCTTTAGATTTTTGATGAAAACATCACTGGGGACCCCATAGCTTTATGGGCAACATACATCTCAGATGCACACATTTAAATTCATTATTTAAAATTCTTACATCCACTATGGAAAATTTTAATGTTGCTGCTGCTTTCTACCTAGTATATCATGGGCTAATTAATTTTGCAGCACCAGAAGATTAAATGCTACAATTTTAATTATGAATAAACTAATGTTGCATGCATTGGCAAGCCTGAAAGTGCAACTAATATAATTAATTAATTACATTTGATTTAGTTTTTCTTGTAATTCGGAAAACTTTCTTAGAAAAAATAAGCATTTGTTCTGAGCTCCAGGCAGTTTTCTAAATTATAACATTATATTCATAATATTTAGAATGCCATCACCTATAGCATGAAATACTTTCCTATAGAATATAAGCACAGCATGACAACCACAAATTAATAGTTAGCAAAATACACATTACAGTGAGTGCAAGGGTGGTGAAATGGTGTTTTTTTATTTCTACTTATTCTCAGCCTATTTATAATTTCATGCTAAGTATCACTGTGCTTATCAAACCTGATGCACCATTATACACATGTTGACTTAAAAGTATATTCCATTTAATTCTTAAGAGCTTACCCCAGTATGATTAGATTTGCACCCTTTATTGTCAATATTTTTTTTTAAAAAATGAGGATATTATTATAAAGCTGAGAGGTGAAATGCACTATTTCACTATTACTGGCAATGTGGTTCAAGTACTTATTCCCAGATGACTAGATTACTGCAATGTACTTTACATGGAGCAGCATCTGAAGACTACTCAGGAGCTGCATAGCATTATCTTTCTACTGGCATCTTTTGGTATGCAAATTGGAGGTTGAAATCTGAGTTCAGAGATCTTTTTGAACTCCTGTCTGCCTTCAATGTCTTTACAGAAGTTCTTGTAATACTTCTTCTTGTATCTTTCTAACAGCTCTTTGAAAGTTTTGGTTAAGTTCCTTTCTGAGATCTTTGTCTTTCTTGGTTTGGGTTCCTCTTCTTCTTCTGATAATTTTTACTTCTTTAGCTAGTGACTGGAATGAATTTTAGGCCTTGGGGGAACCTGCTGGGGATATTATATCCTTGGCACATATTCCAGATGTTCTTCGCTCATCCACCCCAGGAGCATACATCCTCTGCCAGAATGAAGCAGCACAACAGGATGTGAGGAGGCAACTGGTACGCTTCCCTTCAAAAATACGTTAACTGCTTCCTATTAATGGCGGTTAATGAAGAAGGGCTCAGAGGCAATGTTTTTCTGCTGCAGTCTTTATTTTATGGAAACAGCTTCCCCACTGAGTTCAGATCAGCACCCATTCTAATAGCCTTCTAGAAGCTATTAAAATCAGAGCTTTTCCAGACAGTATTTGGGGAATGAGGAATTCATGCCATCTGTATTACTAAAATGCATTATTACTATATTGTTGCCTTGGTTTCAATATTGTTTTAATGTTGGGAACCACCAGGAATCTATGCAGATTACTGTAGGATATGACAGAAATAAATAAATTTTACTGCACCCCCCGGAAACAGTAGGCATTAAGTGAGATGGTCATAAAATAAGCAGAACACAGAGCCATAAGAGACATCAAGCTGTGTGAAATATAGTCATCCCATGTCTTACTGTACATTCCTCTGGTTTCTGAAAACTGTGGACTGTTTATAAATTATGCCAATTTTTAAGGCTTTGTAATATGAACAACTACCAGTACTCCAGACATTTGTCCATGTTAAAGTTTACTTCAATTCTGAGTAGTAAGCACTATTCTGGTTTCCAAATGTGTATATACTCTTATAATATGGTATTTCTGATATTACAAATTCAATGAAAGTTAAGCCTTGGATCTCTAAAAAATAGAAAATATGGCTTTGCTCTCTACTTTTGTTAGATTAGGGTTTGGCTTTTTTTAAAGTAGGGCTGCTTTTTGGGTTATTCCATATAAATGGCAGATCCCATTAATAGGATTTTTAGGACTACAAAGCTTCTATAAGATCATGGTCTGTAGATTAACAAACACAAATAATGAAATTAAATGCATTTCCAATATAATTTAATTACACACTAAAGATATTAAAATTGCCCTCAACCACTCACAAGTTTTTACCTATTTCACAAGCTTTCTGTTTTGAAGGTAACATCACAGGAGACTCCCACAAATATTGCCTTGAGAACCCATACAAAGGCAGGACATTTATAAAACCATGCACTCAATCAACAATAAACCACTAGCGTCTTAAATTGGCATTTCAAAAAAAAACAGGCCGCAGAAGATGATGACAGAGTGCAAGAAAGAGAGAGCATGGACATGTGTCTATGAAAAACATTTAACAAAATTTATTTAAACATTAGACAGAAAGTAACCCTCTAATGAAACTGACATGTCAATATACACCAAGTATTAGTAATGCAATTCATGACATATTCATGGTAAGTTGCAAGAGGCAGCAAAAATCTAAACCTCCTAGAATCTTCTAAAGCACCTTTTCCTCCTTGTTTATAAGTGTAGAAGATCCGGATTCCATCTCTGCAGGAGAATTACTCCTGAATAAAACAGATCCATTGGGCTGCTCCAAATCCCTATGAAATAATATTGTTGTCAGGCATTTGGAAGTGATTTTTAGATCACTGTGCATTGTTTGTGAATCAAACAATGATTGAATGTATATTTTAATGCCAAGTTGTGTTCTTTTATGTCATAAATAAAAAGAATGCAAAGTACTACATTTTGTAAACCATGCTGAAGTAAATATATTACACATGTTTAGAAGCCCAACATCAAGCCAGTTCTTGAAGAAAGTGATGAACCCCTTACCAAATTCAATGAAACAGTAAGGTCTGACTGCTGTATTTGTCTTCATCATGTTGTATGTGGTAATGAACTCCTTTTGAAGCTCATCCAGGAAGCAGAAGGCAAGGACGTTGGGGTAATTTTCAGTGCAGAGCATCATGTAACTCACTCCCAGGGAACTAATAAAGCTGTATTTTGGTGGGGGAGGAAAAAATGTGTCTTTAACATTTCAAAATTAAAATAATGTATTCACAGATTAGCTTAGGTAGGCTTTACACATAACTACAACAAGAGAAATAATGATGAGTCTAATGAAAGTATTACTATTCATGCGAAAATAAATTAAGGGCGTACAAAACTCACTGAATCAGAAACAGAATGTGATCTTGCTGAACCTCCTCTTGGATCATGCTGTTCTGGGAGTGATTCCCAGAGGTAAATCTTTTGAACCAGAAGCAGTTTAAAGTATGCTGGACATGTTTTGGATCTAGACTATTTCTAATTCAGAGAATGTACCCCCAGAAGCCACTGAACTCTCCTCAGCATGGTTCCATACTTCTATAAGGGGAATATAATATTTTACATCTCTAACTATAATGCTATTTTCACAGAACAATGAAGTTTTACTTGGATTTAATGTTTTGCTATTACCTATCAATATATTATTATATTCTTTAAAAGGATGGCAGATGTGGGGGTGGATAAGTATGGGTGTAGCATAATATGTATCTCACTTGTTCTCTCATAAACAAATAAAAACATCAGAAGAATGAAGATGAGTTTTTCTCCTTCAAAGAGGAAGAGAGGAAATAAATAAATAAATAAAGGCTATGGTCTTCAAAATGTTTTATTTATCAGTTATTCCTAATTACACATCTATTTCATTCCATAATGAAAAAGGCCAACAGAATTATCTTACTGAGCGAGAGAGAATGAAATATTTTTCTAGCAAGGATGCCTCTTCATCAGAATCCAGCAAAGACTTTAAGTCAACTTATTATAAATCGAAGTGTAAAAATCACTTTGAATTAAAATCTTAGCATATGCTTATGCTCTTGTATATGCCATACGTTCAACATTGCTGAAATAATTATGCTGATACATTTGCTTGTTTTTTTAGGAATATTTTATTTCTGAAACTTCAAGAATTTATCAGAAGTATCTCAGGAAATTTATATATTAAGATTGAATCAATCAAATGCAGAGGGTATAAATGTAGATGCGATATTCTTCTCTTTGCATTGTGCATGAAGCAATTTACATTCCTTTACACAGAATTACTCAGATTTTTCTATTTATTTTCTTGATAAAATCTAACCTAGGGGATACTTCATCTTATAAAAAATACACTATCTGCCCCTCTCATCTTTAAAGAATTACAAAAATATAATAGTACAGAAAAATGGGGAGACTGGAACATCAAGTTTATTCTTAAATAATAAAGATGATGCATTTTACGAACACAGGGAAAGCTTTATAAAATTTATCTGGTTTTTCTTTATAAATAAACATTTCAAAATATAATATTGGTATAATAAAAATATAGGGTTAAGATGCATAAGAGAGTTATTTTCCTTAAATAATATAGAAGAGACAACTGAGTCTACAGTATAACTATAAGTGCTGCCATAGATAACATTGCAGTTAACAAAGTTAGCATGCAATGAAGCAGTTTTTTATGCCAGGTCTTGCATTGCAAATATTCAATAATTGAGACACAAAGAGATGGACCCAGAAGAATATTGCTTAAATTAATTCTACGGAAATCATTAGGGCAATCCAATCTGTGATAAGTAACATCCCTCAAAAGGGTTGCCCTGCCTCTTTAGCTCGTTCTGGCAGTAGTTCAAGAGCAGGCTCTCTGCAGGTAAGCATAATAGATTTGCAGATTTGAGGAGGAATGCTTCTTAATAAGAATGTAATTCCTAAATGTCACTGTAGCAAAAAGATGCCTTCTTCACTGTTATTAGAGCAACTACTGTATATGAAACAATAAAGAGCAATAAAGAATACACGTGTCAGAGAAAACTTACTTTATGTTATACTTTCCTGCTTGTAATGCGCATCGGTCTGGAAGCTCAGTGAGTCTCTTTGCAAGACCTTTAAAGTACTTTCGGCATTCCTGTACAGCTGTGTTTTGCTCATAATCAGTAGAAGCAGATAAAGGGAGTCCATCTCTCACACGGACCACTGAGGCAGACAAGATAATGGACATTGCCAACAATAAAAAGTAAAATCTAGAACAGAGCACACAAATAAGATTATATTTATTTTTTCCCCTTCATTCATAATGCCATTTAGATTTATCATTATCGGATGACTGAGAAGACTGAGTTAGTTTCACAATATTTAACAAGAGCAAGCTGTACTAATCCACTCCTTTTCATATAGTTATCAAAACCGTTTGCATTTCAGTTCTCTAGCTTTCAAAAAGTGGTTGCCTGGAGCTTATTATTTCTCACCAGGATGGTACCTAACTGGCAGTTTACCAGTCTGGGTTAAATTAGAAAGAGCATATATTCACTATAATTATTTCGCTAAGCAGTTCTAACTGGAAGCAAACACAAAGAGAAGACTACATAACCACTAACATATATACATGGTACCAGGAGTGTTCCAGTTTAGTGTTCTAGGCAATAATATTAATTTCCAAGGTTCTGCATTCCACTATTACCATATTTTCTATTTTCTATCTTTTCTCTATCCACCAAGATTCCATAGTCTCCCAAACTGGGCTGTTTGGGGAGTTTGCCTCAGTTTAGGGATTTCAGTGAGAGAGGGGAACTTCCTACAAATGTATCTAAGTGTCCCCACTCCTGTTTTCACTATATGATGATCAGCACTACCAGATGATTTAGTTTGAGACATTGTTCCAAGTCATTAAATATATTATACTTTATCATGCTGAAAACAGTTTATTAAAACATTCATAACGCAAAAGGTATTGCTAGTAATAATTCATAGTAGGAATTTAAACTGCATTCTAGGCAGCATTTTGTAAAATACATAAAATGTAATTAAGAAATATTCAAGTCTCACGTTACAGTATTTATAAAAGGAGATGTTTGAGATTGGATGCTGAGAGGTGATGCTGTTAATTGGATATTTTAATTGAGTTTTAATGACTGTTTTTTTATTATTTTTTTAACACTACCCGAAACCACCAGGAATCATTTTGGAATGTAGCATTATGGAAATAATTCTACCGTAACAAACAAACAAATACATTATCTCCCTGGGTAGAGTCCATATCTGTTATTTTGAACAATTGCAGTTCTCACATAAAGTTACAGCTCCCATCTGATGAATAATTAAGTTTTCTCTTTGCTTTAAAACTCCAATGTTTAGGCCGGGAACATCTTAGCAGCCACATACATAATTCTTTTCAATTCCAAAGTTTACTAGCATAATAATGACATGCCTACAGACCCTCGCCTTATTAAGCTAGTGTTGCATGTTTCCATGACAAGACAACTTTACTTCTCCAGAGTAAGAGTAGTAATTCTGAAGAAGATCAGATGCTGCTACCTGAAAATATTTGGGACTTCTTTAAGAAACAGTACCAAGTTAGGATCTTCTTTATATTGAGAAGAAAAACTAGACAAATAAGGTCCTGTTACATATCATGTTTAGGTAGTTGTCTATTCAACCATTATAGCCTCCTGGGTATATGATATTCACCCAATCACAGACACAGATTTTTCAGCCTGTTGACGTTTCATTTAGGTATCAAATTAAGCATGCTGAAAAATATAATATACAGGTAGTTCTTGACTTATAACCATTTGTTTAGTTACTGTTGGAAGTTACAGTGGCACTGAAAAAAGTGACTTACAACCAGTTTGCAGCATTTCCAGAGTCATGTAATCAAAATTTGTGTGCTTGGCAATGGTATGCATTTATGATAATCACATTGTCCTGAAATCATGTGATCATCATTGGTAGCTTTCCCAGTCAGTTTCCGACAAGAAAAGTCAACAGAGGAAGCCAAATTCACTTAATGACTGCATAATTAACTTAATAACTGCAGCGATTTGCTTAACTGTGGCAAAAGGGTCATAAAAGGGAGCAAAACTCACTTAACAACTGACTTGCTTAGCAATGAAAATTTTAGGCTCAACTGTGATCACAAGTCTAGGACTATCTGTACTATACCCCCCAAAATCATTATGGCATTACATGTTTGCTCGGTTTGCACTAAACGCTGAGCTATGCCTACTCAATCACATCTGTCTATAGCAGTGGTTCTCAACCTTTCTAATTGCACGACCCCCCCACAACCCCCCTGNAGCATCGGAAGCGGGAGACTTCACCTGGACGCCGCCATGTGGGTTCTTTTACCCACTGCGCATGCGCAAAGCATTCTGCGCATGCGCAGAGGGTAGAAGAACCCAAATGGCGGCGTCCGGGCTACCAGCTGACGGCGACCCGCAGGCACGGCCGAACCAGGACCTTTTTACCCCTGCAGTGACGGTGGCACCAAGATGGCGGGCTAATGCGCGCGGCGACCCCTGTGAAATGGTCGTTCGACCCCCAAAGGGGTCGCGACCCACAGGTTGAGAACCGCTGGTCTATAGACTACTAAATCTCTCTGTGTGTAATCTATGACCAGGCAAAATAGTGCATCATAGGGCAACAATTTTTGAACCAAGTTACTTCACATAGGCAAACTTACAAAATGGGTCCAAAATGAACTCCTGTGGAATTGATGACATAAACATTATCATAAAGTACGGTATTTTATGATATTAATACAAAATGTCAGAAAAATTTCCTTTGATCAACTTTTGATATTTGAGTGTGCTATATAGTTCAACATGGGCTCTTTTTAAAGCAGATACATCTCTAAATATCTTCCTGAATTTTTAAGAACTTTTCAAGTACATTAGAAACTACCATTGTTGAAGGTGGTAAGGTATCTGGTAAGGAAATATCTCTGAAATGAGGACTCATAGGTCACAGGTGTCTAATATTACCTAATCCTTCATGCTTTTATATAGAGCAGTGTCAAACTGGCGGCCCACAGGCCAGATGTATCATGCGCAGGCCACACCTACCCCAGCTCTGCAAAGGCAAAAAATGTCAGTGTCACATGATGTCACATGATGTCACATGACGCAATCAAGTTTGATACCCATGATATAGAGTATATCCCAATTGACCCAATTCATTACTCAAAACGTATTCTCCCTTTTGTCAACTCTTCCCCTATTGAAGTCTACACTGTTCACTATTTTGTAAATAAATTTTACCGAGTGATTTTCAAGTTTGTGTTTCTAGTTTTGTTGCTATTTGTCTCAGATTTTACAGTTCTGTTGAAAATGACAAGGATTTTTTTATTAAGTAAATAGAACAGTAAATAGAATATGGTTACTTTTGTGCCTATTCTAAAAGCACTATACTAATTATTTATTTGCTTCTGGATCTACTTCAAGATGCTACAGTTGTCTCAAGGCGTTAATAGCTTAGAGGTAGACACTTGAAGTATTGGACTTTTTATCAACTTGTCACTGTCTTGCTGTTTAGATACCAGTAGAACAAACTTCCCTTTTAAAATCACCTCTGTCATGTAGTCCAGGAGGATACTATGTATCCAACTGGACAGAACTGCAAGGTCAGGGAAAAGCAAGAGAAATGTACTCCTCCATCTAATAAGATCATTCACCAAATCAATCAAAGTTGCCTCATTATCAAACCCAGGTCTGAAATCAATTTCAGTTGATGAAGCCTATGATGTGGATAGGGATCTTGGTAACATAAAGCCAACACTCACTCACACTCACTCACTCTCTCTCTCTCTCTCTCTCCTCTCTCTCTCTCAATCATCTATCTATCTATCTATCTATCTATCTATCTATCTATCTATCTATCTATCTATCTATCTATCTATCTATCTATCTATCTATCTATCTATCTATCTATCTATCTATCTATCTAATCTATCTATGTAACCAGCATATAAAAATGCTGCAACAGCCATAAATAAAAGATCTGGTTGTAGTACCAGTAGTTCACTCCTGTCATTTAAGTTTGAATAGCTGCTGAATGAGTGGTCATTAAATGAGGACTACCTGTAATTTGCTAGGACTCCCAGCAGTAAATGAACACATATATTAAATATCAAAAATAAATGGTAAGTAATGTAATAAGTAATAACAAAACAATGTGAAAAAATCAACAGAACAAAATCAGCCACCTGGCCGCCAAGCAAAATAGGACTTTGTAAGGTCAAACCAGCACTTTGAATTGCACCCAGAAATGTACTGGAAGAATATAGGAGTTTTATGCTCCTGGTGACACATGCCAGGTAAGAGGTAGACTATACATTCTGTGCCAAATGTAATTTCTAGTGTTCAATGTGGAGCACATTGTGGAATTCAACTAGGTAGTGATAATTTTATTTATTTATTTATTTATTTTAGCAAAATTTGTATGCTGCCCAACTCCCGAAGGACTCTGGATGGCTCACAGTAAATAAAAAAAGACAGCAATAGAAACAATTTAAAAATACATCAATATTAAAATAAAACATTCACACAAACATACATGGGCCAATCAGTCCATTATTGGCCCCAGGCCTGCCGGAAAAGCCAGGTCTTAATGGCTTTACGGAAAGCCAGTAAGGTGGGGGTAGTACGGATCTCGGGGGGGAAGTTGGTTCCACAGAGTCGGAGCGGCTACAGAGAAGGCCCTTCCCCGCGGGCCCGCCAGCTGACACTGTCTGGCTGATGGGACCTGAAGAAGGCCAGCCCTGTGTGACCTCACTGGTCGTTGGGAGGAGTGTGGCAGAAGAATATGAATAACATGAGTAGCTAGATCTTCTACTCTGATCTACTATTGAAGTAGGATAAAGGCTGTTATGCATGGTCAGCAAACAGCTACCACTGCAAAACCTGATGGGCAAATAAATGCTGTACTACTAAATGTGAAACCCTGACGTTAAACTAAATATAAATGGTCTTAATTTTATTTTTTTTAAATGCTCTTACATTTTCTTAGAAACAGATATCAGCCAACCATTAATATATACATTCATACAGATATATTCCAAATGTTTCAAAATGTAATACTGTAACTGATTCAGTTAAAGGGAAGCGTCTTCTAATATTTTATTGTTTACCTTATTTTGCTTATTGAAACTGATGTTAAAACAATACAAGCAGGAGTCATGTAAGAGTCCTCTGAAAGCTTTAAAAGCAGCAATCATATACAATTTCTTATATATTCAATAGTGCTTATGAGTAGATGTACATTGGTTTTTCATCTAGCTTTGCCCCTGTATAAAAAACGTCCAATACTAGATGATATACAAAAGAATAAAGAACTCCTGAATACCTCATTCAACCTCAATCGAATGCTAAAGTAGCTATGGATCTTCCACAATGCGGCACTCTTCAAGTGTACAAGATTACAAAATTCCCATTAAATATTGTTTCCGGTTGATGGGAATTGCAGTCAACACATCTGGAAGATACTATTGTGGGCAAGACTGCCTTACCTATACCACTATCTTACTAATCTCTGCAATAACTTTCAGTTGCAATGCTTGAATGGCTGCCCTGAATAAGAGAAAGTTGATAACTTTTTTTTTCCATATGTTGAATTAAAACTCCTAGCTTCACTCTCCATTGGACATCCTGGCTGCTGGAAATTACATTTCACTAACAAGAAAACTATGTCTTTCTTGGCAGAAAAATTGAGCTACTATATCTGGGCTATAAAAAGCCACCAAATCATCAGATGTCAGCAAAAAGTTATAGACACCCCCCCCACCTCTGCCATCATCTAGTGGTTGTCCAGATGATTGCAGCCCAAATTGGGTAGCTCTAGATTAGAAGGATGCCCACAAACTTCTCACCTTAATAGCCAATGGGGGGGGGGGAGACAGTTTTTCCACACAGCTATTAACAGGCCCTCGTCTCATAGTTCACCAGCACCGAGTTTAAGAAGCAGGCCTATCCGACTGTTTGTAAAATGTATTTAATTTTTCAGATCCTTCCTATAGCTTTTTTCTCTCTGAAAGATTAGCCAAGCACGCGTTCACCCCTACACATTTAGGGGGGTTCTCCGCTTAGAAAGAGACATCAGGGCTTTTTCCTCGGGTTATGTGACACGCCAAGCTGACGAGGACACGTTTTCTCTTGAACCTCGTCGGAAGAATTTTCGAAGCCCAGAAAGCGCACGAAGACACAAACGGCAGCAAGGCTTGTTGCCATGATTGCGACAGGTCTCCCATCCGCAGAGGGGAGCGCTTATGGCGTCCCGGCTCTCCAGGAGTAGAAGTAAACGGCACCGACGACGACGACTGTCATCCAGGAAGGCGACATCCACCCAAGCGTGCCAACGCGTCCCCCACCACTTACACCCTTGGCCCAGACCCTCAACTGAGGGCCCGCGCTTCGCCTGGCGGCTGCCTCGGTTGCTAGGCAACCGGAAAAAGGCTGGAGGGGCGAGGGAGCGCGAGGAGGCGGAATTACCTGGGTTAATCGACAAGGCACCATCGGCCGCCGAACCGCCTCTGGTGTAAAGCCTCCCGCGCGGAATTCTGGGACTCTTGACACGTCACACTCCTCGCGCTGGCCCGTTGAAGCGGACGTCACGTGACGTTGCTTAATGGCGCCCGGTGATCTCCGCGGACCGCGTTGCTCTGACGACAAGAGCAGTTGCTGGTTCTAGGGGCCGATGATCGGCCCGTGAGGGGAACGGATGAGTTTTTAACGGTTGGCGTACGGAGGTCCCAGTTCCTTATTCTAGGTACTTTCGAGTCCATCCTGCGCTGAGTTCTGTTCTGAACGGTGTCGGAGAGCCTTTGCCTTATCCAGGTCTGGGCCAGGTTGACGAGCGACTTCCACCCAGGTCTTAAAATCCGGGTGATAGACAGGCAGTCCTTGACTTACAACAGTTCGTTTAGTGACCGTTTGAAGTTACAACGGCACAGAAAAAAGTGGCTTATGACCATTTTTCGCACTTCATGACCGTTGCAGCATTTCCCCTATGGTCCTGTGATTTACAGCTTGACAACTGGTTCATATTTATGACGGTTGCGGTGTCCTGGGGTCATGTGATCATATTTTGCAACCTTCTGACCAGCAAAGTTGACCACCGACAATGCTGCTACCCTTCAAAAAGACCTTGACTATGTGTCAGAATGGTCAAACAAGTGGCAACTTCAAATCGCAACCAACAAATGCTCTGTCTTACATATTGGCAAAAAAAAATCAGAACATAAAATACAAGCTGGATGGACACAACCTTGTAGACGACCCTCACTCTGTCAAGGACCTTGGAGTACTCATCTCTAATGATCTAAGTGCCAGAGCCCACTGTAACAACATTGCAAAAAAGGCATTAAGAGTTGTTAACCTAATCTTGCGTAGCTTCTTCTCTGGTAATATTGTACTGCTAACTAGAGCATACAAAACATTTGCTAGATCAGTGATGGCGAACCTTTTTCTTCTTGCATGCCAAAAATGGGAGCACGCGCGTGTGCCGGCACACAACCCCCCCACATGCACCGCACTGCGCATACGTGCATCCCCGCGCATGCGCCCTCCCGTTGGGCTGTTTTTAACCCTCCGGAGGCTTCAGGGAAGCCCCCTGAAGCCTCCGGAGTGCGAAAAACGGCCCAATGGGCAAACCAGAAGTCCATTCCGAACTTCCGGTTTGCCTGTTGGGCCGTTTTTCGCACTCTGGAGGCTTCAGGGAAGCCTCCTGAAGCCTGAGGAGGGTGAAAACGGCCTTCCCCAAGGCTGAAAATCAGCTGGCCAGAGCGTGCATGCGCACTGGAGCTGACGGCAATGCCTCGCGTGCCCTCAGATATGGCTCTGCGTGCCACCTGTGGCATGCGTGCCATAGTTTCACCATCACAGTGCTAGACCAATTCTCAAATACAGCTCATCTGTCTGGAACCCGCACTGCATATCGGACATTAATACAATTGAGCGAGTCCAGAGATATTTCACAAGAAGAGTCCTCCACTCCTCTGCTGACAACAAAATACCTTATGCCACCAGACTTGGAATTTTAGGCTTAGACAACTTAGAACTATGCCGCCTTTGGTCTGACCTAAGCGTAGTACATAAAATTATTTACTACAATATCCTACCTGTCAATGACTACTTCAGCTTCAACCACAACAATACATGAGCACATAATAGATACAAACTTTAAGTTAACCGCTCCAAACTTGATTGCAGCAAATACGCCTTCCGCAACAGAGTGATCAATGCCTGGTATGCACTACCTGACTCTGTGGTTTCTTCCCCAAACCCCCAGAACTTTAACTTTAGACTATCTACTGTTGACCTCACCCCATTCTTAAGAGGTCTGTAAGGGGCGTGCATAAGCGCACCAACAAGCCTACTGTCCCTGTCCTAATGTCCCCTTTTATTTGTATCCATTTCATGTATTAATAACCATGTTTATACCTATATCTGTTATCTAATACATGCTTGACAAAATAAATAAATAAATTAAAAGTCAGTGGGGAAGCCAGTTTCGCTTAACAACCGTGTTACTAATTTAACAACTGCACTGATTCATTTAACAAATGTGGCAAGAAAAGTTGTAAAATGGGGCAAAACTCACTTAACAAAGGTCTCACTTAGCAACATAAATTCTGGACTCAATTGTGATCGTAAATCGAGGATTACTTGTATATCTAGTGTAGGAAGTTAGCACCCAACCCTCTCCTAGAAGAATGAAATATTTTAGGAAATATTAAAAAGGCAGAATATTATATTTCCCTGGATGAGAAAAGGAGAAACATGTTTTAAAGACAAAGCAGCTCCCTGCAGCTCCCTGTCCCCCCACCCCTTCAGCTCCAGGGTGATGGGATTAAGACATGGCCCTCAGGACATGATAGGATTAGCTCTCTACCCATCTAGCAACAGAACTCACCACATGGCACCTGGGAGGATTGCATCACTCAGCAAGATTCAACCAAGTCTGGGACTCAAGACAACCTACAAAGTTACCCCTGCATAGCCCCATGGGAGTCTGACAACCAATCAGAATACATTTCTTGCACAGGAACAGGAAACTCCAGGACAGGGCCCAAGAGAAGGTATAAATCTCTCTGTCACCCATGTGCTCATTTTGCCCAGGACCTCAAACCATGTGGTCCTGTCCACCATTAAACCATCTTTCCAAATAGCCTCCATGTTTCCAGTGTCTTTCTCTCCACTTGGAACTGAACCCAGATGGACATTTCTTCCAACACTAGGATCATGGGGAGCTGACGTTGCAGAAGTGGGTTTGTTTGGGATTTAGTTGGGAATATTTATACTGGAATAGCAAAGAAAGTAGAAATATTTTGGCTGCTGGGTGATGGTATATGCCTAAATTTGTTGGGCAAAAAGGAATAAAATATAATCAGAGCTTATTCAGGAAGATCTTTAAATTCTGGATTAAATCCTTCGCTCCATGTTATTTTGAAACAATTACTGGAATGAAAGTGAGTAAACAGTGGATTCATGATTGTGGTTTTAGGGTTGCTGAGTATCAGCCCCATTCAGTGTTTATTAGAAACTGGATATATAGTTGCACAACACAGTCAGAAAATTTATTTAAGGAGCATGTCCATGCCACCATTTTACTCTCAGAGCTCATTAACCAAATTTTGTAGTCTTGTTATCTAAACCTCAAAGCAACCTCTTTGTAGTTTCCAAAAAACTAACCACCTTTCCAAATTTTTTCATAGGTTACAAGTCCCAGTTTCTAGTCAGTAGAACAGTAATAGTAGAGCAGTACAGAAGTAATTTCAGATACAAAGATAGACATTAAGAAGACATGTATCATGGAAGAATAGAATAGAATAGAATTCTTTATTGGCCAAGTGTGATTGGACACACAAGGAATTTGTCTTTGGTGCATATGCTCTCAGTGTACATAAAAAGACAAGATACATTCGTCAAGAATCATAAGGTACAACACTTAATGATTGTCATAGGGTACAAATAAGCAATCAGGAAACAATATTAATATAAATCGTAAGGATACAAGCAACAAGTTACAGTCATACAGTCATAAGTGGGAGGAGATGGGTGATAGGAACGATGAAAAGATTAATAGTAGTGCAGACTTAGTAAAGAGTTTGACAGTGTTGAGGGAATTATTTGTTTAACAGAGTGATGGCCTTCACGTAAGGATACAGTTACAGTCATACAGTCATAAGTGGGAGGAGATGGGTGATAGGAACGATGAAAAGACTAATAGTAATAGTTATGAAGCCTTAGTGAATAGTTTGACAGTGGTGAGGGAATTATTTGTTTATTTGT
This sequence comes from Thermophis baileyi, assembly GCA_003457575.1. Taxonomy (NCBI): domain Eukaryota; kingdom Metazoa; phylum Chordata; class Lepidosauria; order Squamata; family Dipsadidae; genus Thermophis; species Thermophis baileyi. The sequence goes on from QLTV01001472.1 coordinate 583,669, forward strand.
TTAGCAG
>QLTV01001472.1:605011-636749 GCA_003457575.1 Thermophis baileyi
AGTATATATTTCCTCTTCAACTGAATGGTCTGTAGAACTGTATCAGCAGCTCCTTGGGCAGTTTGAGCTTCCTGAGTTGACGCAGAAAGAACATTCTTTGTTGTGCTTTTTTGATGACGTTTTTGATGTTAGGTGACCATTTTAGGTCTTGAGATATGATAGAACCTAGAAATTTGAAGGTCTCTACTGTTGATACTGTGTTGTCTAGTATTGTAAGAGGTGGTACAATGGGAGGGTTTCTCCTAAAGTCTACCACCATTTCTACGGTTATGAGTGTGTTCAGTTCCAGATTGTTCCGCTCGCACCACGAGGCTAGTTGTTCAATCTCCCGTCTGTATGCGGTTTCATCGTTGTCTCGAATGAGACCAATCACTATTGTGTCATCTGCAAACTTCAGTAGCAAGGACCACCTGTGATATGAACACAGTTGCTGCCATGATTAGGGATGGGGGAATTACAGTTTCTTACAAAAGAAATGCTGTGAAGTTATGAAGTACAATGTTTACATTTAACAAGTGCATTTCTAAATAGCTGTAGCATGTTTATTACACTGTACAAAAAGTGTACAAGGTAAACATTCTGGTAGCTTCAAATATTTGAAGAGCCCTATCAAGCAATGTTTTTATTCCAATCAACTATTTTGAGCCTGAATATTTTTCAAAACTCAAAGCTTTGGTTTGTTTGTATGTAAAATCCAAAACTCTTAATCGATAGGGCTGGCTTTTAATAATGTTTTGAATTATCATGTCTTCATTAATTTTGATAGATTTCCTAGAGCTATTAAAGTAGGAATTCTTATGATCATTTTGATGAAGACTATTTTCCACATCACAGAAGCTATATAAACATTGCAGAACAATTATGACAATCAATGTAAGATATTATGCACAAAGTGCTTAAAGATAATTCTATACATAATATTCCCTAAAAACACTTGGTTTTGATATTTACAATTTGAACAATAACATTTATCCCCCCCTTTTTAAAAACTTACATTGATTACATTAACATGTATGAAAGAGAGAGACAGAGAAAGAGAACTGGGATGAGAAAGAAAATGGAGGGCAGCAGACTCAAGGGCTACAATCAGACACTGCTTTCTGAACATGAAAAAGCAGAGAGCAAATCTACTAGTTTATGTTAATATTACCCAACATAAAGCATGATTGAGAAGGGTCTCTTAAAATGGTCTTTTGCTCTTAACTGAAAGGAGACTATGATGTATTGATGGTGGTTTAGGGCAGGTGTCAGCAACCCGCAGATCCGGAGCCACATGTGGCTCTTTGGGCCCTCTGCTGCAGCTCCCAGTCCCATCACTGGCTGGCCCCGCCCCTCACCCTCCCCTCCCCTCCCTCACCTGGCCTGAGAAGGTAAGGGCGACAGATGGGAATGGAGAAGTGCCCGGGGCGGATTTTCCGGCACCTCACTCTTGTGGAGCTTCTTCCGGCCCTTGTTGGTGCTGGGTGTGCCTTGGTCGCTTGAGGAGACGTGCTTGGCATGTGACTAATGCTGGCCTCACTAACACGAGGGCTGGCAGGGTGGGAATGGGATCCGGGAGGGTGGGACATTGGAAAGGGGGACGGGCCAGCAGTGCTCAGCCACGGTTTTAAGAGGTTCAGGGCAGCGGGAAAAGGGAGCTGGCCCCACCAAACCTCGCACGCCCACCCCGGGGGTCAGGCTTGGAGAAAGCCCTCGCCAAAGACATTCGCCTGTCAGCTGATCCCCCCCTCTCTATGTCTCTCTCTCTCTCTCTCTCTCTCTGTGTGTGTGTGTGTGTATCTCTCTCGCACTCTCTCTCTGTCTATGCGTCTCGGAAAGACACAGCTGGGCCAAGTCAGCAAGCTCTCCTTAGGGTGCTTTGCTACTCCTTTTATTTCTTCTTTTTGGAAATTCAGGCTGGCTGAGGAACGATCGCCAGCCGTGGGGAAGGCTTCCCTTCGGCCGACCGTCCTCCTCCTCCCCCCTCCTTCTCCTCTCGCGACCCTGGCCAGCTGTGGTGGGGCCGGGAGGGTGCACACGCATGGGGAGACCCTCCTCAAGCGAGCGCCAAAGCGCAGCAAAGGCACATGCAGGGTGGCCGGCCGCTCGCTTAAGGAGGGTCTCCCCATGCGTGCGCACTCTCCCGGCTCTGCCACAGCTGGCCAGGGGGTCACGAGAGAAGGAGTGGGAAGAGGAGGAGGGTCGCCGGAGCCTTAGTGTAGGAGCAAAGTGGCCCTGTACCTGCCTTAGCGCCACATTTGCGCGTAAGGCAGCCTTCGCTTCCTGCCGCTTCAGGCTGGAGCTCGCACCCTCCGTGCTCAGCCGAAGAGCTGCTGGGGGACAATGACACAGCAAGGTGATGGCCAGAGTCTTAGTGCAGGAGAGAAGCCGCGTCCTGTTGCGTCCTGTTAAGACCCTCCTTAAGCGAGCGGCCGCCCACTCCGCGCGTGCCTTTGCTGTGTTTTTGCGCTCGCTTGAGGTCTCTTCGCGCATGCGCATCCTCCCAGCCCTGCCACAGCCAGCCACAGGGTCGTGAGAGGAAAAGGAGGGGGGAGGAGGAGGACGGTAGCCCAAAGGGAAGCCTCCGCCGTGGCTGGCGATCGTTCCTCAGCCAGCCCGGATTTCCAAAAAGAAGAAATAAAAGGAGTAGCGAAGCACCCCAAGGAGAGATTGCTGGCTTGGCCCAGCTGCGGCTTTCCGAGAGAGAGAGATTCTCTCTCTCTCTCTCTCTCACACACACACACACACACACACACACACAGAGAGAGAGACACACACACACACAGATACAGAGGGGGAGAGAGAGACATAGAGAGACACACACAGAGTGATACACAGAGAGGGGGAGGGAGAGGGAAAGATAGGGAGGGGGAGAGAGAGATACAGAGGGAGAGAGAGACACAGAGAGAGGGGAGAGAGGAGAGAAGGGGAGAGAGATAGAGGGGAGAGAGGGGAAGATAGGGAGAGACACACAGAGAGAGATACAGAGAGAAACAGAAAGGGGGGAGAGAGGGGGAGAGAGATACAGAGAGAGAGGGGAAAATAGGGAGAGGGGGAGAGAGAAGGGGAGCGAGAGGGAGAGAGAGAGATACAGAGAGAAGGGGGAAGAGAGAGGGAGAGAGATACAGAGAGAGAGAGACATGTGACCATTGTCATCTTGGTGGATACTATCCCATCACTATTTGGAAAGAAAATGACATTTTGCATGGAAACACACCACTTTTTTCTTTGTTTCAAGTCAGCCAACAGATGTGAACCATCCCCACAACCTACTTTCCGTGTGGGATAGGATAGAGGCACTTGATACAAAGCTTGTGTGTGGAATAAAATGAAGAATCAGAGAAGACACAATATAAAGCCTTCCAGTGGTAAACTGTAAAAGTCGCTTCGTCCCTTTTTCTCCTACTGCATTTAGAGAAAGATTTACCATGGGTAGGTAGACATTTGAGGACCTCGTTGCTAAGAAGGGTAGGAGGCTATGATCCCAACTTATTCTCCAAAGCTGTTGAAATTAGAAGACAGGTACTCAGAGGATCCAGAGACAAAAATCTCTGCCCATAAAAGCCTCTTACTACTTTCCGGCTGAACTGCTGTGGACAGAAAGGCTCTTTGCTTTTAAGCAACTCACTTACGACTCTGTCAGATTGATGTACTAGTGGTACCGTTTCATTATTGGTGTCATGGCCACATGGGCTTTTAGCCAAGTAAAGCCAATCTGTCTTGTAGTGATAAGCAGGTGTCAAGCCCTGCACAGCTGGTAAGACCTGTGAAGTCAGAACAAGACAGATTTCAGTAAGGTATTTTTTAATACTTGCCTGAGGTAAATACAAAATTCTGGAAACTGTAATAGGAATTTCCAATTTATAGTCAATTAATGAAGGTGGAGTCTCCTTGAAATGCTCGTTCCCAGATGTCTCCCCCCTTGGGCTGATTTTCGGTTTATGAGATAATCTTAACAACTGATTTGATCCTGCTTTTTTAGCCCCTCCACAATCTCTCATATCACCACACAACACAGCTGTAGCAATGATTTATTTTATTTATTTATTTAGTTTGTCAAGATAACGAGATAACAGGTATAAGTATAAACATGAATATGAATACAGTAAATACAGGGTACGAATAAATGGGGATAGTAGGACAGGGACGGTAGGCACGTTGGTGCGCATATGCACGCCCCTTACAGACCTCTTAGGAATGGGGTGAGGTCCATGGTAGACAGTTTAAGGTTGAAGCTATGGGGGCTTGATGAAGTAACAACAGAGTCAGGTACAGCATTCCAGGCATTGACCACTCTATTGCTGAAGTCGTATTTTCTGCAATCGAGTTTGGAGCGGTTTACTTTGAGTTTGTATCTATTGTGTGCTCGTGTATTATTGCGGTTGAAACTGAAGTAGTCATTGACAGGTAGGACGTTGTAGCAGATAATTTTGTGTACTACGCTTAAGCTTAGGAATGGGGTGAGGTTCACGGTAGACAGTTTTAGGTTAAAGTTTTGGGGGTTTGAGGATGTAACAACAGAGTCAGGTAGTGTATTCCAGGCATTGACCACTCTGTTGCTGAAGTCGTTTTCTGCAATCGAGTTTGGAGAGGTTTACCTTGAGTTTGTATCTATTGTTTGCCCGTGTATTATTGCAGTTGAAGCTGAAGTAGTCATTAGCAGGTAGGACGTTGTAGCAGACAATTTTGTGTACTAAGCTTAGGTCGGACCGTAGTTCTAGGTTGTCCAGGTCCAAAATTTCAAGCCTTGTGGCATAAGGTATTCTATTGTGAGCAGAGGAGTGGAGTACTCTTCTCGTGAAATACCTCTGGACTTGCTCAATTGTATTAATGTCCGCTATACAGTGGGGGTTCCAGGCAGACGAGCTGTATTCGAGAATTGGTCTGGCAAAGGTTTTGTATGCCCTAGTTAGCAGTACAATATTATCGGAGAAGAAGCTTCGCAAGATTAGGTTGACAACTCTTAATGCCTTTTTGGCAATGCTGTTACAGTGAGCTCTGGCGTTTGATTGTTTGAGATGAGTACTCCAAGGTCCTTGACAGAGTGAGGGTCGTCTACGAGGTCATATCCACCCAGCTTGTATTTGGTGTTCTGATTTTTTTTGCCAATGTGTAAGATAGAGCATTTATTGGTTGATATTTGGAGTTGCCAAATTTGATGACTGACTATTTTGCCCTGTGAAAGAAATCGAATCTCAAGCCATATTAATACAATTCATAACTGTTGCAAATGGCTAGCCAATATTGACAAAACTGCAGCTTTCCTGCCAATCTAAATAGTAGAATGCATTTAAGTTTGAACACTCACCTTCCCTCAGGTATGGGCTGCTAAGCAAATGATTTCAGCTGTTCATTTTCCAGAGAGAAAGGGTTTGGTTTTTTAAGAAAACAAAAGCCCAACTCTGGGGGCACAGAACAAAACATTTCTGTGTCTGATCTGGGAAATGTCAAGGGAAGAAGCAGCAGAAACTGCTTTGGGTTCAGGTTATGGTTGGAAGGGAAGAGGGGGAGGGAGGGAGGCAGGAACAGAGAGGAAGAAACCCTTGTGTACCCCTTCTGACCCATGCCACCATCCCCACATACACCCCTTCCCTGACTCACACAGCACCTCTTGACTGCCCCTCACATACCCTCTTCAGCCCACACCCCTCCCATGCGCCTTCCATGACCCATGCAGCACCTCTTAGGCACCCCCAAATTGGACTTAAAATGTCATGCTGATCTCTCCACCGACTTTCTTCTCATAAGCAAATTAATTGAGGAAGCTGGCAGGAATTTTAGTGTGGGAGGGGAGGGGGAGGGAAGAAAGGAAGGAAAATAGGAAGGAAGGAAGAAAATGACAGAATGACAGGGAGGGAGGGAAGGGAGACAGAGAGAGAGGGGGGGAGGAAGGGAGAGGGAGAGGGAGGAGGCAGGGAAAGAGGAAGGGGAAAGAGGAAGGGTGGATTACCAAAGCTCCCTGGCAGCTTCCCACAAGAAAACTCGAAAGTTATAAGTTGCTCCTGATCGCACTGCCATTTTTGCTCATCCATGGTCATTCTCTTTCTCCATTTAGGAAATATATCTGAAATGATGACCCAATGGGGCTCATGTTGTCGAGTAAAGTTTAATTTTGTTTACATTTTATGAGATTGATTTACCTCAAATTGGAGGGAGGGATGAAACACTAGTCACATGTTTCTGTTACAGGACCAGAAGGTCACGCTACAGATGTCAGAAGGGCACAGTAGGTTGTGTGAGCCCCTTTCTCTCACATAATGGGGTTGAAGTGGGCATTAGTTGAGGCATCCCCTGAAAGAGAATTGATGGCAGGAGTTAGGAGGCAGAATCGAGATGTGTTGATGTAATAGGTTTCTGGGGGAAATTTCACATCCCCAACTTCTCTTTCTATGTACCAGCAATGCTGCTGTTAAATATGTAAATAGAGAGCAAAAGGTTTCAATCTGGTCCGGTGTAAGTAGGGACATTAACATTCCCGCCGCTCATTGGTCCATTCGAGCGGGGGAAAAATAAAGCATTGTCAGTGGTCGGACTGCCTGACAGATCCCTTTAAAAGAGGGTGCCGTCGGCCAGCTAGCAGAGATGTTTTGCCAAGCCTCAGAATAAAGAGCTGAAGTCACTATTCGGAGTCCTGCCTCTTCATTCAACCTCCCAACTTAACAGCAGCTATGATAGTTACTGTGCAGTCTTGTTGGGTTTTCTGTTATTGTAGTAGAACGTATTTTCAGATTTTGTGTACACTTCAATATTTTTGAAGAGAGAAAAACTTATTTCAACTGATCCATTCCTGAGTGTTCTCCCTCCCCAATTTAATTGGGTGTTAGTTAACCAATTAAAGTAAATGAGAAAACCATTGTAAATATTTTTTCCCTGTAAATGATTTATAGTCAAGTAGTTTCATGTTTGTAGAGAAATCGGCAGTGAAAATACCACCTATACCAAGGAATGCACGTCTAAGAAGAAAATAAAGTATATCTCAGAAATCCAGAATTAAAATTGTATTTCCCCCAAAAAATAGGTGACCGAAGCCTCGGCCTCCTGTTCTATGCAGATGATGCTGTGATCCTCTCCAGGACACCAGTAGGCCTTAAAAGAGCCTTGCGAGTCCTTGTCCAGTATTGTAATTGCAATAAACTGGACATAAATTATGAGAAAACAAAGATTGGCCTTTGCAAAAAGGCCAAAACTTTATTCATGGCATCTAAATGGCCACAAAATAGAGCAGGTTCAAATACCTGGGGGTGGTCATTCAGGCCAATGGTTCAAGAAAAGCACATGGAGAATATGCAGCTGCCTTGGGCCAAAGATCAGCGAGCGCCATTCTTAAATTTTTCCGCACAAAGGGAGGATATTATGTCCCTGCTGCAATTAAGCTTTTTCTGGCCAAGTCACTAGCACAGCTTCTTTATGGGACCTTGCTCGGACCGTCAGCTTTGTGTTTTACACCATTAGAAATAGTTCAATCCAAATTCATTAGATCAATTCTCCAGAAGCCGCGTTGTGTCTCAAATGCACTTCTGCGCCTGGAGACAGGATTGACAAAAGTTGAAGCAAGAATCGGTATAGCGTCCTTAAATCTCTGGCTAAAGCTTAACTTCTTTCCGCAAGGGCTTGCTCCATTAATCCTCTAAGACAAATTTTCTCCATCATGGATCAAGGCTGTCGAGTTCAACCTTGCCAAACTAGGCTTCTCCCCAGCTTTAATACTTAAGATGGACTACAACCTAGCAAGACAAACCTTGCGACAAAGGGTGGAGGACATCGAGAGGCAGGCGGACTTAGGGAAAGCTCCACTGTTTCTGGCTCCAGATGCCATTAGATGTGTTGTTGCTCCTGCCAGCTATCTTAGTCAGTTGGAGTCAGCAAACCACCGGAAAGCATTTTCACTCGCACGGTGCCATGCGCTTCCATCGGCCGTCCTGTATGGCAAGTATAAAAGGATACCATTGACGGAAAGACTCTGTCCCTGCGGCTCAGGAGAGGTGGAGACTGTGGGTCACATGCTCCTTAGATGGTCCTTTTATATGGAGATTAGGAAAAAACATATTCTGCCAATAACTGCTAGGTATCCTGGCCGTTCCGACACTACCTATCTTCAGTGGCTGCTTAAGGATGAATAGTCCTTAAGCAGAATCTGGCCGCCTACAGCGCAGGTGGCCAGATTCTGCGCAGCAGCACTGGGGATTCGTCGCAAACACGTGTCTTCTCCACCATAGTGATGTTATATAACAATTGTGGCAAATCCTTTGCACTGCTTAGTCATTTCCCTTTTAGCGTTGAACCCACAATGGGCCACAGAGTTTATGGATTGCAACTATCGTATAGTCAGACCATGTATAATTGACAGACTGGATTTTATTATAGATTTTAGTTATTATTTATTATTTTATACTAGAATTTTTAATTGTATATATACTGAGTGCTTTTATTTGTTCTGGTCTCTGGTCTAAGACTGTAATAATAAATTGATTGAAATTGTATTTAAACATGTCGATTTCAAAAACAAGTCTGCAGCCCTTTATTTTAGCATTTAGCGGAAAATACTATTTTATTGCGAAAGAATATCCATTGCATAGCACCATCTCATTCTTTTATGAACTCCAGACTTTTTTCATCTGGCATTGTTCCTGTACTTCTGTTTGTTTGAAAAATAGGAACACAGCACAATTACTTTTTATTCTTTCAACAAATAAAAGAATACAACAGCACATTTGTAAATGTTTGGAATCATTTCCCATCCTCATCAGTCACAGCAAAGAAACATTAAAAAAAAAAATCCTCATGAATTCTGTATCGAATCCAAGATAATAAATACAGAATTATGCAAGCAGTCTAACATGTGCCTATTGGCCTATATTTTAGCAGTGTATTGATACCTCTTTTCTTCTGTGCGGCAGATTAAAGGCAACCAAATCCCTCACATTGAAAGCCTGTGCTATTTCCATGGGTGAGTGATTTTGAAGTGCAACTTCTAAAGGCTGCTGATAATTAATAACTCGGAAATGTGTCGCTTTATTTAATTAGTAATGTATTTATTTTTATGTCAGAAAGGAAGAAACCACAAAGGAATTAAAAATTGTGCATGGTTGTTTACTATAAGGATTCTTGAGCTACCTTTTAACCATACCAACAGAGCTGTTTTCCAGGCTTTGTGCAAACGTTCAAAAGATATTACATATTTTGCCCTCCCTTTATTTACACACATCATAAACAGCAACCACAAAGGCAGTGATGATGTGCTGTGTTCTTTGAGTCAGAAAACTGTTTGGCAGCCTCTTGTCTTCTGCCATTTCTTCCTCTGCTGTTGCTCAGTGAAATGATGCTAGCTTGCTTATTTCTCAGCAACAGTATCTCCACAATTCTTTACCAGGAAAAACAAAGCATAAACATTCTTGAATGGCTGAATTAACATATAACAAATCTAGTCTGTAAATTCTCTTGATATATGGTCTAGCTATGAGTTATAAATATAGTGACTAGCTTCAAACAAAATATTTGCCCATGGTTATTTGAAACATGACTGACTCAGTCAAATAATTTTTTCTCAGTTCATATGACTCAATGTATTATAAACTAATCTCATAGCCCAGGTCACACAATCCATTAGACTACAATATAATTAACTCGCTTGTGATTTGGTGCGTTGGGCATATAAAACCAATAGTCATGATAGCAATAGCAATAGCACTTAGACTTATATACAGCTTCACAGTGCTTTACAGCCTTAAGCAGTTTACAGAGTCAGCATATTGCCCACAACAATCTGAGTCCTTGTTTTACCGACCTTGGAAGGATGGAAGGCTGAGTCAACCTTGAGCCTGGTGAGATTCGAACTGCCAAACTGCAGGCAGCAGAAGTAGCCTGCAGTACTGCACTCTAACCACTGTGCCACCAAGGCTCAGTGGTGCACCTTCCATAAGGGAGGCACTGTTCCTGGGATTATAAATTGCTGGAAGTATCAGTTGTTGTGCTGATCACTTTTCCATAAGTATTCAGTTATATGTTCTAGGAACTCAAGCAGCTAAATGTTGGATGGATTTTTCTTTCAAACTAAACAAGGTGCCAAAGAGACGGGGATTATTTGAGGGGATCACTCTTGGTTCCATGCAAGAAAAAGCAAATTAGTTCACAGCAAATAACAAATTGTCCATCCTGAAAGTATCAGGTTTACATGGGAGGAAGTAGTAGGAAGGCTAATGGCAAAAGTCTTCCAGATGTCCTAATGGTTATATTTTAAAGAAACACTGTAATCTCAAGAGTGATTGATAAAAAAAGTTATAGTCATTTCACAGTATATAAATATGTTCCTAAAGATTGGTTGATGGAAAAGCAAAATGCTTTACCGTGTATATGAAAATTGAGTTCACCAAAAAGTTGAGTCATATCAAGAGTAATATGGTCTTATTCATTTAGAAGACCTTAGTGGAGAAGCTTGAATTATTTGAATTGGATTGAAGAAAGTTGATTTACTGAAATCAAGGTATCTATATAGAACTTCATTCCACTTATTTCAATAGTTCTTTTTTAAAAACTCTGTATTAAATCTATTAGCTCTCAAATTTAGCCCACATCAGCTCCAAGCAGCAGATGAGAAAAATCTTGCTCTTCAAATGATGAAACCTATTGCTGGTTGGAATTTACCAGATGGTGAACAAATAATCTGGCTTGATATTGCAAAGATTCCTATGGCATAAAGGTGAAACACAGTAAGAAAAGCAATGTACAACTTCTCTGGCAGGAAATTTCCACAACCTTTCACAATTAATATCAACGAGGAATCTCACCTAATAACAAAATGAGAAATTAAATAAAAATAGAAATGATTTTTTCCCTGCCATTACAACTAGAAGCCATTGACAGAGAACAACATAGAAGATAATACTGTGGTTTTTTTTTCTTTAACAGCCAGGTGTTTGCTTCAAACTAATACCTAATTCCAATTCTTCAAAGACAATGTTCCTTTATTTGTCCAGCATTTTCCATTCAATTTCACTGAATGGCCCTCTTGAGTTCTATTATTAAGAAAGAGAGAGAAAAGGGTGAGTAAATTTTTGTCATACTTGCCATTGAGGATAAATACTAAAAACAAGGATATAAGAAGAGTGACCCAAGGACTCAATTGGCCAACCAGACCTTGATCTTCTCTAGCCCAAGTGCATGGGGCTGCATTGTTCCTCACATTTTTGACAACTGGATTGATAATTAAACTAAATGTATGGGTGAAGTGTAGAAGTCTCTTAAGCCCTCACCCGTAGATCTTGTCATAACACACTTTTGGAATATAGATCTTACCACATTCCCAAGATTTGATACCATCTTCTGCAAGACTGTATTCTAGCCTTCCTTAACCTAGATTTATTCTAGGTTTATAGGTTTTAGCTCTTAGAATTTCCCAGCAAGCATGGCCACTGCTGAAAATGTTACATCTTTTATTTCACTCACAGGACTGTACAAATATAAGTTTATGATTGATGCGATACGTCTTGAGCGCTCCACTATTTATCTTATTATTCATTACCTTATTGGGTATCATTTATATTTACCTCTTGTCTACATCTCCCAGCCTCCAATAAAACATCTATACTAGCTTAAGGTCTGTCTTCAAGGCTATTATAGATTTTCTGGAGTGCTAATCAACATGATTTATAATCTGAAAATGTACCAGGACATTTTTACTGATCTGTTTCTTCCAAACTGTTGAACTGTGTCTTCCTTTCCCACACCCCCTAAAATGGCTTATTACCATAGCTTGATCAACAAGGTCAAAAATAAGCCTGCAATAATTTAGGTTAAGTTAGGTTAGCCACCATGTTCTCTACAAATATAGGTATCAATTTGACTATTACACCTTCCACAACAGAACAAGGAGTTTGAATGTTAGACTTCACCTTTAATGATTATTCAACTGAGAACCCCAACTTCATTAACTTGAGCAATTCTGCATGAAGATCCGATTAGCTTTTATAGATCATTTAGCAGTAAATACATACATCACATTCCACATGCCAAATATGTACACAGTTAAAGAGGAGCAATAGAAAATGTGATAACTCAAGTGTGTTTCTGAATTTTATAAAACGTCCATGGTAAGAGAATTTATAATTCCAAGCAATTTGTTTCAAATTGAGATATCGCTGATAAATTGGGGTTTTCTTACAATGGGTCGTTATATAAGGGATGCTTCTTAAACCACAGAAGTAGCACAGCTAACTTTCCATGCTCATTAGTGGAAGGAGACATTACAAATGAAACATAGAAATATCAATCATACACTTAACTTGTAAGATTAAATGCAGGGGAGAAATTACAAAGAAGAGATAACATTTTTTTCTTTGATTAAATCTCTGCTGCAACTCTCCTGCACTAATTGTTTCAAAACCTCCCAATCCCATTTTGTTCTTAAATAACAATTAACTAAAATTAATAATTGAATTTCAGAGAAGAATCTAAGAAAAATGCCCTTAGGTATTACTAGTACCAGTATGCTCTAGTCTATTCTAAATTCATATTATTTCAGCACAAGGAAGTTTTGGAACACAAGATTAGCCCTAGTTCTGTCCTTGAAGTTTGCAGTTTCCAGTATTGGACAGTCTACTTTGGGGTGGCCTGTACTGATCCATCCTAGCTGAAAATAATAATTAGGAGAACAGTGAGAACTATTTTATCAAGTGATATATTCACCCAGGCTGCATATCATTTGTGAGTAATCCAATTATTTTCCTGCCTTCTCCTATAAGAAGAATTTGGCCTCATCTTTATTGTGAAGTCTGAAAAGTAAGTAAGCAAGACGTTCCGCTATCTTCTTAGAGCATATGATCACTTGATAAATTGTGTTACCTGCTGGCTTCTTTTACATGGAAGGTGAAGAAAGAATTCATCAGTATTCCAGCTTCCTTGAAAATGGCCTGTGAGTTGACAATCCCTGGTCAATTGCTGCCATCTTTTCTTCCAGTACTAATAGCTTGACAAATCTGAAAAGCTCCAACAATGGTTTGATTTTCATAATTTGGGTATCTATTTACACAACTTACAACATAACAGCGTAACTTGCTCTTCCCTTTATAAGCAGCAAACAGTACGCAAAGAAAGGACTATATCTCCTGGTACACCTGTAGGAACAAGAAAATCCTGCATGGAATCATTCAGATATTTGAACCACTATCAGCATAATTAATCCAGAGAGACATCAACAGAGGTTCCTTTGACTAAAATCTGTTCGCTTTTCTTTTTTTTAGCATCACTGCTGGCTTTTGTATATAAGCGATCCCTAGCACTGAACTTTTGGAATTGCCTAAGGCTGATTGTTTCAGGGGTGGAGAGGGGTCGAAGAACAATAGTGCTATGTCAGCAAAACACCTTAAATTGATTAATACTATGCTCTATTTTATACCGGTGTCTTTGTTTTGCTTTTGGTACCTTTGAGTTATATTGACTTCTGGACTGTCTGACCAATTCTCTGCAGCTTTCTTGCCCTTGCCTGCTTCCTATGGCTGAGAGGGAGTGACTCTGGTCCAAGGTCACTCAGCTGACTTTGTGCCTAAGGAGGGACAATAACTCCTGGTCTCCCGGTTGGCCTGATAAACCAACAGTTCCTTTGGAAGCATGTGTCCATACTGCATATGTCAGCAGAATATATGCACGATGGCAGTATTTGGGGGTCAACTAATGTGACTGTCTATTAAACCTTTGCTCTCTTGCTTCCATCTAAGTATTTAAGTTTGGTATTTGTGGAACTTCTTTGCAGAGGAAAGCTCAGTATCAAATGACTTCTTGAAAGTCATTTGTAAGGGAGGAAGGAAAAGAGAATAACCAGTTTCAGAAGCAAATTCTTTCGCTTGGTGACAAGCACATTCAAGATTCTAAGCACTTATTTCTCCAATTTAGAGACCGCCCATCTAACTCACAGAGTGACTTGATCTTCCTGATGTATTGGATTTCAAGTTCCATAACCTCCAAACACTTGCCCAAAATCTGGGAATTACAGGAACTGAAGGTGAATAAATCAGGGGGATCAGTAAAGTCAGCTGCAGAAGATTAGTTAAGGAAACCACCTCAGAAGGAATAACATCAAAGCAACTTGAAAGAAGTCTAACTCTTAAGCCATATATTCTTCCTCAAAATATTCTCTTGCCGCACTTGTTTAGCTCTCCCAATGAGGAATGTATCAAGTGCTTATGGGTGTATTATACAAATACAAAAAATTTGCAAGTTGTTTGACTGCAAATGCACATGACATTTTAACAAGTGACATAATCACCAGAGAACATAATAGCAATTTTCATTGAGCTCCACTTGTAATTTGGTGAAAATTATATTAGCTAACCTGCTGGGGGGCTACGGTTCCTCTAATCCACGGGTGTCAAACTTGTGGCGTCACATTGTCGTCATGTGACATTTCGCAATGTTTTTTCCCTTCACAAAGCTGGGGTGGGCATGGCCTGTGAATGACACATCTGGCCCGTGGGCTGCCAGTTTGACACCCCCGCTCTAATCCCGTTCTACTGGTCATGCTGGTTGGCACTGATGGGAGCTGAAGTAAAAAACATGTCCCACGGGAGCCTTTGCTGGTTTTTAACTTCTCTCCACAAACTGAACAGGAAATTTTGAATCCAATCCATTGTAAATAAATACAGTACATCAATGATTTAAAAGTAATAGCCAGATGTTCTATTTGTCTGTCTGTCTGTCTGTCTGTTGAGCTGTCAAATTTATATGACTCTCACTCTCAGTGTGTATGGCCAGCTCAAAATGACTTTATCTTTTACATGATATTCCTCAAACTATATTAAATTTATAGGAAATTAGTACTGGGAGTCATTCAATATTTCATATTTGAATAGGACTAAATAGCTGCAACACATTTGTCACATACAGAAATTCATATAATGGGTAGTATGAAAAATTACCTTCGTCCATGTTGTTCCACTACATTGATCTGGGTGATTTGTCTGATAAAGTAAACCTATCTTATTTAAGTCTTCATAGCATTCTTAAAGCAGGCTACCATAGATTATGTATTACCAGATGAGTTAACCAATTAGGAACGTTTAAATTACACTG
This sequence comes from Thermophis baileyi, assembly GCA_003457575.1. Classification (NCBI taxonomy): domain Eukaryota; kingdom Metazoa; phylum Chordata; class Lepidosauria; order Squamata; family Dipsadidae; genus Thermophis; species Thermophis baileyi. The sequence continues at coordinate 620,051 of QLTV01001472.1, forward strand.
TTTGATCAGAATACTTAATCACTACTCCATAGATTATTGCACTATAGAATCATTGCTGCCAGTTGTATATATTGAATAAATTTGTGCACGTCATGAGATCCTAGTATGTCTTTCTGGTGTTTTAAAGAATAAAAGAATATTATGATTGAATTTCTCTCTCCCTCCTTGTGTAATGTGTAGTAATGCCCAAGTCATAGGGTGATCAATATTTTCTATAGATCAGTAGTTATTGCCAATTTGTAAAAGCCATTAACACAAAGCTACGCACATTTTATACAGTGCAAAACCATTAAAATAAACCTGATTTACAATACATGTCTTGGAATGTGTGCTCATAAATATGTCCATCTGCTTTTTTAGCTAAAAGGCATACTGAGGTAGAGGCACCAATAGGCTCCTTACTCTGCCTCCAATATTGAACACACATTCCAATCAACTAGTTTATGCATTTTTTAAAGCAAGATATTTCATGATTTTTTTTCTTGAATCTATTAATGAATACATTGTTCGTAGAACAAAAATACCAACTTCAGTTCTGAAATAGCCTTTCTGCATTTTCAACTGAGACAGATGATCTGTTGACCTGGACATATTCCTCTGAAAAGCCCTGAGACGCCACCTTCCCAAAGTCACCCCTAGGTTGCCTTTTGGATTTAAATTTTAATTAAAATGGAATTTTGAAATCCATGGAAAACCATCATACTAACACTTGATTTAAATTCAGTTGAAATCTAGGCCAATTCTAGTTATTGTCCTGGCTTCATCAGTACCCAGTGCACGGATATTTGCTGCCATTGGTTGTTGTAATCATTTTAACCACAAAAACTATTAAAAAAAACAACAGGTACTGGATAAATCCCTGGAAGTTTTATTCTCAATATTAGATACCTTCAGGAAGCACACAGTGCTGTTCTAAATGGACTGTGGACCTCACTCAGCAGGCTTCTTCTCTTAATGGCATGTTTATTCTCGCCCACATTCTGAATTGCAGCCCCTAGCAGATCACTTCAAGAGCAATAATGCCTCTCAGTCTGAACAAGCGACACACTTTTTTTAAAGCATACGTATCAAGAATGTAAGAGATGCCCCATAAAAGGAAGGGGCAGTAAAGATAGAGCTGACATACAGGTAGTCCTTGACTTACAACAGTTCGTTTAGTGACTGTTCAAAGTTACAACGGCACTGAAAAAAAGTGACTTATGACTGTTTTTCACACTTATTACCGTTGCTACATCCCCACGGTCACGTGATCAAAATTCAGGTGCTTGGAAACTGACTCATATATTATGATGGTTGCAGTGTCTCAGGGTCACGATTCCCCTTTTGCGAACTTCTGACAAGCAAAGTCAATGGAGAAGCCAGATTCACTTAACAACCGTGTTATTAACAATTGCAATGAAACAACTAGCAAGAAAGGTCATAAGATGGGGCAAAATTCACTTAACAAATGTCTTACAACAGAAATTTTGGGGTCAATAGTGGTCGTAAGTCGAGGACTACCTGTACCAGAGGTGGGTTCCTCCCGGTTCGGACCAGTTTGCCCGAACCGGTAGCGACCCGCTGGTGACATCACAATGACGTCACCGATCCGGTTCGGTCGGTGCCAGTCCGTGGGCGCCATCTTTTTTTTCTTTTTTTTCCCTCATTTTTTTTCCTTCTGCGCATGCACAGAAGCCGAGTTTCTGGCACTGTGCATGCGTCACCATCTTGTTTTCGGCAGGGTTTTTTTTTTTTGAATTTTATTTTTTTGCACTGCGCATGCGTGCGCGCGCCCACGAGGCGCACCCACGCAGCGCGGGAGGAAGCGAACCGGCAGCGAGGTAAGTTAGAACCCATCCCTGACCTGTACTCCTCTTAAATTGAAGCTTATAGCATGTTGACACCTACATCAAATTATGGCAGAAGCATACATTAATTACTATCCTTACTACTTGCCATAATCTAGTGAGTAAAGTGGAGGAAAGGGAAAATTAAGGCCCATGAGTAACTACGCAGTTTTACATAGCGCAATTATGGAAACGTTTAGCTAAAACCATAATAACCACTCACAAAGCACGTTTTCTTTAATCAAATACTATCTGTATCCCTGGCCTGGTTTTTCATCTAACACTGGAAATATAATAGTTCCCAGATCTAAGCTTTTAAGAAATCAGTTCACCCCCGGTGTTTACATTCGAAATAGGAAGGCCTTTCATTGCTGATCTCTGAAGGAAGGACAAAAGTATAATTAGCCTTAGACTGGAGGCAATGGCTATAGCTTTTCCCATCAAGTCCTATTTTGTCTACCGCAAACAAAATTGTCCGTGAATTCCAAAGCTGTTGGCTGCGTCCTTATCTGTATTAATTGCTGAGAAGGGCAGACTTTTATTAACTAAAAATTAAAGCTTAAACTTGCCAATAGTGACTTCATCTTTTGAGTTCACTCTGAATCACTGGCTTTGGAGCATGTTCAGTACAATTACCGTGCTTTGAGCAGTTATTTTCCTTGGTTACTTGACAATGACTTGAACATTAAAGAATCCAGTTTTCCCATTGGTATATTGTCATGTAGTCTTTGGCCTTAGAAGATTTCTCTTCCTTCCCCTGTCCCATTTAACATGCAAATATAATTTGCCTCCTATTTATGCTTTCATAGCTCATTTTATTTTCAGCCAAGATGTCTGAAATCAACAATTAAATTTTAATGGCCTACAAAAGATTCAGACACTACAAACCAGCGTGTATCAATTTGAGCTCCGTAGCTGTTTAATTAGGAAAGTCTGGGCTAAAATCTGATATAAAATCTACTGAATTGTCGCAGAAAATAACTGAAGGAAGTTTGGCCCATAAAGTTTTAACCTCTTTTATCCTCCGTTATTATTTTTTTTACTATATAAAACTCTATCTTTAGAAAGAAATATAATACAAAATTGATATTTTTTCACAAAAGTACCGTAGTTTCTTCTACAACAATTAAAATATATATATCAGTAGCTCAAGCTGCATGCTTTTCATGCAGATTAGCTTTTGCACAGGGAAGGTGGGAATTAACATTTCTGCCCTCCCCTCCCCCAAGCTGAAACCCTAGGAAAAAAAAGGGAGGAAAAACTGAATTTGTGGCTACTGACAAGGAGATGAAATTATAACTGAACAGGTGAAATGCCCATCAGCCAGCAGTCCTACTCTATGACTCTTCTCTCCCAAAGTGCAGGCCATCTGAGTATCAAGGGAATTCTTTAGAGGCTGATACAGCATATTGTGTAGCGTTAGTCCGCTAGTCCACTTTTTAATTTTTCTATTTAGTTTACAAAATTTATGTGTGGCTTCTAGATACAAACTTATCATTAATTGGCACTGCAAGTTTTTCTTCTTTAGCTATGATAAGGGGCAGAATTAGGAAAGGCAGGCACGCCCAACTTTTTACTTCTCCATTGTTTTTCACTGGCAAGATAGTAAGATGTATGGCGGGCCAACCTGCAAGGCACCCAAGGGGTAGGAAGGAGAGTATGGGGTATCTTGGGGTGGGGAGGCCTGAGGAAGGTGGCCTTGTACCTGCACTGAGCCTCCCAGGATCTCCCCCTACCCTTGAACTTCACTTAATGACCTGGGCATTTGTTTAATAAATACACTGGGGAGAACAGGGATGATTGGTCATTACTTGAGGCAGTTCATTTACCAATGCTAATGGGCAGGCTCGATTAACAGTCAGAACTTGACGACTAACAGTAATCACACTGCACTACAGGTTCATATTGCTTACACTTCAGCGCCCCCCCTCAACAATTTTCAAGAGGTTTCTTCCTCTTGCCTTTAATTTTTGTAATACTAAAACAAAATTGTACATATCTTTCAAATTTCAGGTTGGTTCAATGTTTGAGCCTTTTAAGATCTGGTTTTGTTTTCCATGATGTTAGCTATCACCTCTGGTTTTGTGTCATCTATTAATTTCATAAGCATCTCTTCTGTGCCCACTCTGATATCATGTATGAAATATTAAACTGCACAGGGTTTAAGACAGAGTCTTCTAGCATTCTTCTCAAAGATCTCTTTCTCGTTTGATACAGACATTAATACAATTTTACTGATCCAGCTACCAATACTATTTGTTAGTATTGTAACTAAAATGTATCTAATCCATTTTAACATGGATATAATCAAATACATTGTGAAAACATTTCATCCGAAACAAGATATACCGTGTCTATGATGCTCCCAAGATCTACCAAATTACATTTTATGAAGCCAGAAGTTGGGTTTAGTTTCAGGTCTCATTTGATTGCCATTGTAGTTGCTGAATTTAAGAGAGGAGTAAAAAGTGCCACCTTCTCAGCCTTTAGTATCTACAACATAATTAGTACACAAACAATCTCTAACGTGGAATATGCCAGAGTAGTACTAGGGAGGAGAAAGAAAAGCAGCTGGCCTCCTTGCTCAGAATAAATAGTTATCTGTACAAAGCTCAATTCCATTATTTCTGTGTTCAGTACACAAAACAATGCATGCAGTAATATATGAACAATGCAGTAATACACAAACAATCACTTTTTTTATTGCTAAAAATCTTCAGGAAAAAAATTCCATTAACTATAACCCATTCAGAGTAAAAGATAGGAAGAATGAAGATAGTAGTAAGGGTTAGACTGTTTTCAGAAAGAGAGAGAGGGGGGAAAAAAACCAGCATTAATTTTCCAGACAGCTAACTGTCTAATAAGAAAGATCATGCAGAGTCTAATAAAAGATCCTGCTTGGCATGGTACCATTGCTTAAATTTATGTTATGGTTAACAAGCTTACTACCACACAAGGCAAATCAGCCTATCATCATTCACCGAATTCATAGTAGGGGCTCCAACTGATTAATGAGTGCCAAACAAATACAAGCATTAATTGGGCCAGAAAAAAAAGCAGGAAGTGCATTGAGAATGAAAAGAAGAGTGGGAACCCCTATGAGGTCTCCTTTCTCAGTCCCCTTGGTAAAGTAATTCTATTAATGAACCAAGGGTCAGAAGAAAGCAAGATGTTGTGGCTGCATTCACACAGAATTGTGAATCCCAGCTTAGCAGAAAGAAGAGACCTTGACTCACTGGCAAAATCATTGATTACCATTAGCATAATACTAATTTAAAAAAAAATCAAACGTTAGGTGGCTAAGCTAATCAGAAATGCAACGTTTATCATGCTCCCGATTTATTTCCAAACAAATCTGGAACTGTAAATCCAGGTTGGCAATTTGGACTTGTGCAGGATTCAACAAACTAGGAATCGTTCTCCAATTTGTTGTGTTTTACAATATAATCCTGTTTAGCCATCCGTGCTATGAAAAGGAAGGAAGGAAGATGTTTAGGAGCACATTTCAAGGAAATAATGAACGCAGCAACTTATGTACCCATATATTTGTAAAATTTCTTGTACTCATAACCATGCTTGTACTTATATATTCACAAACATGTTTATACTCTGTTTATACTTTGTTCGTAATCATATATACGCTTGACAAATAAATAAATAAATAAATAAAAATAAACTTTGGTTTATGAAGTCAGTAATAGGGGGCAAAATGTAAGATACACGTGTGTACAATTCAGCTTAAATATTTGTCTCTGGATTTTATTGAAAAAATCAAGACTGCATTTTAATACTCTACTTAAACTCAAGGATAAGTCAATGTTTTGGAACATGCTCGTGTGCAGAGGGAAAGAAAGAAGAGAAAGTAACCATTCTTTCCCTCTTTTATGAGGCGGTAATGAAAACTTGTTAACAATTCACCATTGTAGGCTACACTGCTAACCAGTCTCTAATGAAAACCATTATCAATTGTAGTTTGCTAAAAAAGAGACATAAACCATAATAATTAATATAGAATTAAGATAAAAGTGATATAGGTGATAAGAATGGATTCTGTAGAGGAAGATGCCAGGACAACATGCATAAGCTTGTGCTCTCATGACATCTAAAACAGATGACCATCTGTGAGATATAAGCTTATTCAGATATACATTCCACAAACAAAAGAGATTCCAGAGTGTGAAGGAGGACTGGTTATGTTTGACAGAAGTAAGGTTTTGTAAAAGGAATTTCTTTTTACAATTCTTGATACTGCAGCTGGTCTCCACGTTAAATCCCATTCTATGCAACCTCTCCAGGCTCCCTCCCTACTGTGCGCGGGATCTGCTCTAACTCCAAAACTTTTGCAAGTTTATGTTTCCCAAATTTCATTTATCCTATTCTCTCTTACATATATGCACACTCCCTTCTGCAGCTCCCTATGCACTGCAGAGAAGTAGATACGGAGATATTCCAGATGTTGTTGATCAACTTTTATAATTTCTCTGAATCCTCCACCAGAGGGAGCAAAGGAGCCTCCTAGCGAAGGAATAAAAAATGCAAAGAAGTTTTTCTTCTTTCTTACAGAGACCTTTGGGAGAGAGAATAAGTAAATGAAAATGCTGGACTTTTCCGGATGGTACCAATGGTTTACTACCCACTTGCACAATTTCAGGCAGTTTATATTTCTACAATAAAGGGAATCAATATCGCATATTTCCAATCTTTTTATTTTTGGATCCAATTCAAAAATCACAAAAATAATAATCATAAACCCATAAAGACACAGTGTCCAGATCACCTTCACAGAATCAGCACACAATTACGGACTTGTAAAAGCTGGTTCTAATGCTGTATTTTCTTTACACTGCTGACAGGGCCAGACAAGTGGTGTGTTGTTGTTGTTTTTAAAAAAGTATGACCTGTTTCTATAGAGCTCTTAAAAAGTTATGCTTCTTTTAATATCCACATAGAGACAAGCCTTTGGGACATAAATACATATAGTTGCATGACGGTTCTGCCTATCAAAAATATCAATGCCTCTGTCAAACAGTCAAGTGGAATGCTTAGCAAAGACTCAGTTGTTGTCATAAATTAAATAGAAGCTTCTACCTGCACTACACCTAAAGGAGCATCTGACAACATGAATGTCAACACACACACTGAGAGTCATTTTCATACTTGATGTATACTGCTGCAGAGACACTGATTTTAATCAATCATACATTCTATAAAGATATGTAAACAATTCAGGTACGGCATATTACAAAAAGAAGAGGAGGAAAAGTAAAACACCACTACAGTCAATTAAGATCTGAAATGGCCCAATGCTGCTTCATTGTTTCCTATTATCCCTGAGCATCTTAAAAATGACTCTCCCACATTAATCGGGGGTGGGAGGAGGGAGAGGGGGAGAAGAAGCATAATCTTTGCAAGTTGGCAAGAGGACATCCTAATCCCGTGATGGCAAACCTATGGCACGTGTGCTGGAAGTGGCACGCAGAGCCATCTCTCTGGGCACGCCAGCCATCGCCCGTTGCTCTTCCGGGTTCTGGTGCGCACATGTGCGCCGGCCAGCTGGTCTTTGCACGCGTAGGAGTGCCGGAAACTGGAAGAGCAGCTCCCTGGCACACATGCGCGCGCCGGAAACTGGAAGCTCAGCTTCCCGGCGCGCACATGCACGCTGGGGAACTGCTCTTTCGGTTTCCAGTGCTCCCACCAGCGCGCGTGCTCCCGTTTCGGCACTCGGTGCCGAAAAGGTTCGTCAACACTGTCCTAATCGTAACTAGACATGCTGTACGTTTGGCAAAATTGAACGTGGCTAGAAATGTCTCCACTGATTGCGGGAAATGTTACTCTCCCTCCCGCAGCCCCTAAATTGTATCAATCCTGCCATGGTGCCTTGTTCTTGCTGATGTCCCATCAACTACACAAAGTGACACTGTGCAGAACACGGACTCCCTGGACTGAAAGTGCCCCTTTATCCCAAAATGGGTCCTGAAGTAAGTGCCAGGCACACGTGCCCTATAAAACTGCCCTTGAAGAACCTTTGGGCCAAGGCCTCTGAGGGGACCAGCATGCTCTACTTCCTCTACTTCCCCTAACTGAACTTGCATCTGATGAATACTTTTGCATCTTCTTTTATTTCCCCCCCTCCAATTTTTAAAAGCCATTTCTCATAAAATCTCTTTTCAAAATTAAAAAAAACACACACGCAAAGATTACTTTGTCAGAGGAAATCACTATCAAACCTACAGATTACAAAAAGATTGCATAGGAGTATCAATGGGCATAGGTGCACTGAACAGCAAGAAAATGCTCTTCTTTTGTTCTTCTCCATAACAGAATATGGCAACAATGACGGTATTTTTCTTAAAAAAAAAAAAGAGAATGATTTCAATTTATTTTCAAAGTTGTAGAAAATGGCAATGGCGGTCTATAAAAACAAAGTCTGTTCTTTAAAAGATGTATAATCTCAGGCATTGTACCAGTACCCTGAGACCCTTCACAGTGCAGTGGAATTGTTTTTTGTTTCTTTTTGAGGCAGAAATTACAATTCATCTTTCTTCTTCCCTATCTTCTCGTGATCTCGCTCTCGAAGAGTTCGCATGTAAACTGAAAATCCAGATTCCTAGAATGTCAGACAAAAACAAACAATTAGTTACATCCTGAAACACATGCTGAAAGGGGCCCTCGTTCTCCACCTCTGCTCTAGATGGAGGGGCTCAAATGAGAAAGTTATTTGTTATGAAAGGAATAGCCCAAGTTCTCTTCCCATACTCACATAACTCCCTCCACAGTCTTTTATTTAGGGTAACTGATAGTTTCCAACTGCCTATGTAAAAAAATTTCCTCTAGTATTAGTTCAATCATTCCATATATAACATTTTATGTATTACAATACATGAAGATTTAATTATTAGAAAAAATAGGGAGAAACTACAAGTGTCTTTCTTTATATATAGGGATGTAAAGTTACAGTATTGGGACTGTAGTTTATGAACTTGATTAAAAAAACCCAACTTTTTATCCAAACAAGTCTCTCAATAAAGATCTAATTGTCTAGAAAGTCAAGTCTAGAAAGGATTATTATCAAGATAAGCTTCTGTCTCTAGTGTCAAACTGTCCTTATGAATGATCTTCTGTGTTATTAGCCTATTGATTAGCATGACACAAAACAAATGATTTCTAGAAAGAAACCTGACATTTCCAAGATGTGTAATACTGTGTTTAATTGAAAATCATCACAAACCTTTGGGAGTCAATAATATAAAAATGAATGTATGTATGTATGTATGTATGTATGTATGTATGTATGTATGAATTTTGCTTTTTGTATGACAACTCAGCAGCAAGAATGATACTTATAATCAACAGGGTATTGGTTCAGTATCCTTAGATCTTTTCCAACAAACAGTGAGGGTTAAAGCTAAGCCACTGCAGATGTCTTTAAATATTTTTATTTAAATATTTCCGAGAGGTTTAGATTAGAGCTGACAACTTATCCAAAATGTTTGGACACACAATGCAGTAGGAAGTGAGCTACTTTACTTTGTCTGCTGCATCTGTCAATCTTAACTGAGAATGTTACGCATCACTAGTTATAAAATTTGAGACTCTAGTAAACACCCTGAACAACTACTTTTTGATTAGAACTCTACCTGCTATTACAAATGTTATCCAAAATGTATTATCCAGCCCAGTGAAGCTGCTTATGATACTTCCTTCGTCACTTTAACAAAACAGGCAATACTTTACCTATGTAACCACTGAAAATAACACTTCTACAAATTAAATGAGCTTTTAAATGCATGCTGCAGATCCTGTCAGTCAAATAATGTTGACTGGCAGGGACTAGAAGATGGGCTACCTCTGCTATAGCCCCTGCCTTGTGGAATATTCTCTCCTCAGAGATTAGAATAGCCTCAACCCTGGTGGTTTTTTAAAAGGCTTTAAAAACGTGGCTATGTACTTGGGCTTGGGGCTCAGAATCAGGGGTGGGTTCCTCACGGTTCGGACCGGTTCTCCCAAACCGGTAGCGGCCCGATGACATCACCGAACTGGATCGGTCGGTGCCGGTCCGTGGGGGCCGCCATCTTTTTTTTGAATTTTTTTTTCCTTCTGAGTATGCGCAGAAGCCGACTTCCGGCACTGAGCATGCGGTCGCCATCTTTTTTTTGGCTTTGATTTTTTTCCCAGGATTTTTTTGTTACTGCGCGAGGTGCGTCCACACGGCGCGGGAGGGAGCGAACCGGCAGCGAGGTAAGTTGGAACCCACCCCTGCTCAGAATGTGTTAATGGTCCCATTTCTTGGTTTTACTGTTGGGTGGTTAACGATCTTGGCTGCTGTATATATTTATTTTTTGGATGTTTTAATTGTTTGTTTTAATTGTTTTATAGTTTTAGAATTGTAAGCCTCCCAGTCACTTGGCTGAGAAGGGCAGCTATAGATATTTGATGAATGAATGACTCTTTTAAGATGTTCAATCATGTCTTTCTTCATAGTAATTCATACTCTTCGCCTTTTTCCATACTCACTGCAGAGTAGCTAGAAATCAAGATCTAAAGAACTATACCGTACACAATGCACAGAAGATAGGGATGGTGCAATGTTTACGGTCTGAAACTGCCAATAACATCATCAACCATATTTTAAGCTCAGGGGATTTCCCAAGTATTCTAAGATATAAATTAAATGATCCTTGGAGATGTCTAGAAGCAGAACACATATTTAGATTCTCCCCAGTTGGCTGTCAGGTGCAATTCAAGATGCTAGTTATCTCTTGCAAAGCCCTTCATGGCACAGAGCCTGATTCTCTGAGGGACTATCTGTCTTCTGTAGCTTTTGCCATCCTGTACAATGGGTCAGTTAATGTGTTTTGGGCTCCAGTGCTCAGACAACATTATTTGATGGGATCCAGCAACAAAATACTATTACAATACCTGCTCTTTAAAACATCCCCCCAGAAATTTGCAAGGTCCCTAACCTGAACTTATTTACACGAATCCTTAAATGTATTTATAACTTTAACAGTAACAGTATTGTAAAGCTTGAGGATTTCTTCAATGAGAATAAGAATAAAAGTGCAATATAATGTTAAAAAGAGATTCCCAAAATTATTGTCAACAGAGCTAACATTGTTTAAAACAAGCTGTAAGGAAGAAGAGGTAAGTGTCCATGTTACTTTAAGCAAAGGTACACAGGTGAGTCATTTAATAATAGCTTGGCAATAATAGTTTTTTCTAGCACATATATTTTAGCTGTTTATGAGATAAGCCTGCATCGGTCATTAAAGAAAAAAGAAGTAATTTAACAACTAATTAATTTTTCCAAAGTACATGGGAAAAATACATTTCCCAAGAATGTTAAAAGAACATTAATTTGATAAATCATCATCTAAACATGACCTAAACAGAGCCCTGATGACTCAGTGGCTAGAATGCAGTATTGCAGGCAAACTCTGCCCACAGCCTGGCGTTCGATCCAGTTCAATGGAGTTGACTCAGCTTTCCATCCTTCCCAGGTCGGTAAAATGAGGACCCAGATTGTTGGGGGCAATGTGCAAATAATGCTTACATTGTAATCCACCCAGAGAGTGTTGTAAATGCTATGGAGTAGTATATAAGCTATTGCTATTTATCATTTTCACAAGCTGTAACTGAATTGATAAAATCAGTAATACTATGGCTTAAAAACAAATTAGTGCTCTTTATAGTTAATGTGAGGATAGCTCATACTTAACACTAACATCAGTTACCAAAAAGAGAAACAAACAAACAAAAAAGCATATTCCTCTTTGCACCCAAAAGTATCAGGAAATAGTTCTGAGTATTGCTGCCTTATATAGAGGTAGGTTTTCTATTCCAAAGTGCAGGTAGTCCTTGACTTACAACAGTTTGTTTAGTGACCGTTCAAAGTTACAACGGCACTAAAAAAAGTGACTGTTATGACCATTTTTCACACTTATGACTGTTGCAGCATTCACATGGTCATGTGACCAAAATTTGGATGCTTGGCAACAGGTTCATATTTATGACGGTTGCAGTGTCCTGGGGTCATGTGAACAACTTTTGTGACCTTCTAACAAGCAAAGTCAATGGGAAAGGCAGATTCACTTAACAACCGTGTTACTAACTTAACAACTGTACTGATTCACTTAACAACTGTGTCTATAAAGGTCGTAAAATGGAGCAAAACTCAGTTAACAAATGTCTCACTTAACATAAATTTTTGGCTCAATTGTGTTCGTAAGTTGAGGACTACCTGGAATTTTTGTTGCAACTTTAACCTTCCTTCTAATAAATATTCCAGTCAGATCTTCTCTAGATTGTTTCAATTCTTAATTGTTAAGATGGAGGTGTCTGACTTTTTGGCTGATAAAATCTCGTTCTAAAAGCAAACTATAACACATGAAAAATTTATAACACATTATTATTCACTGAATATTAAATTGTAAAGGCCCCATTTCTGTAGAATTCCCACATGATGTAACTGCAATAATGTTAAAGGAAGTCCTTTAGGATATTCTGGAATGCCCTCTCATAATTTCAGTGTACCCAAAGGACAACCGGAAACCTAATTCAAAATGAGTTTTCAAACATCCTCCAGATGAGTTTATCTGCTACATTAGCTAGAATTGGATACAAAAATTTGAGACTAATTTTCACTAGTGCCAAATACACTCAGATATTTAATAAGCAAGACTCACAATAAAAGGTTCCAAAATGACTTTGTGCCAAATATACACAAGAAGACATGATAACCAAATACGGCCTTCTTTCTGGAAGCATTAAATTTCCATTGCTAAATGCTGTCCCACCCCATATATGCTTATTTACAGTTTAAAAATAGCTGACTTTTGTTTTCCAGCATATACTTACCCCTCTGTCTCCATTGTATTTTTCTATAAATTTTCCATAATTATAATAGTTAAAGGTTGGATATCCATCCACTCCTTCCTGCTTACACAAGTCATGGTTTTGTTCTTTGGCACAATCCACTGCAGCATAAGCAATCTGGAGAGAGAAATAATAATAATAATAATAAAAAAGACTGGATCAGTTAAATGGAGCTCAGATGCTTTAAATCCTGAATGGCTATATAAAAAAAAGATATGAGCTGGAAAGCATTTCCAGTATCTAAATACCATTTAGCTTTAAAATGTTAAGGTCCAAGTTTGAATAGGGTTGATCAAATTTATAACATTCTTGAACATAAGAACCAGTTTGGTTGCTTGGCTAGGGCTCCAAGCTAGAAAGCGGGAAACAATGTGTTCTATTCCTGCCTTAACTATGTAAGCCAGCTGGGCAACTTTGGGCCAGTGACTCTCTCTTGGACCAACTCGCCTCACAGGGTTGTTGTTGTTGTGGAGAAAATAGGAGGAAGGTGTCGTTGGATATGTTCACAGCCTTGAGTTATTTATAGAAATAATAAAGGCAGGGTACAATTAAATAAATTTCAAATTCCAGTACGTATTTTGGGCAAAATCTAACACTTTTTTCCTCTCTCAAATACACAGATATAGATTCCTTGAAATTTTAGTTAGACTAACTGTATAAACACATGGAAAGCAATACTAGCACATTTGATAAAATAATTAGGTAATTATAGCTTCTTACAGTCTGTCTAATCAAAGTCTCTGGGAACAGGTTCTGCAAATTCTAAGTGGGGAAATATGTGGCTATCAGTCTCCTGTATCTCTATGTTTTCTGTTTCATTCCTTTATGTATTATTATTTACAAACCCAAGGGTGTTCACTCACCTTCGCCCAAGGCCAGAGAAAGAGCCAGGTCTCCAAGGCTCTTCAAAACAACAGTAGGGTGGAGGCCACCCAGATCTCAGAGGGAACCCCACTCCAGAAACCCAGAGTGCACTAATCCCGCCAGACAATATAGCTGTGCAGATATTACGAGAGATAGGCAGTCCCTCAAGTAACCAGGCCCTATGCCATGAAGGGATTTATAGATAATGATCATCACCTTGATTTACACCTGGAAACAAACAGGAAATCAGTGTAGCCTGGGAAGCAGAGGTATTAAATGGACATACCAAGGCATACCCATCACTGTCCATACTGCGGCTGCATTCTGAATCAGTGTAAGCATCTGGGGAGTCTTTTAAAGCAGCCCCATGCACAGCATGTTGTAGCAATCAAGCCATGAGGTAACTAGTGTGTATGACTGATTGACTGAAGAGCTTCCTAATGAATACATATTATTATAATAGTGGAAGCCAGTAGCTAACAAAATACCATCTCAGCCATTAATGTAACCACTTGGTCTTCAACTAGTCACAGTTCTGTACACCTACAGCTTAGCCTCTAAAACAGGGACATAAATAACCTATTCTCCAGAGTTACTGTAGATATATTTACATATATCTGTATGCATGCATTTTACATATTTATTTGAAATTAAATGTGTAATTTATAAAGACATATGCTTCCTCCACAAATCTCACAAAAGAGTTCCTCATTCAAAATGGGCTTGCAAGATCGATGTGTTACAAATTTGCTTACAAGTTATTTTCTCCAAGATTCCCTTGAACTTTTATCCTAACCGTTCAGAATTTCCCAATATTATAGAATAGAATAGAATAGAATAGAATTCTTTATTAGCCAAGTGTGATTGGACACACAAGGAATTTGTCTTTGGTGCATATGCTCTCAGTGTACATAAAAAGACAAGATACATTTGTCAAGAATCATAAGGTACAACACTTAATGATAGTCATAGGGTACAAATAAGCAATCAAATCATACTGAGAAAATCATACTGGGAAACAATCATACTGGGAAACAATTATTGATGCATAGTATACCTACAAAAACATCCAAAGAAAGCTCCTGTATAGTTTTAAACTTGCTTAAATGCAGACAATACTTTTAATTTTAATGTGATTGCTGGCTCGACTACTGAATGGAAAAGTTAATACAATCTGCTTATAAGAACCTCATTTTGCCTTGTCGGCTATCACAGATTTATGATGATTAAATGCATTTGGTATGCCTTTAACTTCCTGATAATACATGATCACTGTTAAATATACACCTATTACACAATTCTTACCAATTATCATTAGCAATGGGCATGCTATTTCTTACAGTTCTATTGATTTACTCAGAACTCCCTATAATTATTTCCTTGCTCCAACTGATGCTGCCTCCTACAACCTCTTTTGAGAAATACAGGCCTCTCTTATTTCAGAGTCTCCTTATGCGGGCAGTTAGAAAGTGCTGGCTGCTTACCTGGCAATACAAACTGATTTGTCAGGTTAAGCAAGTGGACTTGTGTTAATTTGCTGCTTTAGCAAATCTAATTCTTCCAACTGGCACAGGACAGTTAAGTTATTCCACTTGTACTCTGCATGGATGTCCAGTAGCATTGAGCATTTTAACGATTAGATCCTGCATGCTTAACTAACACAACTCCTTCTCCATGATGAAACTGTGCAATCCTTGAATTAGTGAACAAATGCAGAATTCATAGAATCCAACCGAGCAAAACTTTAATGCTAGGTTCCTTCTTTAAACTCTCCAGAACGAATCTGTAATCTTCCTGACACACTGGGCTTCCTCCTAACCTCTTTTCATCTATCTCTGACTTCATATTTTGTATCTTCTTCTCTAGGAAAATATGTTTCCTTCTCCCTATTTTCAAAACACACAATTTGACCACTTATATTTGGATTTCACTTGTGCCACTGGGTCTCTGACTTTCCAACAATAATTGAGTAATTTCACTTATGGACTCACGTATAATTCTCTAGAGATATTTCCAGTATTGATCTTTTCTGTAATGATCTCCTTGGGTAGTTTTTCTCCAGCCTTACTTCCTCTGGAGGAGTATCAGCAACACAAGAGGCTATGGAGACTCTCAAAGCCCAGTTCTCTCTGATATTGTCTTGTTCTATCTAATCTAATCTAATCTAATCTAATCTAATCTAATCTAATCTAATCTAATCTAATCTAATCTAATCTAATCTCTATCCATCAGCTAGCTATCGCTTTGCAGTATACTGTGCCATACAAATGAAATGAACTAACTCAGTAGAAAAACTAGCATCTCAAAATTATGATTTCTAGTCTAACCATCTGTCAGGTGGTTTCTGAAATATTTTTGGAAGCGGTCTCCTAGAGGAGCATTTTCCAATGAAGATGAAAATAGAGTGCCCTGATTTATTTCAGAATCAATCTGATGGGAATCACAAAGTGGCTGCCATAAGTACATCAAAGGGCAATAAAATGCCACTATTCAAAGCTTTTTTTAAGAAGTAAACATCATTATAGATTTAATCCACTAACTCATGGTATGTCCCAAAATTTAAGAAGAGTTATTTATATATAAAAGATAAACTGCTATCATTCAAACCAATTTTGAGAAATATGTGGTCCTGAGCTCAAAAGTCACTAGCAATTACCATCTTTCTTGACTGCCTCTCTCACTGGGAACGCCACAGGGAAGGCAGCTGCAAATTCAATTAACACAGTAGGAATAAGATACTGGGGGAATAGCTAGGGTATATTGAAGACCTGCCTGATATATTCTTGATCTGAGCAGTCTACTTGTTTGCTTGTTTCTTTTCTATTTTTAAATTGATGAGGCCATCAAATTTATTATAACACATACCCAATTTGTCAGGTCTTTTTTTTTTTTAAATCTACATTATCCTATCTGTAAGTATGCATTTCAGATGTACAGAAGTATGCCTAAGAGCTACAGATTGAAAACAAGTCTTCTAATGAATCTTACATAAAGTCCAGACACCTGTATTATTAAACATGTAGAAGGCGTTTAACAACTTTCTACAGTGGAGACAGTAATCTCTTGTCTCCAACTAGAAGTTTGAAAGCATCTGTGGTACCTTGCTCAATAGTAGTAACTGTGAGAGGGATCTT
>QLTV01001472.1:643618-669570 GCA_003457575.1 Thermophis baileyi
CAACTGAATGGATAATAATAATAATAATGATTATTATTATGATTATTATTATTATTATTTTCCAAATTTGTTCCCAATACTCTAATTCGATGTTGTACCCAAAGTTTTTGGCCCATGCTATCATTGATTCTTTTACAACTTCCTCCTCCATTTTACGTTTTAGTAGACAATTATATACCTTAGTTATCATTTTTTCTTCTGTGCCTGTTAATACCTTGTCGATTTCTTGTTGTTCATTTTGAAAACCCTGTTGTTTCAAATCCTTTTTATATTTTGTTTATATCTGCAGGTAAGGCCACCACTCTATCTTAATTCCCTGTGCTTGCAATTCCTGATTTGATTTTAAATTTCCTTGTTTATCTAGCAATTCCTTATAGGTTACTATCTTATTTAAGTCTGTAGCATTTGGGTAGATCAATGCTTCCATAGTTGAAACCCATCTCGGAATTTTTATATAAAATTTTTGTTTAATTTTCCTCCAAACTTCAAATAATGCATCTCTCACCTGGTGCCTATGAAAATATTTATGTGTTTTATCCTTTCCCTCCCACAGGAATGCATGCCAACCCCGTTGTAAATCGTGTCCTTCAATTGCTAATATTCTTCTGTTTTTTAACATTCTCTAATCCACATTGCTGCGGCCGCCTGGTAATACAGTTCCCAGTCTGGAAGGCCAAAGCCCCCTCTCAGTCTGGAATCCTGTAGTAATTTAAATTTTATCCTTGCCTTTTTCCCTTGCCATACAAATTTTAATGTTATTTTATTTAATTCTTCAAAAAAAGCTTTATTTAATTTTATTGGAATTGTTTGGAATAAGTATAGGATTTTAGGTAATATGTTCATTTTGAGAGTGGCAATTCTTCCTACTAATGATAACTGTAATTTTGTCCAGTTTTCCAAATCTTTTCAAATCTGTAATAGTAGTTTGATATAATTGTCTTCTTTTATGGAGGAGCATTTTGCGGTCAGCCAGATCCCTAGATATTTTGCTTTTTTAACTATTTGGAATTCTAATCTTCTTTCTAAGTCTTTATTTTGCAAAGGGGAAAAAAAACCCAACTATATTTAAAATAAAACATTCACACAACCATACATGGGCCAATCAGAACAACTAGTCCTACTGCACCAGACTGAGAGACCATTTAAAAGCTCAGGAACCCTTTGCAGGTGTTATGGCTTAATTTGCTGATTAGAGTGGGACACTTTGAGCCTAGAATATTGCACCTTTTCAAATATTCTAATTTTCTGAGATTGTGGATTTGGGGTTTTCATGAGCTGTAAGCCATAATCATCACAATTATGACAAATCATGGCTTGAATTATCTTGGTTTGCATGTAATGAGTCTATCTCATATATTTGTTTCACCTTTTCAGTTGCATTATTGAAATAAATGAACTTTTGCACGATATTCTAATTTTTCAAGTTTCACCTGTATTATTATCTAGTGCTACCTTGTACACAAATTTATGTATTTGTGCCCTGATTTGAAAACCTCCAGCAAGGGGTGGTCATAGTCTTATAGGCAAATTGTTCTACCACTTAACAGCTCTTAACATCTAGAACAGGGGTCCCCAACCCCCAGGCTGTGGCCCGGTAGTAAATTTGAAACTGGGCTGCCTGAGCGGCGGGCCGGCACACACACGCAGCTTGACTTGTGTGATTGACGGGCTGGTGCACTTGCACACATCTCAACTTGTGAAAGTTGAGCTACGTGCTCATGCACATACTGGCCTGCTGCGCACGCAAGTTGAGCTGCACGTGTATGCACGTGCGCGCTGGTCCGACGTTTGCATGGCCCAGTTTCCCTCTCCCCCCTAGCTGGGTTGCCAATCTGCAAAGGTTGGGGACTGCTGACCTAGAAAACTCTCTTAATATTTAGCTTAGGTTGCTTTAAATTTAACCCACTGGTCATTTTCCTCAATTTGGTTCTAACACAGGCCACGTTCATTCCTCTTATATGTAAGAGATTTTGACATATTTGTAGCCGCTCTTAATGTTCTTTTTTGCAAATTAAACATGTCCAGCTCTACTAACTGAACCTCATAGGGATTGGTTTCCAGAACTATTATCTTGGTAACTCTCTTCTGAACCCCCTCTATGTCATTTTTAAAATGTGGTGTACTTAAGAAGTGTGGTCTTGTTAGAACAGAATACAATGAAAATGGCTTCTGTTAATACTGTTCTTGACTGCACTGGCTGTTTTAGTTGCTTCATTACATACCTTAGTCATACAAAGCTGTGGGTCACCAGTACTCCTAGATCCTTCTGATAGCATTACTAAATTAGCTTTCCATATTCCATTGTAGGAGAAAATTTGAAGGCTCCAAGGCATATTTTTGAAATAAACAAAACACAAACCCAGCTAAAAAGCAATCCCGTATTTGGAATTCTCAGCTGCACCAAAGGAATCAAGAACTGACAAGAAAAATAACTGACCAAAAAAGATTAGCAATTAACACAGGGAATTCAAGGTTTTTGAATAGTGGCTAACCTAAAATAATAACTTTAGGCCCCTAGTTTAATCCAAAATACTTTGCTGTATAGAAGGGATATGATCCCAATTCTCTCCACTTCTTGTTATGAATTCAAATACACACATGAATTAACCCAAACCCAATTAACGTTATCAATCACACTGACTACCATGTCCTATCACATACCAATGAGTATCTGTAATTGTAATCAATCAAATAAAAGCATGATTTGCATAAGTCTATAAACAGTGCTTGTAAACCTACAAGTCTTTAGGCTACTTTTGCTTTTGCTTATGTTACAGTTCCTGTCAATAAGCCAATTTATACTTCAATGTAATTGTGGGGAAATTATTCTTCCGTATGCATGTGATTTTTCTTACCTAAGATGCAGGATTTTATACTTGACATCCTGTTAGTTTAGTCTCAACATTCAAACCTGTGTTGGTTGTTTGAAATTATAATTTTGTTCCCTAATTAGCCAATCTCTCTGGTTTGATGCCATCTGCAATTTCAATAAGCATCTCTTACCTTCCATCCTCTAGCTCACTTATAACAATTCTGACTAACACAGAGCCAAGGACAGAGCCCTAGAGGCTGGGGTTCACTTGATATTTGCCTCCAGTGTGATGCATTATGTATGAGGACTCAAGTGTGTTTATTCCACCAGCTACAAATTCACTGGATGCAGCACACAGCCCTCGTTTATTCCTCTTGTCAGCAAGCCTTTGAGCGTGTTCCTGTATCCAGTGTTTTCCTTAGATACTTACCGTAGATAACATCTATGCCCAAAAGTATTTTTTTACACAGATGTAGCACATGTACCAATTGTGCTCTTTCATGGAAAAGATGGATCTGGTTGCTAGATATGGCTTAGTCACATCCATAAACTGTCTCTGAAATGTGTGTGGTAGTCTCTTTTTGGGCTTGCTAGAAAAAATATATAGATGAGCAACATTTTTTTTTTCATGTACAGAGATCCCCTATAGTTTTGAAGCTTCAGCAACTTCCAGTTTATTTCTAAACACAACTAAAGTTACTGTTGATCTCTATATCCCTAAATGACTACGATTTCCTGTAACATCAAGGGCCCTTTTCTCATAAAGCTTCTGGAAGTTTCCATTTTAGAAGCAAAATTTACCATGTCTTTTATTGGACCCTAATATCTCTTTGTTTTCTTTCTTGAGCTTGTTTGTCATCTTCTATAAAATTACATTGCTGAAATTAATTTTAACTTCTGTCTCTAGTTTTCAAATGGAAATAGAATTTAGACATTGCATCAACTTTTGAATATATATGTAAAATAAGTTGATTCAGTCTATTCTATGACTTATTTTACAGGATTTATCAGATGTAACAAGTAAGTAAGTAAGTAAACTTACTTTAAGTAAGTTAAAATTATCACCTATATTCCAAAGACTTCTAGAGAGATAACTAGCTGGAAATAAATGCAGATTTGTTCAACTTGAAAGCAACCAAATTTCAGTGCTTCTTGCACCCAAACAGGCTTGTATTGGTTTGCCTTTTGGTCATGTAATACAAATGATTCCTGCCAAAATGTGTATGATTTTGCTGTAGCTTAAAAGTTCTGATGAGTAATAAATTCAGCAAACACATACACACAAATTAGATAATTGATTTTTTTAGTGTACAAGGCAAGAGACTACATTAAGGCTTTCAATTTATTTTACCAACTTCAAAAATTAAAATGCTTTATTTCTTTTATTCAAATTTGGACCTCTCTCACACAGTTATCATGCCTTTCATCCTGAGTAGTAGCCTGGCCCCCGACTACTATGAAAAGCCAAACAAATCTATTGAACCCACAACATCAGGGAGAGAGATGCTTGAAACAAGTTTAAGGAATTGACAAATTAGGATCTCCAAAATCTTTATCTTTCAAACTTCTGCCTATCTAGAAATTAAAAATGCCATAGGAGGGATCTTAATGACTCAATGACAACTGTACAGACTTGTGGTGGAATGTAGTCTGGATTCCCAGAGGGAGGGATTGCATTCCAGTGGGCAAAGAGGCAGTGGAGCTTAGAAAGTTTGGTCTGCAGAAAGAGGGTTAAAACGGTTCCTCCCTAGCTATTCCCAGATAGCAATAGCAATAGCACTTAGACTTATATACCGCTTTACAGTGCTTTACAGCCCTCTCTAAGCGGTTCACAAAGTCAGCATATTGCCCCCAACAATCTGGGTCCTCATTTTACCCACCTCAGAAGGATGGAAGGCTGAGTCAACCTTGAGCCGGTGAGATTTGAACCGCCGAACTGCAGCTAGCAGTTAGCTGAAGTAGCCTGCAGTACTGCACTCTAACCACTGCACCACCTCGGCTCTTATCTCTACAAGATATACTTGTAGTTATGCAAATAGTTGCTTTAGTCTGGCAAGATTCTGTCTGTAGGTGAAGACAATTAAAGGAAACTACTCTTAAGTAACTACACATCCTGTTCTTAGTTCTTCGGCTTGAAAAAATTGTCTAATAACTTGTCCCTGGATTCCAATGTAAAAGCCCATCCCTTCAAATCATTTCACTCTACTAGTGTAAGATGGTCACTTTCTAGTTACAGCTCTTAGTGTGCCTTGCTCCATTGTTCCCCACAAATTTCCTCCAGTTTTATCCTTCCTTCCATTGCCCCTGAATAGAATAGAATAGAATAGAATAGAATAGAATAGAATAGAACAGAACAGAACAGAACAGAACAGAACAGAACAGAACAGAACAGAATAGAATTGAATTCTATATTGGCCAAGTGTGATTGGACACACAAGGAATTTGTCTTTGGTGCATATGCTCTCAGTGTACAATGGACTTTCGTTCCTGTAAATTATCTTTATACAGTTCATTTCACTACAGTCTAATACCTTTTATCTTTTGTTTGTCTTGAGGGAATTATAACTCTTCACAAGGTTATTTTCAGAGAATATATGAAGGAGAAAGGGGGTGGGAAAACTGTTATTGGGAAAGATTTTGAAGGCTTGGGGAATGTTAATTTTATCTCTTTCACATACTTTTTTTTGTATATACTTAAAATAAGTAAGCTTATCTAAGATTAATTCTTTTTTCCTCAATTACTGTTAGACTGATGAACACAAAGTATTTTCAGTGATTAAACTTCCCCTGCTCTTGTAAATATACATATAAACTACTATGTCAATTAACTATCTGAAATGGAAATAATGGTCAATATGAAGATGGAAAGACAGAAAGAGAAAAAAAAAGTTTTGCAAAGAAGCCTGAAAAATAAAGACAAAACACAGCAAAAAACCTCAGCTAAGCACAAGATGTTTCTTAAATAGCAAATATTTGAAAGGTGACTATGTCACAGGTTCTTTTTTGAACTATAAATAAAATTGACCCAGAATCAATAAAGATTGGAAGTGCTGGGAACTTGAGAGATTAAGTTGTGTTTCTGACCTTCCTTTTACAAGGAAAGCTTACCATAAAAAAAGAAACTGTAAATTATGTCTTTAATTAGTTCAGAAATTAATATTTCACTAATAAAATATATATTCTATTTTAGCTATCCATTTTTCAGAGGCTCTTTATCTACATTACATTATTTAAAGTCCAGCTTCACTATATTTTCATATCTTTCTATTCTACATCTCTAATATATTTATGCTGATCTCTAATTTTCTTTTGTCTTCAACCTTTTATATTTGTGTGGTCACCCTCTATTGCTTGATAATCCTTTCCCACACAGAGAGATCTCTCTTTTATCTCATTTTCTGCTTTCTATCTCTGTTGTGTCAAAGTCTTGACATTTTCTCTGCCTGTTCTGCTTTTTGGGGGATTTCCGACTGTTTCCCTCTTCCAAATCTTGACTCCAGTTGAGGGAAATGAAAGAACTTTCCCTCATACCAGATCTGGAGGAAAGAAACAAATGTTTTTCTCTCCCATTTTCTCAGCTGCTGTCTCCCTTCCCATTGCATCTTTCTCAGCGGGGCTACCTAGCCTTTAGTTTTACTCATTACTTTGACTCCTGGGCTTTGGCTCCATTTATTCAGCCTCTTCTTCATGAGCTCTATGTCTGTAGGGCTCCTAGGTGGCCATTTTGTCTTTCTCTTCCCTGCTTCCTCCCAATGCTGTTTGATTGGCTGGGTTGTCCTGCAATGGGGAAGGGACAGAAAGGAGGCGAATGAAGTCTGTCTTTCCACCAACTACCAGCTAGAAGAATTCAGGATGGTAGAACAATAAAAGGAAAGCACCAGAGAGTCATCCTTGGAAAACCTAAATAAGCCTTTACTAAGTGATTCCATAGAACAAAAACCCTAGAAGTAAATAATTGCCTGATAATGTGACTAGAAGTAGTTAGATCAACACATTGACACATTTGTCCAATAATTTGTGAAAAAACAGGACATGTAATTTATTATTGGCTGACGAGCTGGAAACTATAGGTACCTCGATTGCAAACATAAATTTACTCTTATATACATGCAAATAAGCCAACAATTTTAGGTGCTAAAATATATCTCCAAAATATGTTCGGTTTATCCATGAATCGGCTTATTCCTGAGTATATATGGTAATACTTTTTAAAAGTACCCTATACTCTTGGAGATAAGAACATCCGCAGATAAACAAACCTTGAATTTTTAACCAAAATACCATGAAAATTTGCCATCCACAAATAAGTCAACTGTGAAAATTAAAACGTACGAAAATGTCAAAGGTCTGCTTATCTGCAGGTGGCATATTTTTTATGATATTTTGGTGAAAAGTTGAGGATTGGCTTATCTGTGAGTATATATATTAATTTTTGGATGGAAAAGTCCATTCTCATTTGCTTCTTTACTTCAGGGCTCATTTGTACCTGAAGTTGCCTGGCTAACACTTTTAAGAGACTTGTTTTTATCATATCACCTCCACTTCATCCCCAACATGCTATGGAGGCAGCCTAACATCCTCTTTCCTGACACAAATCTTGCAGTAAGGACAAAGTACAATGCCACGGTGATATTGCTGGCATGATCAAAGGGTAGAATTTTCCCATCTCCTTTTTGGCTGCTTAAGTCTGCTGTGGGCATGCCCCTTTTCATCTGGTCACTGACCATTTTGGCTTGGGCTGCAAGTAAGATCAGATACCAAGCTTGTGCAATGGGATCTGATGTAGGAGGAGAGGCAAAGCCTGAAATCAAGAAGAAATCAGTTTGGAGTCGTTATGTTCCCACGAGCATCCGGGTCCAGTTCCTCCTGAATTCTGTTAACTCTTATATAGCACCAATTTAGTACTGACCATTAATTGACTAGATTCTTGTGTATAGGCGTGAACAATAAATCATCTTAACTGAAACTTAACACGTGATCCTGATTTTTCATGCTTGACATTTGCTTATGTAAAGCGTAATCAGTCCTTTGGTTAGATGTGACTTGAGTACTGTTTGTACACGTACTAATTTTCTGGACCTGCTTTTAAACATACACTTCAAAATACCAATGCATTTATGGTGTCTCCCAACCAAAAAAAGAGGATTACCGGATAATTTAAACTACGGTAGGATAGTGATACTCCCCAACAAATGTATAACAGGATTTTCACAAATTAACTTTATTATTTATTACTTGGAGCAGAGTACTACCACTTGGGCTATTCCAAAATTTAAAGACCACTTGGGCTATGTAAATTTTGCATACTCTGTGGGCTCCTTCAAGGTGCTGCCAGCTCCATCTTTAAATATGATTGTCATACTTCTGAAAGAGCAATGCTTGTTTATTTATGGGGAAATGCTAATCTTCTAGAATGGACTTGTATGACAGCGTGATCATTTTTTAATATGTGGATATCAATCTTAATATAATGAAATCTGTCTTCCAGAAGACTGATATTTGTGGATAAAAATGACAACCTGACTAACTGGTTGTCAGGGTTCAGGAGAAGCACAGGATAATGTGGGATGCCCCTGATGATGTAACTGCAAGCTTTCTGCTATGGCACTCTGTATATTCCCACTCCATACTGATCTAGCAGCTGGGATTTTTTTTTTTTAATTGACAGCAAAATAAATTGCCCTACACAAGGCCAATAAACAGCCTTTCACTTGTGCAACTTGAAAAATAACTAAACTCTGCACCTTGAGCACATGTCTTGAGTCTGCCAACCCACCTGTCGCTTGTTATGGAGAATAACTAGTTTTCCTGTCAGAGGATGATTTAGGGTGTGAGAGGAAAGGAAGCTGGGGAATCTTCCAATGGCTCCCCTGAAATTGTCTCATATTAGATCTGTAAGGAAAGAACCATCTGCTGGCCTTCTTGTTGCAAAACAATAGAGCTTGGCTATGGGGACAGCGCAATTTATGTTGACACAAGGATGGAAAGAATGCATATTAATCCAGTCATGAAGTGCCCTGAGATAGACTGGTGAACAGCTATCCTGATTTATTTGAAAATGAAATACTGTATCCCAAAGAGCGAAGTCTCAGGAAACTTCGACAGCATACTTCAAAAATCCAGATGCATTTACATTAAAGGGTTTCTCCTCCTATATATAGCTATATAGCAAATTGTAACGATGTACAAATTGCCTTATACAAGTTCTGGAAAGGAAATACAAAATTTAATTTAATTGGTACAAAATAATAAAGTTAAAAATATGTAATTTTTTAATTCAAAACCTACTGAGTTTCTGAAGCATTGATCTGCCAGTTTCTTAGAGCCTATCTGAAAACGGTATTAGCAAATTCTTCAACCCAGCAAACAACAGCTAGTGGTAGAGTAAGCTTCAGTGACTCCATGGCTCACTTCCGCCTTTTTTCCTGTATTTGTTATTTACTTATATAAAGTACCTTATAATAAAGACAAACAATAGTGCCAGCTGTGGTATTAACCCGCAACATTCCTTTGCAATCCTATTTTTTATAAATGTTTATAGAAACCTGACATGTCAATTCCTTGCCAGCTTTTGAGATTAAGCCTTATCTGATAGTTTATCAGAGTACAGGCAAGTAGTACAGGAATTGATTTTTCTGGAAAAGAATTTCAGAAATAATCCAAAATGAAACCCAGATAAATGTTGAAAAAGTTAGCTTTGCTGGATGCCAGGAATTAAAAATAGTTTTTCACCAGTTGTTTGTACTTTAACTTGAGATCCTTTCCAGATATTCAATTGCATGTTTGTATATTTCTTTTAGAAGTTAAGAAATATTCAAAAAGCCTTTTAAAATCTTTATGAGATATATTTTCTCAGATTTTTTAAATTTTTCTACTGAAATAGCAGTATTTTTATTTATTTATCAATTTGCCACCCATCTCATGGTTCAAGGTGACTCTGAGTGAGCATCAGTATACTAACTTATTTTTAAAAACATTTTTTTCCAGGAAACAGTTGGATGTTCTTTTTAGTAAAAAGTTGTCTAATGATTTGTTGAAAAGATACAGAATGGGTTATTTTCAGTGTCTTTAACTATCACATTTGAACGACAAGGTATGTACTGTAGTTCTCATCACTGCTCCATCTCAGAAATGATACTGAGATGAGAGCAAAAGGCTGTACAGAAAAGGAAGATTAAAGTATGGAAAGACAAAATTGTTTAGGGTGTAATTTTCACAGTGTTACCCTGTTTCCCCGAAAATAAGACCTATCCTGAAAATAAGGCCTAGCATGTTTTACATGTGCGCCTAATATAAGCCCTACCCATAAAATAAGCCCTACTTAAGAGCCTGCACAGCCGCACAGCCATCTGGTTGCTCATGGTGCTGTGGCCACGAGGCGAGGCGAGGCGGGGTGGTGATGGAGCTGCCCCACATACCCCGCACCGGCTTACCTCAGGGCCCCTGCAGCCAGGCCATCCACACCCTGACACCTGCCTTGTGGTGGCAGCATCGGCAACCATGTGCAGCAGGAGCCCACATGGCTGCCAGCCCACTTCTTCTGCTTGCTCACGGCCGCAATGGAAAAGGAGGCCAAGCGGTCTGTTGGTGCCACAGCTGCAAGATGAGGCAGCTGTCGGGGCATGGGGGGCCTGGCTGTGAGGGCCCTGAGGTAAGCCAGTGCGGGGTGCATGGGGCAGCTCCACCATCCCTGCCTCACAGCAGCAGCACTGATGCACTGCATGGCCTCCTGCCCCGCCGTGAACAAGCAGAAAAAGTGGGCCTCCTGTATATGGGGGGGGAAATAAGACACCCCAAAAATAAGCCCTAGTGTTTATTTTGGGGCCCAGAAGAAAATTGTATTATTATTTTTGGGGAAATACGGTAGGATTTGGGTTGGTTAACAAAGAACTTTCAATTCAGGCAAAAGCAACTACAGGTAGTCCTCGACTTACAACAGTTCATTTAGTGACCGTTTGAAGTTACAATGCCACTGAAAAAAGTAACTTATGACTACTTTTCATATGACCGTTGTAGCAGCCCCAAGGTCACCTGATCACTTGGCAACAGATTCATATTTATGATGGTTGCAGTTTCTTGGGGTCATGTGATCACCTTCTCACAAGCAAAGTCAATGGGAAAGCCAGATTCACTTAACAACTTAACCACTGTGGCAAGAAAGATCGTAAAACGGGACAAAATTCTTTTAACAAATGTCTCAGTTAGCAAAAGAAATTTTGGGCTCAATTGTGGTCGTAAGTCAAGGACTATCCATATCTCCTCATACATTGCATACTTTCAGAAAATACTAACCAAAGGTCCCATACATGGACTAGGTTGTTACTGAACTCAATATGGCAGCAGTTCACACAGGTTAGACAGTTTTATTGAAAATAAATCCTGGAGGATATGTCCTTCTGTCTATTCTACCAGAAAAGGCATCTTTACCTGCACAGAGTGATAAGCTAGTAATACCACACTCATAGTAAAAAAGAAGTAAAAATAGCTAAAGGGATGTCCTGAAAACTTAGTGTCAGAGTGTGCACAGCGTGACTACTATTTCAAGACAATCCAGGAGCAAAATACAGTACACAGAGGTTTGTCTTACAAACAGTGGTTTATATACAAGACTTCTATATACATACATACACGTGGTAGGCACTCAATCAATCCTCAACTCTACTACAATGCAGATTGAACACGACGAGGAGAGAGATATACGAGGAGAGGGAGACACCTTCTCATGGCCTCCCTTATATAGACAGCTTCTTAAAGTGGAAGTAACCCTGCTGACTCATCCTCAGTCTTAAAGCGACAATAACCCTGCTGACTCATCCTCATTGCATCAGCATTTACAGCAGCCTTACAGCAGCTGGTCAGCTATTAAATCTTCATTACTCTGACACTTAGTTGTCATTGTAATATTAAAATGGATAAAAGGGAACAAAATCTGGGGTTCCTATCCAGGAACAAATGATTATCTACAGACGAGTGAATTCTGCCGTGACACAGGTTGTGATGGTACCCAATACTTAGTAAAAAGCACTACTAGCACTTTCAAACAATGTAGTAAAACAGATAAAAACTGTGTAAGGTACTTCAATTTATATTTATTGTCAATAAATATTGACAATATTTATACAAATATAAATATTTATATTATTACAAACTTAGGGTTTTTTTTACTTAAATGATCAGCAATTGAAGGATATAACTGCTATTATTTATTTGTGTTCAAACAAACGAACAGCAAAGTATTAACTCCGTGTTTGGTTTTGTTTGACTAAAATACAAGAAAAAGTCATTTTAAATACTTGTGCTCTTCCCCTTCTTCCCCTTTCCAAGGACTGTTCTTTAAGCTCTTACAGTTGCAATAATAAAAGCCTTCTGCAGGAACAGTCGGCATTTTTTTTTTTTGCTGTTAAAATATGTACTGCCACTCATCAGTTTATTGATTCAAGGAAATAAATCTCCACAGCAGCAAATATTGACTTTTGTTATGAAAATGGAAGTGAATAGCTTATTGAACATTGATTTTAGAGAAGAATGAAAAAGGGCAAGTCTTCAATTCCCCCAATGTTCTTTCCCAGACTGAAATGTTATCTCTTTTAAAAATAACACTACTTTTGGAAAGTAGTGAACTAAAGTTGACAAACCGGTTTATGCAGAAAAGGATACTGATGCCAAGTGACTTCAGCTCCGATTCTGCACGTGAATATTACAAAATGCTGGTTCCCTGTAAAGGGGCTGTGAAAGATGCTTAGTTTTTATTAACTATTATGCCAATTAAATGTCGTGTTCCCTGATCATCTCAATGAAGTTACACGGTGATTCCCAGGAGATGAGCCTACGTTTGGATTCTGCATATATGCTGGGAATAATGTACTGTGATGAAGAAAGAAGGCTGGGAGTGTATCCCCAGAATATATAGTCCCATGGTGTGAAGTTCAGCCCAGCAGTCCAGCTAAAGCAAGCTGGCCTCTACATAGGGTGGCAACAATATATGAAGTTGCTGGAGGCAGATGATCACTTTAGTTATAATGGCAAAGATGTCATTACATTCTGTGTGGGAGAAAGAAATGGCAAATCACTCCAAGAAAACCACAGCCGTAGATGAGAGAAAGTGACTGACAATATGGTGCTAGAATATGAGCTCCTCAGGCTGGATGGTAACTTGTTATTGAAGAACAGCTGAGGATCTTTTGGAGTATTAATGGTGTTTCTGATGTGACTAGATTAAAGGTTTCGGGATATGTAGTTGCTTATGCTGGTATACAGGAAAAGAAAATCCGAAATCTTTTATTTACTCTTTTATTTATCAAATTTAGGTACCATTTCCCGCTCAGAGTCACCCTGGCCGGCATATAGTTAAACACATGCAAACCATATAAAAATGCAGTGCGTGTATTTACAGTCTCATATTCACAACAGTTTATGAGAGAATACATTTGTTAGACGTTCACATGTCACAAGACTGCATGTGATACTGATTATACTACATGAATGTAAATAGGATATACTTTGGTTTCAACATTTAAGAATATGTTTTTATTTATTTGGTGTTAGTTCTCTAATATTCTTTATGTTTTTACTACTGTAAGATGATTAGGTAACTTGTTTCCTCATAACTCTAAATATTAATCACTAACATTATCTTTACACAGACTGAGTACAAAATAGGCAAGTGGGCAAGAATTATTCAAAATATACAATTCTAAAGGAATGTCAGAGGTAAAATGGAATCAGCCATAGATACTCTGTCTTTTCAAAGTTTCATAATTGTTCTCATGACGGCCAACTTTAATGGAAACAGTTCAAACCAAATATTTGTATTGGCTGAAGGTACTGGAATTATGGTCCTAAAAATATGTACTGCAGTTTCTCAAATAGGAAAACCCCTTCTGAAGGCAATGACATAGTTCAAGGATTTTCAATAAGTAGCTAGCAAAAGGCATAGAGATATAACTCTGTATCTTAATTCTCCTATCTGGGTTATACAATCTGTTCCTCCACTGTGGTATTATATTGACTGACTTAAGAAGAGGGAAAATTGAGAATCACAATGTTGGAGACAAATACAAGCTTGTAGAAAGCGGTGTGGCACATGCAAATATTTTCCTTTGAAAATTAAAAGCTCGCTGGATTTTTAAAGTCCAATTTGTTTTACATATCTGCTTATCAGTTGTCTACTGAACTATGCAAGTAGCAGCCAGACCAAAAGAAAGATTCATAGAAATTTGAGAAAGGAATTGTTTAAAAAGAGCTTTACGATAATGCTGAAGTGCATCCCTGAGCAGCAGTACTGCTCAGTATAGAATATCCATAAAGGTCATTAGCAAATCCAAGAACACTTCAGCAGAATTGAATTGTATATGATTGAAGAAATAATATAGAATTATCAATCTCCACCACCTTGAAAAGTCAAGCAAAGTAGATAAAAACATAGCTGTTTTTCCTGTATGCCTGGCCTTCAGGAACACTCTACACTCAATATCCTCAATTGGAACTTAGGTTCCAGCTCATTAAACTTTATGCTTCTACATTTTAGTTGGCTGGCACATTTCTTATTTCTACTATTAGCTGAAATAAGGGCTGCACCCATCAATCACCATCTTGAGGTCTAAAAGGACCCCTCTCAATCTTTGTCAGGTTTTGAATAAATCTATCAATCAATGGAAACAATGCAAATTCTAAATTCACCCATAATTTGGACAAAGTTATTTAACATTGTACACACAAAGTTCTCAGTATCAGGGAAATTACCGTAGTTGAGAAAGACTCATGGGCTATCCACAAAGTTGTGGTATTCGTGCATGCTATGGAGCGGGGAGGAGTATGTGTGGGGTTGCATGTGTGCCTGGGATGGGTTGCCAGATAGAATAAAACCATATTGAGTTTTGAAAAGCAATAAGTTTGCTTAGTATTGATGGTATGGCAAAGGAGTAACTGATGTTGAATAATCAAGATCTTAAAACACTCACATATGTGCAAAATAATGCAAATAATGTACTTCTCCTTGAAGTGCTTGCCACAGCAGGAGGAATGTATTGCTGTCTCCATGCCTTTCCTAATTCAACTTCTAGCTCTTGTTCAGAATCAGGGTTTAAAAAGCCCATTCAGACTGTTAAGACTAACTCCCTGCTCAGTGAAGGAATCCTAATTAAAGTATTCTCAATAGTAGGGTCTCTAGACTTGATTCAAAGATACACAGTGAAGGCAAATCCACTATCTCTCTGGGTAATTGGTTCCACTATCAAACAGCTCTTACTCTTAGGATGTTTAAATCTGCCTTCCTTTAATTTAAATTCATTCTTCTGTGACCTGCACTCCAGAACAACACAGAATAGTGCAATGCTCATTTGAAGCAATCTTGGGAGGAAAGTTTGTGGCAAAATTATATCTTTTACTTTGGTGAAAACTTATAGCACCAGCATCCTCCCCCAAATGGTTAACACAAATACATATATAAGTTTGTGCTTATGCATATATATTTATATATCTATGCAAAGATACACCCACCTACTAAACCTAGATCAGGAATTGCATGGTTCACTTTCCCCAAAGTAACTTCCCCCAACATTTTCTCATAGGGCAATATTCCTAGACCTCACCAGTTGAACCCTACAACTAGATCTGTCGTTTTGCAATTGCCTTTCTGAACTTTGATTAGTGCACCGTGGGACTGTTGAAGATGATCATGCTATCTACATTATGTGTTAGAAGACCATTCTCAGAAAATAATTGAGCCTTTTCCACAATTTGAATCTAGCCAAGCAATATTCTCAGTCTAATGACAAGTCTCATCTTAAAACTGAAAAACAGTAGGTCTCTTTTAGTAATAGAACCAGTGGTAACACTCACAACAAGCTGCTTTTGGGGATTTCTTACATGTTTATGTTTCTTTTCTTTAAATCCTAGACAAAGAGATTAAACTGCACTTCACCTCAAGTTGAGATTGCCTCAAGACAAAATACCCCCTTCTCCACTAACCCCATTTAACTGGAAGAAATCAAGAAGAGGGGCAAAGTGGGAAATTATTCACATGTTTCTGAAAGCAGAGAAAGTAAACAATCGACCAAATAAGCTGGAGTTGCTACCAAAAAACCCAAAACAACTGTAGAGTTACCTTACGATCTTCTTTAAAGAGTTCTGCTGCTGTTGTGAAATGTGGAATTGAGTTCTTACAATGTGGACACCCTGTGGGATAAAGAAAGGTAGTGATAAGCCGCATGCGAAGTGTTTGGCAATAAAAAGCACCATCAGATATTTACAGCAAGTTCGAAAGCTAAGAAATAGCACATCTATCTTCCTATGAATGAGTCAGATGTTTTTATTTATTATTTTATTTATTAAATTTCACCACAAGGTGACTCTGTTCATGCATAATTATCACACTATTTACATACCATGGTAATATCACTTGTAGCAGCAAACATATACAAACTAATATCATACAATTCTCAAAATTCAGGCCTGTTTACCCAAAACAAGCCAAATAGTGATCCATTTTACAGATCACAAAAACTGTGAAAAGTTTTTAATTTGACTTCAGCAATAGCCAACACCTACTTATATACTTGTCCTATCTTGTATCAGAGCACAACAAATCAGACTGGAACATGAACACACTTTTATTTACTTCGCATAGTTATTCTGAGATTAGTTCTGTCTATTTTAAGTAAGAAAGAGCACGAAGAGGAAGGAAGTAGAAGATAAAGGGAAGAACAACCAGGATGGAAGTCAGGCAAAAAGATAAAGTAATTGGACATCTTGCTCCTAAGTCTATTTAACCTGAATGTTTTTAGTATTTTTATTGTTGTTTTTAGTACATTTCATTGTAATATATTTTTTCAATTGTAAGCCACCCAGAATCATTGAATGAGATGGGTGGCTCTAGAAAATGAATGAATGAATGAATGAGAAACTCTGTTTGATAAGTTCATCAGACAAGCATTCCTACCCTTTGCCCCAAAAATATAATCTTAAAGCTGATCTTCAATATACCCATTGTCTGCAGTAAGATCTTCTATTTTCATCTTATGAGATTTTCTTTCTTTTCAATAACTTCTGAATGCAAAGTAACTATCTTCAATACCGTAATCATGGTTTTATAGTCAAGTAATCTGACATGGTTTTATAGTCAAGTAATCTGACATTGTGGCAGACATTATCTGCCACAATGTCCTACCTGTCAATGACTACTTCAGCTTCAACCACAACAATACACGAGCACACAATAGATACAAACTTAATGTAAACCGCTCCAAACTCGACTGCAGAAAATATGACTTCAGCAACAGAGTGATCAATGCCTGGAATTCACTACCTGACTCTGTGGTTTCTTCCCCAAACCCAAAAAACTTTAACCTTAGACTGTCTACTGTCGACCTCACCCCATTCCTAAGAGGTCTGTAAGGGGTGTGCATAAGCGCACCAGCGTGCCTACCGTCCCTGTCCTACTGTCCTATTGTCTTCATCTATCTGTATTCACTTTGATTATGTTTATGATTATACCTATACCTGCTATCTTGTACATGTTTGACAAATAAATAAATAAAGTAAATAAAGTAAAATTCTGCCTATGCCTTGATATACTGAGAACTAGAAAACTGTACCTAAATTTTTGGACAATAGGCAAAGAAGAGTTCTCTTAACATAATGGATGGAATTCACATTTAGCCAGGGAATAATTAATTCCCTTTCACAAAGAAGATTTATGTGAGCAAAATATAGATGCAAAAAGAACAGAGCTGTTTTAGCAACTATGTAAACTGATGTGGGAGAAGATGGAACCCTAAAATCTATAGCATGAAATGGAGCTCAACATCTTTCCACAGGCGAGTATCTTTTTACAGTAAGTCAACATACAGCAAATTTAGTATTAAGGCACTAGAATGAAGTAAATCAGTGGTTAGCTATCCTTGGTTCCATAAAACAAAAGTTTAAATTAGATTTGAGTTCAATTAACACTTCAATTATTCATTCATACATGCATTTTGGAGAACCATTGTAGTGTAGTGTAGTGGTTAAACTGTAGGACTGGGAGCCAGATTCTAGCTTCACCTTTGGCCCCAGAAGCTTACCACTGTAGGTGATTTACCTCACAGGGTTGTTATGGGGAAAAATAGGAAGAAAAGGCACAATGTATGCTGCCTGGAGCTCCCGCACAAAAGGCAGAATATATATTTCTCTCTCTTGCATATGCCTACATACACACCTATCATTCTTTTCCTTTTCAGGATATATTTTTTAACATATTCTTGGAAAATACCAGGGGTGAAATCCAGCAGATTCTGACAGGTTCTGGAGAACCGGTAGTGGAAATTTTGAGTAGCTCAGAGAACCGGTAGTGGAAATTTTGAGTAGTTCGGAGAACCGGCAAATACCACCTCTGGCTGGCCCCAGAGTGGGGTGGGAATGGAGATTTTGCAATATCCTTCCCCCAGGAGTGGGGAGGGAATGGGGATTTTGCAGTATCCTTCCCCTGGAGTGGGGAGGGAATGGAGATTTTGCAGAATCCTTCCCCTGTCACGCCCACCAAGCCACACCACGCCCACCAAGCCACGCCCACAGAACCAGTAGTAAAAAAAAATGGATTTCACCACTGGAAAATACATATTGCACAGTACTATTATTTGGAGGGCATGTGAGCTTGCAAGAAGGAATCTGATTAATGACCTTAAGAGGTCCCACTGGGCTCCAGAAGCAGGCTTCCTGC
Source organism: Thermophis baileyi (assembly GCA_003457575.1). Lineage (NCBI taxonomy): Eukaryota > Metazoa > Chordata > Lepidosauria > Squamata > Dipsadidae > Thermophis > Thermophis baileyi. The sequence goes on from QLTV01001472.1 coordinate 662,128, forward strand.
CCTACCATTAGCAGCAAACAATCAGAGAATGAAACTTAGGGGATTGTTTGCAGCATAGTCTGAGTCTCTGAAATGTGGATAAAAGTACTGTTCAAGAACAGAGTTTTCCCTCCATTCACCCACTGCTTAACTGAATTTCATGATTCAGTCCACAATGTATTCTTGAAGGAAATTAGTGGAAAACTGGTTTTGCAGATCATGTCTAACTGATCCATAAATAAATTTATAATGAAACCATTGGAGAGATGGAAGAAAATCAATTAGAAGGCAGGAGATTCTAGGAGTATCAGCAGATTAAAAAGCAAATGCACTGCAACACACAACATAGTCTTTAAACTTTTCTTTCCACTGTCTAATTTCCTAAATTATCATCTTCTCCCTTTTGTTATTTTATTTTACTTAACGAAACCAGACTTTATTATTCTAATTGTTAAATATTTTTTTCTTATTTTTCTACTGCCAAGACCTTAATAAACCTTTTAAATAGTCCTTTCCAACATTGTCCAGTGCTTAAAAGCCTGTCGCTCAGATTTCAGGTCTAAACTGAACTAAAGAGATATGAGGCTTTTTAAAATTATTCTTTTAGGCTGCATTGTTATATGAACTGGAATCAATGAAGAATTGCTTTTTATTATTTCATTAACTGAACTGGTAGAACTTTAAAGTGGAACTAAGAGTAAAATATTAATGAAAAATCAAATTATTGCTAACTTTGCTTTGAATTTAGGCACCTAAATCTAATAAATCCAATAAATAGATGTGGATATCATATCTAGTACTTTTCCTGATAATTCACATCATACTGTTTTTTTAAGACTTGTGTTACAGTTCACTTTTCAAATTGTACTCTGCTTGCTAGCAATTGATATGTACCTTTCATTTATAGACTCACTGATTAGCAAGGAACCAAATGAAGGAAAATGGATTGATGCAATTCTGCTTTTCCCCCCATGGTTTTAACTTGTGAGTGGAAGAAAAGCCATTGGATGAAAAAACAATTAGAAAGACTTCATGGAACACCCTAATAGTACCTCTGAGCCACAGATAAACCAAATTGTATATTGCCTGGAATATATACCTACCAATTGGATAATTTATATATTGCTCAGGAAATGTACAAAATGCAAGCGACAGAAGCACATCTTCCAAGGTCTTTTAAAGAAAACATGTTGTTTTTTTTGTTCAGATGCTCAGCTGTTTCTGAATCTTTATGACCCAATAAACATCATTTCACCAAGACCGTCTGTCAGTAATGGCTTCTTTGAGTTCTTGTAAGCTCATGCTCATAGCACCAGTGATTGCTTCTAGTCATCTGTTAGCAGCTTTAGGATTGGTTGCCTTTGATCATTCCAATCATTGTAATCTTGCCTTCATATTATGGGCCACGATATCTAAGCTTTAACTTCAGCAACTTTCATTCACAATTGTCTCACGTACAGGATACGTGAGAAACATTCCTGATGACAGGCTGCCATCTATATTATATTATTTCTGCAAACTTTTCTTATCCTACTTTTCTTATCCTCTCTCTCTCTCCCCCTCCCCCCTCTCTCTCCCTCCCTCTTTCTCTCTCTCTCTCTCTCCCCATGGAGTGGCTCACATGGGGAAAGGGGGAAATTAATTAGGTTGGTTTACATACAAAACCTCAGAGCTACCTTCGCTTCTTCTGTACCCTGTATGGAGTTATACACTTGGTATCTCTCACACACACACCCACACACCCCTGCTGTCAGTTCTTTTGTGGCCTTTTGACTACACATTTTCTTTCTTCCTCTTCATTGAACTCATTGATTCAAGAGCAATAGTATTAACTCTTTAGAGCACATATTTAATCCAGAAATTTTCTTCAATGTTTTAGGTGAAAAACAAACATTTTATCATTCAAGATCTCCTAGCCACAGCTTTAAAAGCTAGTGAGCATTAATTGAACTTCGGATATCCTTCCAAACAGGAAGATGTGAATTCTGTGCTGAACTCTCAAGGAGCAAGAAGTGATCAGAAAATAACTAAAAAGAATCACATCATTGGACTAGCTGAACTTCATCTATTACAATTTCCAAGTGCAACAAATGGGAAGAAACTCAATTTAATCATTTACTCAGAATCCATTACAGATGTGATTTCCATTCCTTCAACAGCAGCTTCCATTTTCACAAGCCTTCATCCAATATCACATTTTAAACAATGTTTTTACTTTCCCTCGCCAAAAACAAAAAACCTTCAAAGTAATATTCTTAAATGTCTTTATCAATTTGATATGTAGACCATTTCAATATTTTTAAGAGCTCAAGATCTGACAGTATAGTAGAAGAATGAATCTCCTGCTCAAAGAAAACTAGCTTCAGAGTGTTTGGTGCTGTTTATGAAGGCTGATTTCTGATCTTCTATGACTAAATCCTCATGCAAGCAAATTATTCATACAAAGTACTTAAACATATAAAAGCATTGAGCAAGGCAATACATATAAATTCAGTTCTTACATAATCAGGCACACCATTTTAATTCTATGGTTGCATGAAATTCCAGTGACTTTACAGCTATGTAAAATATAAACAGCAATATATACATAGAGAGGACTGTATATGCTACATTTCAACACAAATGGCAGTATTCAATAATAAATATAAGTGACTCTTATGCCTGGAGATAAAAACTGGCACAATGGGAGACTGGATATTATGAAGATTACTATAATAGTTTCAGTTCTCCACGTGAAATGCACTAGTACTATATTTTTATGGGTGATTTGCAAAGAAAAATTGAATTTCATATAGCTAGGAGATAATCCTCTTTGAACCAATGAGTCTTAAACTTGCAGGTTTAATCACGGTCTAAACAACGAATTTAAGAACTAAAATCTGAATGAGGGACTGTTTAGGATCTAGGCACAGCAAATATATTAATGTTAGAAGTACTAGAGTTAAAGGGAGACAAGTAAGCCTTTTAAATTCAAGATTAATATTTGAACGGAAAACAGATGGGAAGAAAAAAAAAGCCCCATCCATTCCCTATCTGATGTGACTTTGAGTCTGATTTTTTGTACTCTTTTCTTGGATCTTGGTTAAAACCCATGGTTCTAGACCCATGATGGTGAACCTATAGCACGTGTGCCACAGGTGGCACGCGGAGCCATCTCTGCGGGCACATGAGCCGTTGCCCTAGGTCACCTCCACTGTGCATGCGCGTGCACGTGCCGGCCAGCTGCCCTTCCCAGGAGTCTCCACGCGGCCCATTTTGGATGCCAGATAAGTACAGGGCTCGCGCGGAGGCTCTGGGAGGGTGAAAAACGGGCCTCCTGGAAGTCTGGAAACGGGCTGTTTCCGGCCTCCAGAGGCTTCAGGGAGGCCTGCTAGGCCCAAAACGGGGTGCAGGGGGGTTGTGCGCGCATGTGCGGGGGGAGGGACAGCACAGGGGGGGTCATGTGCGCATGCAGAGGGGTCGGGTAGGGCCGCACATGCGTGCACGGGGGGCAGGGCACGTGGGGAGGCATTGCATTATGGGTGTGGGCACGCACGCATGCTATCGCGCGCGCGCTTTCAGCACCCGAGGAAAAAAAGGTTAGCCATCACTGTTCTAGACTCTAGAGCTTTAATCTTTTAGCTACAGTTGTACAAGATGTCACCTACATTTTTATAGTTTTTTTTTTCATTGTTTAGCTCACAGGTCTTTTGGTTGTGTCTGAAAAGATATGATGTGTTTATTATTTATTTATTTATATCCTGCCTTTATTGGAATATCATCTTGGAGGGTTGAGAGGGTAGCCTGTCACATAGCATCTAATTTCTGAGAATTTTTTGATAGAACATTCAGGATCTCATATTAAGACCATATTTACCAAAAACAAAACGGAACAAAACAAATCTAACCTTAGGGATTATATGCGACATTTGGTGCAATGAATACATATTTTTCTCATACCAATTTTTCCTTATTGCTGACAAACGACCAAAATATGAAGACTTGTAATTCTGTTTTCTCTATTTACCCCCTCTTAATAAGTGTAAAACTAATCGTTGAACTATCCAACTTTTATAATGCTATACTATGTCTTTCCCCTCCATGTTTGGTAAGCACTATATCTCCTTTTTTTTCAACTTTTACATTTTAAAATCAATATGGAGTCCTTGTGCATATTAAGCTATAGTAAATTGTATTTATCATGGGTTGTTTTTTTTTACAATTATGTAAAATAAATGTGTAAAGCTCTTGGAACTCCAATGGTTTTCCAAATTCATCATTCCCCACTGCTTAATACGGGCTACCAATTTCATGTCATTTCTGAATTGGAGTAAAAGATTTGGGTTAATAAATAATAAATCCTCAAGTTTACAACTAAGAAATTTCTGCAGTTGTGCAATGTATTTATTGTTGTAGGTCCTGACCAATTGAAATCCAGCGTTACCCAGTAATTTATAAGGTCAGTCTGATTATTTGAACAAGGAAGGTGTGTGCATGTATGTGTGAGGCCTATATGTGGATGAACAATAGATATATTTTATTCAGAATATCTTAGGCTGTTCTGCTCTCCAAGCCACTTGCTCTCTATTATAAAAAACAGTAATTCACAAAGATGCAATTTTCTAAATCCCATCTAAGTCATGCACTTCCTTTCCACAAATCCCTTTCGTGCCGTCTGTTATGGAAGAAAAGCTATTAGATTGTTATCTACTGTGAAAGGAACAAACATAGTACAGCAACTGTCAAGATATTTTCCATCTTCTTACTTTGTTTAGAAACAAGACTCTGTTACAGGAGCTATCAAAACCTGAAGTATGCTTGTTCCAAGTGCTCCCGGAGCTCAGAAAGGGCACAGTGGGAACTATATTAACAGCTCTGCCGCACACTTGCTGTTTGAAAATGTTTTATTTTCATACTTTATTAAATGGCAAAACCAAGATCCTAAATCTAGATTCTGCTCCATAGTGGCCACACTGAAGACAGTTACTGCTATAAAAAGGACATCTTCGTGAACAGGACTCGAGTTCTACATAATTTAAGAGTGAAGACAAACTAGGTCTCAGGACAGAGCCACCAAGATTCAGAATCAGTAATCTGAAACAGGCAAGAAGATAATCGGATGGTGCAGCTTATGCCTGAAAGAAGAATAGTGTAAACATGGAATAGGTGCATTCTAGTCTCAACGCTAACAAAAGCCTGGCCAAGAGTCCATTGATCTGAAAGGGTGAAGCCTAAAAAGGCTTAGAATGAGATCCCAAAGTTCAGACAAATAAGACTACCTCTATATATTTGATTTTTCTTCTTCTCCGCAATAAAGAACTCCTCTAACAATATTGAGTTCTTAAAAGTTTCTACTGTTAATTAGCTTCTGAATGCAGAGAACTTTTGGAAACATAAAGATTTAGAGTTATGGCTGGCCTGAGGCCTGACAGAATTTAAAGCAATATGTTAAAGCTCAGTGGCATTAAACTTGGTGGCCTTATAATTAGGCAGAATATGCTAATGTAGAAGCATATTATTCAATGGAAAGTTATATCCCTCCATGGCAAATAGTTAAAGTGACTGCCAAAGAGAGACATTCATGTGACCACATACGAAAGGCAATCTTTTTAGCAATGAAAGCCGATTCAAAATTTTAGTAAAGATTTATAAAAGAAATCTTTTTATACAGACGTTAGAACCTTTGGCAATGTCCCTTTAGATTTTACCCTCACAGTTCAAAAGCACACCTTTCTTTATACATTACCTGCTTTGCTACTTCTGAAGCTCATTCAGCTGATACATAACTTGGAGTAAGAGCAGGGGTGGATTCCTCCCGGTTTGGACCGGTTCGATAGAACCAGTAGCAGCCCACTGGTGACGTCACGATGATGTCACCGAACTGGATCGGTCTGTGCCGGTCCTTGGGCGCCATCTTTTTTTTAAAAAAAATTGGAATTTTTTTTTTTGGAATTTTTTTTGGGGGGGAATTTTTTGCTTGTTTTTGCTTCTGCGCATGCACAGAAGCCATGTTTTCGGCACTGTGCATGCGCGCAGCCACGCAGCGGGGGAGGAAGCAGCGGTGAGGTAAGTTAGAACCCAGCCATGTCCCATCCGGAAAGCCTGCACTTTCCCAGGGCCCGGAGGGCCCCCCCCCGCCCGCCGCCGCCTAGAGCTCCCCTTTCACCCACTCCCGCCACCTCCCCACTGGGCTAGCATCTCCCAAAGCCGCGTTGCAGGAGCCAGTCCATGTGCTCTCCGCTTGCTATTTCTCCCCTTTGCTCTTTTTGGAAAAACAGCAAAGAGGAGAAACAGCCACTTTTCTCCATGCTAAGTTTAAGTGCAAAAGCAGCAAGCAGCCATGGAGGCAGTGAGAGGAATATGGGGAGACGTGCCCCAGCCGGTGGGCCGGTCCATGTGCTCTCCGCTTGCTGTTTTTGCTGGGAAAGCGCTTTCCCAGCAAAAACAGCAAAGGGGAGAAACAGCCACTTTTCTCCGTGCTAAGTTTAAGTGCAAAAGCAGCAAGCAGCCATGGAGGCAGTGAGAGGAATATGGGGAGACGTGCCCCAGCCGGTGTCTCAGGGTGGAGCGTCTCCCCATATTCCTCTAGCTGCCTCCATGGCTGCTTGCTGCTTTTGCACTTAAACATAGCACGGAGAAAAGTCTCCCAAGAAGGGCTGGAAAAAGAGGCAAGTAGAGGGGTGCTTTGCTCCCGCTCTGGAATATGGAGCGAGTCTCCATCCGCAGCCGTCGCCCTTTTCCTCTCAGGGCAGGTGAGGAGGGAGGGCGAGGGGAGGGGGGGAAAACCAGCTGACAGGGAGCCACAGCAGGTGGACAAAAGTGCTTCATTTATCTGGTTCAAGAGGGAATTCGCACACACACACACGCACGCGCACGCGCGCACACACACACACACACAGAGGGAGAAAGAGAGAGGGAGAAAGAGAAATATGAGAGGGAGGTAGAGAGAAAGAAAGAGATGAGAGACAGAGGACTGCCTGCCTTCTCCTGCTCAGTCGGGCTGTTCCCCTCTGAGAGTCGCTGAGAGTCACTCCTTTTGTAATGCAAGGTTTATTTTTGTATCTTTCCAGAGACAGAAAGAACGTGGCCAAATTTCCTTACAGTTATTCTCTGGGTGTGGGGGTTGGGAAGTGGGGGTGGGGAGTGGGGGAGAGGAAGGGAGAGAGGGAGAAAGAGAGAGAGAGAAGAATGAGAGGGAGAGACAGAATGAGAGAGACAGAGAATGAGAGGGGGGAGGGAAAGAATGAGAAAGAGAGAGAGATCTTGCCTCCGAGCACTGAAGGAGGAGGCTGTCTTATGCAGCTGTTCCGGCTCCGTGGCTAGCGGGAGACCAAAGTTAGGTTCCTATGATTTTTAATGACTATGACTGGAGATGATAGTTACTACCTGAGGAATGAGGGACTTTGAGATGAAAGAAAGAGAGGGGGGAGAGAGAGAGAGATGAGAGAGGGAGGGAGGGAGTGGGAGAGAGAGAGAGAGAGGGAG